>OZ038517.1:20044073-20069073 GCA_964036315.1 Acanthosepion esculentum | reverse complement strand
TATATATATATATATATATATATATATATATATATAAGTAAATGTTCTGTTTATAATAAACAGTATTAACAACCTTTACTGGCCTGAATTATAAACAGTGAATTAAGTTAAATATTTGTATCTATAAAAAAATGTATAAACATAAAAATGTCTTAAAATAATTGTTGGACTTTGTCCATTTCATTATATATATATATATATATATATATATATATATATATATATATATATAATCTCCAATTGTAATCATTGCTTTTTAAAACAAACATCGCCAATGTGTGAAGGTAGTTAAATAATAGCAATGTTATGGGGGAAAACTATCCTTTTGAAACTCTGTCTTATTGTGGGCACATTTGTCCATGTTTGTCAAAATGTTATTCAATAAAACTGCCCTCAAGGAAGATCTTCATGTGGCCTTAGAAACCAGTGCACGTCCAGGTCACATAGTTCTTGGTTTTTATGTTACCCATCATATCCATCATTGTGGCTTTCAGCAAGTTCTTGGGAGGTTTTGAAGAGTGCGGAATCCTTTTAATTGCTGCTGTTCCCAGGTCCACACTGACCTGGGTGGTAGGACCTCTTAGGGCCCCAGCTATGGGCAAATAGTGAACTCCTAAACTGGTGTCAAAATATGAAAGTATAAAAATACATTTTCGTAGTAAGAATACCAGTAATACATTTTCATAGTATAAAAAAAAAAAAAATATTTACCATCAATACATTATTGAAAAATGAAGAGAAAAATTACCAGTAATACATTTTTGAAAAAACAATTACCAAAACTCCCAATTAAATTTTGGCATTAAATGACCCATAAGGTGTTGATATGCCATTAAACCAAACCAAATCTTTATCAATCCATAGGTTCATCGATATGTACTCTAGGCAGTGGTATAGACTCTTGAGACCATGTGGAAAGAAGTGTTATACTAGAGGGTCCTTGTAGACAACAAACCCCTTGGTGTGCACCAAGAAGGGTACCTCTGTTATCTGTTGTTCACCTGGCCAGTTTCAACTGGGGTGTACAACCACATCATGTTAAAACACTGGTTCTCGTTAAGCAATGCCGATTCTGTTCAGTACTTAGATGGGGAACCCTTTGTGAATACCAGGAGCTGTAAGATTGGTTATGCAGGTGGTTTAATAGATAAATTATGAATCCACCTCTTATCCCCCCACCTATGGGTTAATTAGTAGGACTTGTATCACTAAACTATTATTGTCTCCAAAAATAAAATATCTAACACTTTCGCCCCAGGCCCTCAACCTCCGACGTCTTACTCTCTGGGTTGAGGTGTCTACTTGGTCCTAACCAAACTTAAGAGAGTGGCCATAGGTCCCCTGAGCATCTGTACATTATTCGACCAGCCCACTGGTTTAATCCTGCCTCCTGCCCATGTTGTGATTGGTCTGATCCAGAAAGCAGAAGTGATGTTCATCCATTCACGGTCGACTGAAGATGTAGACACGGCTTGAGAGTCTGTGCTAAGAAATTTAGAATGCAGCAAAAAAAAGAATTAATATCTGCAGAAAGCTGGACAAACAACTATTCAATGGTTGAATTGTTAATGTCTTTTATATAGCAGAAAAGAAAAGTATTTGACGTAAAAACTCATACACTGGATTCTAGATAGAGAGAGATAGTGTATTGTGATTAATCTCAGAACAATATGACTCTTGCGATAGAGGGATAATATTTCTGTGCGGGGCTTAAAGTTTATAGTGGCGTTCCTCCTCAGCAGTGGTAACAGTAGTAGTAGTAATATTCGTGGTAGCAGAAGCAGCAGTACTTATATCAACAGTACATGGTAGCGGAGACCTTGTTCCAATCTCTGACGTCACTTCCTCTCCTCCTCGAGTCTCCAACTTGACTCTTTACTGTCTGTAGCCCAACGCTTGCCCAGGCTAATTCTCTTCTCCAGTCTCGCCAAGAATTTTATCCCGTCTCTCACTTTCTCAGCATAACTATGCGTTTATATAGAAAAACCCAGCTGGTCATAACTGACCCTTGGCCCTACTACTTCGCACACGATTTTCACAGAGTTCTGGCTACTTCAACCAAAATCATGTGAATTCCAAAGTTCCCTATAGCTTACTAAGCTCTATTTCAATTTTTAACTGATAAAAATTATTTTGACCATTTACATTGTCTTCTAATGACCCAGATTCCATTGGGTACAACTTCTGCCCTAGATCAGATTTCCCATCAGTAAACAAAATGCTCTGATCCAATTTCGCTACTCAGATCTACTCCAATTTCAATAAAAAAAAATATACGTGTGTGAGTACTTCCCAGACTCTCTCTCTGTCACAAATAAAATAAAATTGAATACAAAATATTTAGATTTTGGCATTAAATAATCGATAGATTGATATGCCACTAACCAAACAACCAAGAAAACTGGCTATTTCCAAAATTCCTTGTAGGTTACCCAGATCAATATACACGTGAAGAAAGTTGGAGGGTATAATTGCCAAAACGTTCTGATCACAACACAGATGAGGGCAATAACCCACATGTAAATAATGGCTATTTCCAAGTTGCTGTTGTTCATGCCTCAAGTATGGTGTGCTTTTTCATTTCCTGCTTCAGATTGGAAGCCACTGTGTTAATGCCCTCAATACCTCTGAGAAATGAGAATGTTAAAAGTTTACAGCTTGCTAAAGGTTTGTTCTCAAATACCTGACACATTCTGTATACATGTTGTGTACTTAGATCTGCCTGCACACACAAGACAACTTACCTTAACTCTAGCACAATTGGATTATGTTCAGCTGCTTCAGCCACCAAGCCAGCACTACTGCATTCACAATAACACGGTTAAAACACTGATATGTCAGCAACAGATAATTTTTTTCAACATAATCTCCTTAATCCCCAAATCTTTTCACAGATCCACCATTACAGAGTAAAAATACAGATCAAAACTCGGCTGATAACTATGACGGGCTATCAGCATTGTAGATATTTATACCTGAAAAGTCGTGAAAAGGCAGGGGAAATACTTTGATGGCTAAACAATGAGGCTGTGAATTTAGAAGAATAAAAGATTTTGTTAAAATAATGCAGGAAACTTTTGCATCAATCTAATGTCTGAAAAGTAGTGGAAGGTCCAAGAAAGGCAAGGGAAATACTTGACTGAATAATGAGGCTATGAATTTAGATGGATAAAAGGTTTTGTCAGAATAATGCTTAAAAGTCCTATATTCTGAACATATATTCTGGTTTAGTGGAAGAAGCAGACAAATGACAGAAAAAAAAAAGTGGACACTAGGGGAGTATTGATACGAGTTATCTCCCCTAAAAATGGTAAGTGGAATGAGAACAATCTGTCCTTGGGGATTGAATAAAGGGTTCAGTTTGAAATTCCAAGAAGGTTACTGAGTAAAAGGCAGACATCTGAAGAAGGCCTTGAGGGTCCTTCCTTATGCCTGATAGCTGCCCGGGTGATCATGTCACTTTTCATTTCATAATTGACATTAATATAAGATTCTACTGGACATAAAGTGGGGGATCTGTTTCCTATTGTCATTAAGTACTAAATCGATCCCCTAGAATTACGACATATTAATACCCTTCCTTAGGTACCATGTGTGATGTACCCTTGAGTGATCATGTCTTTTCAATTTGTGATTGCCTTGGCAGAAGAATTCCTGAAGTAGGCTGCTATTACTTTTTGAGACAAACTGATTGTCAACCAAGGCTATAAGATCTTGTTTTTTTTTTTCTATTTAACCCATAGCTGTAGGAGAAAAGATGGATTCCTATCTTTTCCAAGGGTATTTTCGTGTAACTGATTGTAATGAATTCAAACTTGGCTCTCTGATTTCTCAGTCTGAGCCGTTATCCATTACAACCTTGTACATCAAAGCTTACAGCACCTGGTATTCCCAAGTGGTCACCTATCTTGTTACTAACAGGCTTAACATGGTGAGAACTGGCGATGCTATAGCAGCCAAAACAAAGTATATAATAAGAATATGTCGGATATTCTATACTTTCATAATAGTAAAGATTTTGGGCAACATCATCAGCTTTGGGAGAATGCTTGAATATACCCTTCAGATTAAAGTGTTTGGTTGTGATCTTTACTATTTCAGAAATGTCTTGTCCAAGAACTTACCTTGATACCATCATCAATTCTAAACATGTCTCTAATTTTCCTACTGCCTGCAATACTAAACCATACATTACACCTCCTCCTCTTCTATTATTCTCTTCTAAGCCGTGTTGATTAATTATTTCCATAAAGGAAAATTAAGTCCATCCAGTGTAGCTCTAGATTTATCAGTAAAAATTACTGTTGAGAAATCAGTTTCCACATACTTCTTTGCCCAACTTAGATATCTCTCTGTTGGTTGTTTAGTTTCTTTCAGGTTTTTAGCCATCTTTTCTCTCTGTTTACATTTGAAACACCAGCTTCTTCAAATATTTTCTTGTGTATTACTATTTTAATTTTCTTTTTGTGATAATGGGAGTGCTATGTGCGATAGGTTTATTTCCTATTTGTATTTCTTCCTCCATTATGGGATTTATTATATCGTTGATATAGTAACATCTTAATACACAGTTGGAACAGAATACCTGAGAGAAAAGGAATGACAAACATGCTTTATCCTTGTATATATGCTAAGTCATATACAAATATTTACACTTGTTCCACAGAGAAACAATAACACATGTATACAATAACAAGAAGTGAAAATGATGAAGAGACATAGGGTCTTACTTGGTATAATTCCCAATGGGAATTCAAGCTGCTGGGGGATTCTTCTGTTTCTCTGGAGAAAACATATTTCTATTTCCTAATGAGAATTCAAGCAGGCAGGATTTATTTTTGATGAGAACATATTTCCCCATGAAAACACATCAAGTCATGAGTATTTCCCAACAGGATGACTGCAAGTCTGGGATAGTATATCTGGTGAGGACATATTTCCCAATGGAGAAAATGGCACTATAGGGTTGCATGCTGGCCATTGGCAGAGGTCTTGCTTTGCCCATGTTAAAAATAAAAAAAGAAAAAGTAAACATCCAGTTTGACTCCAGGAGGCGAACTGTCTGCTTTTGTCAGTCTGTGAGCTGATGTTTCTCAGTGGCTGTCATGACTCTTATGACTTTATCTCAACCTAAAGCCTTTTGCATTCCTACAGTGACATTTTAGATGTTTTTGGTGGGGGTTATCTTGACAATATTTTCATTTAATTTTTTTTTTTAATGCAATACATTTTTTTTTTTGTCTTTTTGCAATTTCTAGTTATCTTCTGTTCATTCAGTGCCTTTAGTATATCTTGTTTCTCTTTGAGGTTGCCATGTCTTCTTCTCAAAAGCAAACTTTCTTCCAAAAAGTGTCTCAGGTTCAACACAAATCCTCGTGTCTCTAATCAAAGCATCTCTGTGGGTAGTTTAGTAGTTCAGTTCTGAAACTGGACTGTTGGATCCTAATATGTCAACATTGACAGGAGAGTTCACTAAGATTTTTTTCACAAATTATATTTTATAGTGGCAAAATCTCAAACAATATATATATATATATATATATATATATGGTTGGTGCATAATTATCAGGCGTTTTTAAACACTATTATGAAAGAAGAAACAACAATTCAACAATAACATTTTTAAATGAGAAGGATTATCCACATGCATTTTTATATCCTGAAAATAATATTTTTATTGAGAAAAAAAGTAAAGAAAACAGCAATTTTTATTAACAAATAACTTACCTACAAAAATGCCTGATAATTATGCACCAACCCTATATATATATATATATATATATATATATATATATGATTAATTCGAAGATTATAACATAAATATGTTATAAAATCACTACAAAAATAGCCATTTTGTAGTGATTTTATAATATATTTATGTTATAATTTTCGAATAAATTATATTTACTCTACTCTGTATTGAGCACCCTTTTAAGAATAGTATTTTTTGGTTATTGGAATTTATTCCGGATACACCAATCCTATACTTGGAGATATATATTTGTGTGTGTGAGAATTAGGAGATCAGGTGATTTGGATTAAATAATTTCCTAATGCTTTATTTTGAGTTTGTATGAACCAGGATAAAAGTATATACATTTCATATAAGCCCCTTTTGATACAATTTCAATATCCTTACTTTTCTCCTCCTTTTCTATTATGCTTCACATTGGGCAATTATTTATTTATTTTTAAATAATAAAGTCTTAGGAAATTATTTAGTCTGGATTGCCTGAAGATACTGAAAAGTTCAAATCATGATCGGCTGATCTCCTAATTTTTTAAAATTTAAAAGCTCTATATGTTAAATTTTTATTTATTTTTTCTATATATGTGTATTGAGCACTTTTTAATAATACTGTTTCCTGATCTAATTCAACTTTGACCAGTAACTTTTAATTATTGTAAACATAATAACCTTTGACACTACAATCTTGCTAGATTTTGAAATTTCATAATTGCTTATTCTTATATTTTAGAATTACCTTGTTGTCCATATAAAGCTTATCTTTTGTCAGTAAGATCAATTTTGATGTAATATTTTCTGTACATTATTCTTTTAGTACTACTGATAATATTTAGTATCTCTATCTATAAAAGGCAGGATGTGTGTGTGTGTGTGTGTATAACAAATGCACGGCTGCAATTTTCAACGGATTTGCACCAAAATTTACATGCTTCAACTTAGTGGGAAGGCCAAGACCGACTTTGCATTTCCCAACTCCCATCGATAGTGGAAATAATCGATTTTTTTTTCATGCTTCTGTGGCAGTTTTCATGTAGTTTGCGGCCATTTTCTACTGGCCAGAGTGAGAGCCTATAGCTGGCTGCCATGAATAGGCAGGAAGATTCTATTGGCCAGCGTGAGAGCCAACAGCTGACTGACACGAATGTTAGCTAGCATGGTAGCATGTAAAAAAAATAGATAGCTGCATTCGTCACAAGTGGGAAAAATTTAAATCTGCATGGCACTTTTACTCCAATTGGCTCATTCGCTTGCTTAAAGTCAACGTTGATTCTGATTCGGCAGAACTGGGTTGGGTGTGAAAAAATATTTGTTGTTAACATTCTTTTTTCATTCGTTTTTTCCAGTTACGAGTCCTTTTTTAAGGCTGATCGTTTTGTGTTCATTTTGTTTAATTGTTTTTTCATAACAGATTTAATGTTTAGTATAGAGCTTAGAAAAAATTTGCAGTCTGAGATAGGCAAGAAGTAAGGCATGTAGCAACATCAGCACGGCAAAGGGCATTCCTTTAAAGGCAAGGAAGGGCAAAAATATTTTAAGTCAAGTGATAGTGATTGCTGTATGAGTCGTACGATTTTTGAATCGAGCACGGGCAACGCTGGGCCATGCTGCTAGTAGAGGTATATTCATTTGGCTGACATTTTGACATTTTTCATAGTTTTATTAACATATTATATAGGACTCTTTAGGTAACAGTTGCATTTTATTCTATATAATCTATATATTTTAATTTATTTTATATGATATATATGTTTATTTTTATTTTTTTTGATCCAGTTATTTAAATAATTTTGTTTTATTTTGTTTTTCATTTATTTCTTAAAGAGCCTTATTATTTACCGACTATAAAATTGTGAAACTCTAACTTTTAACTCACAAGGTATGCAGTTTGTCAAGAGCCTTGTTAAACTATGTTTCCCTTTAGTATCTGACTATATTTCCGAGATGAGGTATTATGTACACTATTTACATTATTTGGACTATCGTCCTCGTCTTTGTCGCCATATTTATTACAACATTTCGGCCGTTGTACGCTCTGGCCTTCTTCAGGTGGTTGGAATGTCAAACTGAACTCTTTATTTCGCTCACTGGGGTAGAATGTCCTAGTGCCATGTGTTAGATCCGGTAACCGGACCCAAAGAGTGTGAGTTCAATACCTAGTTAAGGTAGTGGAGAACTTGGAGAAGGGAATTAACAGGAGATAACTGACATCCATTAAAAAAAAAAAAAAAAAAAAGACATGTGGAACTAGAACAGTCTACCCCAGTGAGTGAAATAAAGGGTTCAGTTCGACATTCCGACCACCTGAAGAAGGCCGGAGCATACAACGGCCAAAATGTTGTAATAAATATGGCGATAAAGATGAGGACAATAGTTCAAATAATGTAAATAGCATATGTTTCCCTTTCTCATAGAAAGTGTCCAATGTCTTATGGTAACATTGTAGCAAACTTAAATGTATCGAATATAATGTCTAAGCTGTCAACAATTTTAAATCTGGGGGTCATGACCTCTTAGCATAGACCATTTTGATTGGTGGATTTGATTATAAACATAACAAATTTTGCTGCTATCATCTCCCTATCCTTTTATACTTTTTTCTTATTCTTCCTGTTATATTTGCTGCTAATAGGAATATATACTTGAAAAACAAGGTGGATAAAATAGGTAAAGGTTTATTGTACAAAACCAGTACAAGAATAAAGGTAACAGTTATGCACAAGGTCGTCACAAGTCAATCCAGTAGTGGGTGCTACTATTGGAAGATTGGTAGTTCTCGCGTAAGTCCGATTCGTACTAAACAGATCCCAGTTAGTAATATTTACCAACCTCCCCACAAGGTAGGATGTGGCACAAGGCCGAGTTTAATGTGGGGTAATATGAGCCCGTATGCTCGACCAAAAAATTCCCCATAGACTCCATATAAAACAGAGTCGGGTAGCTGTTTCCCCGAGACGAGACTCTGTCCTTCGATATATCCTTGTCTGGGGATCCTCTCTGCTCAGAGGAAGAGTTTGATCAGCGTAGCTGGAACAGGTCCCAGCTAGTCTCTGTAGTCCGTTGACTTACAGATACTTATAGGTAGTTACTACCTATAGTGTAGTCACTCGTGGGGGTGACAGGTTATTCCATTACAGCACTTCCCTTTTCTCTGAAAAGAGAATGTATCTTGTGTCTTTCTTTCTTACTCTTTTTTTCTTTTTCCTTTTTTTTGTGTGAAAAGAGGTGGTATGGGGTTTAAATTTCTATAAATTGTCTACTAACCAGTCATTTGCTAACACCTGATGAGATGTGGTAGTATGCATCGAAACATGATTGCATTTATGTAGCGTTTATTAATTGATGCAATATCCTAAAATAAAGAATTTTGCTCTACTTTTTGTATTGAGCTCTCTTTTAAATTAATGTTATGAATGTTGAAATTTATATTCGATTCATTCTCATTTCATATATATACACACACACACACACACACACACACACATATTATATATATATATATATATATATAGGAATGGGTAGGATAAAAAAAATGTATGTACACACACATATTTACATATATGTAAGTATATTTATTCATTAGGTGTTATAAATATAGTGCTCAGTGTTATGAAACAGCTATAAGTATATATTAGTGAATATACATAATATACATCGTCGATAATGCTACTCAGTTTCATGCAGTTAATGTAATCTCCAAGCATGGAGATTCTGACCATTATCTATTGCGTTCTTGTGATGATGATTCAAAATTCTGTGTTCAAAATTGTCTATTTAAAATGTAGAATTAACTATTAATAATTTATATTGTTCAAATTCATAAGTTCAAAATTCGAAGAATTAAGAAATAATAAATAAAAAAAATAAAAAAGTTATTTAAATTTGGATTCAAAAGTAAACAATATATTAAGGGGGTAAATATATATTTTTTTTTTAAGCATATAAATATCCAAATTACGTCTATTAACAAACTATAACACAGATTAGAAATATAATGTAAAGTTGCAAAAATAAATAAATAATAGTTTTGGATTATATATCTAATATACTTATAATGGTGAAATTATATATACGCACATTATAAATTAATTGATTACAGCATTGTATGTGTATACGGGCATATAAGGAAAGTTATAGGTAATGGATTCTGAGAATGTTGTTGTATATTAATATTTGTAAAATCCATTTTGCAATCACTTTGAATCGGGGTCAATGTTTTTTAGCTTGGATTTCTGAATGCGTGTAGACATTAATTTGAACCTTGTGTAAGCAAGTTAGGATTATTTTGAAGGTTTTAATATAGTAAGCTTCTCCATCGAACACAAGTTACAACTGTCTTCCTTTCCATCGTATGGCTTAGCTTTTGCAATTATCTCCCAGTTAATGGTTGGGTTCTTATGGTTGTTTTTTAATCACCAAACGAACTTTGAAAGCATCGTACAGTTTTTGTATTTGTCATAGTGTTGTTTTGTGGTGCTAAAAACGCGATTTCTGGCTGGATCCAAAGTAATATTTCACATCGTCTGATTTGATGCTTGCTCTGTATATGTTGCCTTCGGTCATGCATTGGCTGTCTAATGGTCAGGTTGCGTTTTTACGTCAGTTGCAGTGACTTTTAGTAGGATTATTTTTTAGTGTTTTGTTTCGGAACTTTCTTAATACGCTATTGTTATGTTGGGATATGTATTTATCTGTTTTTTGTACAGCTATAGCTTGTCTTAATGTTATTTTTATTGAAAATCTTTTTGTAGTATTGGAGAATGACCAAAGTGTTTATGAATTCAGAAAAATTCTACCTACATTTGTTTTGACATTACTGTCGTACAGTGGGTGGAACCATTTTATGTTATGTTTGCATTGTTTTAACTTATTTTTATTTTTGTCATTATTTCTTACAACGTACTCGATTTTCACATTACGGTTGCTGTGTTCTAGCGCTTTGTTATATCTAGGTTTATTATTGTCGAATATTTCCTTGTTACTGGAGCTGGTCAATAATCTATATTGTACTGATTTGTGCAAGTTGTCAAGTATCGTTTTATGGTGGTTGGATCTTCTATCTATGTACCTATCGTTTTGTTCAAGTCAAATGTAATGTCTAAGAAATTGATCACTTTATTGTTGGTATTGGTGGTAATGTTTAGTTTATGGCCCTTAAAGAATTTGGTTAGGTCCTTTCTCATCTGGTCTGCTTGTCTTGGACTCTGTTTACGAAGGAGGATTATCCCATCATCTCTGTATATACTGTTGTTTTTTTATATCAGAGATAAATCTGAGTCTTCATAGTAACAGTATCCCTACAAGTTCACATGCTTCTACAGAATCATGTGCTCCCATAGAAATGCAAAATTTTGGTTATCTTTTTCAGACCCCACAGAGTTTGGTTTCTATGTCTTTATGATATTTAGGCACTTCTGTGATGGTTGGGTAGAGATGCAGATATCGAACAGCAGTAAAAATGTGCATTCTTCTTTCTTGCTTATATTACTGAACCATTTGATGGCTTTGGCTGTATTTCACCACTGATTGATACCTAAAGCCTTTTTAGTATACATACGCATTCTTTCCATAATAGTTTTGCTGATAATACCAATGTTGTTTTTAGATGGGTTAATGTGGCAGACATGATGAGGCAGAACCTGGGACGAGCACAACTGGTTCCGACTTGCCTTTTCCCCGCCAAAAAAGAGCCCGTATTTGCTTAGCATGTAGGGCTACTGCAGTTGAAATGAAGGAGAAAAAAAGAAAGCACTTGCCGCTCTGCCGTAATCCGTCCTCGGCCAGATAACGTAAAAGAATAAGGGGAGACTTGCATCGCCTTTTTATGCACTGAATATGCAATGCATTATGGGACAGAGACGGGATGAACTATGGGATCGCATGAAGACGCAAGGGATTATGGGTAGATGGACAAATATAAAAGCACCTAGTTTTTCCCAGTTCGAGAAAAAAAGCTTGGAGTGACGTTCCCGGTTGGCGGCTGGAAAAGTCTGTTTGTGCGATTTTGAGACAGAACTCAAGAAAGAACGACTAGAGGTTGGATTACCAGTTGGGAGAGCTCGAATTTACTCACTGGTGGCCGTTTTTCTTTTTATTTCATCACAGTTAAGCAGTTCAAATTGTGGGTTATTTAGGAAATTCTCTTTGTGGTCTTTGATCACGACGAAAGCCTGCTGTTTGTAAAGTTTAGGGATTCTATTGTGTAAATTGAGTTCAGTCGCTATAGTTTTAAGCGTTTTCCCAGTTGTGAATTTTGCATACTTCTGTAATAATGGCTTTGTGATATAATTCTGCATCAATGTTGTGACGAAAGACATGACTTACCTCAGAATTCGAAACGAGCGCGAACATGACTTGCCTGCAAAGTGATGACAAAAAGAAATATGGCTGCTATTGAAGACACAATTTATGCGCGCATATCTCGTCCAAAATGAGATGATATTTGCACACATGCAAATTTTGGCCGTCTTGGAATAGCATTAAAAGCGGGGTGCCAGCAGCACCAAGGGTCAGGGAGTCATTCGGCGGACTGCGTGTAATAGGGTTGGACATACGGATTGACAGACGGACGAAGAGAAAGTTGAAGTAGGCGCGGCTGAGTTGGTGTCTGTTTCACAACTGCCCAGAGTAACGGCTGAGAAAGGGAGTCACGCAATCCATTTCCTTGAGGCGACCGAAGAAAAAAAAAATATAGCTGGCCTGCCGGTGAGCGACACACTACATTTTTTGCCCCCCCCCCCATCACATTTTTTCCTTTTTTCTTTCTCCTACAGATGTAATAGTGGTCACCAATCTTATCCAATCCACTAATTATGTTATTAGATTTCTTGATCTTATTGACGTCTCTTTGCACACACACACACACACACACACACACACACACACACACACACACACACATATATGAAATTATTTTTAAGTTTAAAAATCTTATTACCTCTTTTATGTGGATGTGTAGTCGCATCAATGTAAGCCTAAACTTAGTCTGAAGTCCAAAAAGACGAGACTTGTCATGCAAAAAATTTTCCCACTGTCACACATTTACCTCAAAAATTGTTCTTGATATATAAAAATTCATGTCATTATCACAATTCATACATACATATATATATATATATATATATATATATTATAAATTAATAGATTTAAAATATGGTTTTACCGCTACACAGTGATGACCATGTTTCAGAAATGGAAGCTAAAGCCCCTGAATTTAATTTTGTTATTAAACCAAAGACATTAGTTCCATTTCCTCATCAAGCGAATTTTGGAGTAATATTTTAAATCTATTAATTTATAATATTAATGCTCTGTAAATTTAAATTTACATAGAGCACTATTGTGTAAAAATAAAAATATCTATAAGAACACCGGATTTTATACCTTACTGTTCTTTCCTTTTTATTTATATATACATATATATATATATATATATATATATATAATTTTTTATTTTTTTTCTGATGATCGCAAAGGGCATGGAACCCAGGGTCACAAACTCACATCAATGCAACTAAATATGTTAGCTCTATCACTGATATTGAGTGTTTTCCAATTGGTACTGCACATATATAGTATATAAATAATATATACATAAAAATGTGTGTGTGTGTATATTATATATACACACGTCTATATCTAGCGTCTAGCATGAAACAGCCTGTCGCCTCTTAGTGTTGACTTCAGTGTTCACTTTTATATTTACACATGCTCTATCTCTGATATTGAGCACTTTATTTCATAATTATAGCACACCTTAAGAGTATATTTCTTATGTATATATTGAACATTTTAACTTCATTGTCATATTATACTGCTTCTGAATGTTTTAATGTTCTTAATGGACTCTAGCATAGTAAAACTTAGTCAGACACTGAAATAACCTAAAGAATGGCATACTTATTAAAATAGAAAAAATGACATAGACAGAAAGTTCTGAAGAGTGCTGCTGTCAAATTTGGCCAAAATCTTAACCTGTACCCCTGATTTTTTTTTTCCTAAAAGAAATACACCTTTCCCAAGCTAATATTCATGATCATAAAAAGAATTTGTAAAAAAATTAAAAGAAAATGGTTAAGTCAAAACCTATTATTCAAAATAAATAAATACATAAATAATTTATCAAATTAAAATAAAATAATTTATAATAATTATATTAATAAATAAAAAAGTTTATAAACTAATTAGAAAATAAAAATTCTACAGTGTAACCCTGATATAAGAGAAACCCGGATATAAGATACTCCTTCTCTGTTCCCGACAACTCTCTTATATCCAGGTTACACTGTATAACAATAACATTTACTCACTTTCATTTATTAGGCATTAAATTATATCACTTAGCAGCTGCCATACTTTCTTTTTTTTTTTTTAAATCATTTACCCAAAGTAAGGTGATAATGCCACTAAGATGCAAAGGGTAACTGGGAGTGAAAGAGAATGAGAAGACTTTAGCGAGGAGAAGGGACAATAAGAGAACAGATTTCAGGAAGACAGGAGATGGTGACAATTCCAATAAGACTCAAAGGGTTACTGGGAGTGAAAGAGAATGAGAAGACTTTAGTGTGGAGAAAGGATACCCCTCCCCCCCAAAAAAATAACAGGATTTATGAAGACAGGAAATTACGATTGATGTTGAACTTAAATTTTTGAAGGTGGCAGGTTAGCAAGAAAAACAGAAGAATTGCAAAGGTGAGAATTGCAAAAAAAAAAAAAAAAAAAAAAGGAACTATTTGAATAAAACTGATGGTTACATCTTGCTATTTCAAAAGAAAAATGGTGAGACCTAATAGCCAAACTAGTAGTACATTCAAATTCATGCAGTTAAGGTATCAAGGAGGAGAGCTCTTTAGAACACCTGCCATAAAAATAGAGAAAAGATGAAGAGAAGACATAATATGGTGAGAAAGTGAAATATCTGATGTACGTTTCAAAATGGACAGGGCTTTTTGCATTTTGGACATTTTCAGGTCCTTGTAAAGATAAAAATACACAAGACACACCTAAGCTGTTGATATTTTAGTAATCTACGGTAAACATTACCATAAATTGTGGCATACAAATCGACTTTAAAATTCTGAGTTAGGTTTATACTTACTGTATAGGTTGACACTCAAACATACTGTAGGGTACCAGTGGCCCAAAGAACAGGCCTACCTGTAAATGAAGTTAGGCTACAGTATACAATAACCTGTGCCAAAACTACATAAGGTTACACCACTTACTTGTATATTGAGACACTGACTGTAATATCTCGGTCTGCTTGTAAATGAAGTTAGGCTACAGTATATGATACCATCCCGGGTAAGACGATAAACTATGTTCAACATCAAGGCCTCTGATCAGGTTTTGAGGGGCGTGGAACCACCTCTTAATTGCTGGCGTTCCCAATAGTTGACACCCAAACTTGTGTAAAAATATGTTTTAATACCAGAAATACTTTGTAATAAAATAAAATATTACCAGCAATAATTTTTGAAGGAAAAATTATTATTAGCAATACTTTTTAAAAAAAAGTACTAGCAATACAAACAAATATACATTCTTTGAAAAAATATGACCAGCTTTCGATTTCTTCAAGGAAAAATATTCCCAGAAATAGATTTTTGAAGAAAAACATATTAGCAGCAATAAAAATTTTGTCGGCATTAAATAACCCATTGAGGTGTTGATATGCCGTAAACCAAACCAGTATATGATAACCTGTGCTAAAACTACATAGTCACACATCTTACCTGTATATTGAGACATTAACTGTAACCTCTTTCTATATGCATTGTATAGTAAACCACTTACAAATACTGTAGGTACCGTATATTTTATCAGTATAACTTAGGGAACATTGAAAATTTGTCAGGTCTGCTAGGTTAATAGAATATTGAATTTTTGTTACTGTTTTATTATTTTATATTAATATCTGTGTTAATATACCAAATAAGTTTACCAAACAAGTTTTAGTGGGATATATTAGTCTGCTGGTGGTACAGTAAGTAGTGTACAGTAATTGTTAGTAATGCTATCCCACTTGTTTACAACTTGGTCGTAAAGGTTTATATTTTATACCTGCCATATAAGTCGATTTAGTTTTGGAAAGATGCTTTTAGGTTTGAAAACTTAATTTGTACATCACAATTTACCATAATTATTGTCACCAAGTTTCAAATCTCTACATGCAATTGCCTTGGATCTATGAATGTTGAAATTTTATTGAAAGCCTTCTTTAATAAGACTTGAAAAATGAAAAGATATTTCATTTTAAAACTGTTAAAGCTACAGATCTAATATTTGGGATTTAGTACGAATTTTGATCAAGGAACACATGTAAATTTTCCTATATTTTTCTGAGAGGGTCACATCTGGCTGCTGGGGGATTTAAGATGGAATAACCTATATATATTTAAGATGAACACTAGAGTAGGTACCTCCACTAATTAGCGATACCTAAGTTTTAAAACAAATTTTTAAAAACGAAAAGGCTTTCTTGAAGCTTTAATTGAAAGCTAAAAGATTAAATTTATGATTTCCAGTAAGCAAAATACTCTGGTGCATTTCAAACAGAAATTAGATTGATTGGAATTGGTGTTGTTTTTTTTTTCTAAAGTAGCTGATTAGTGTCCTTTTTTAGTTGTCTTTCATTGCAATGTAATTCTCTTTATTAAAAATCTTCCAAAAATATACTTTTCTGAAACTTTGCTGATTTAAAGTATAATTAATTTTATTTAAAACATATTATTGCATTTAAGTTTAAAATAACATAAATGCATTTTTAAACCAAACAGTAACTGTGTTTTTAGCTGACATTTTTACCAAGATTTTCTAAAACAAAAAAAAAAAAAGATTAAAAAAATGAATTCATTTGTGAATTAATCCTGAAAGTTTCATTAAAATCCAACAATTATTTGATTTTTGCAAGAATTTCCAAATCTGTTTTTTTTTTTTTTACTAGACAAAAGATACTAAAACACCCAAAGTAATTTTTGGCTAAAAAAAAAACAAAAAACAAGATTTTTAACCAAAATTTAAAAAATACTGGGAAGCATTAAAAAATTTAATAAAATAAAAAAAAAAGAAAAAAAAGTACTTTGGTCTTTCTCTTAATAATAGCAAACATTTTGATGATAAAAGTGTTTTTATTAAGTTTGACGCCTTTTTTTATTCTATGCTGTATTTACAGTGAATTAGTGGAGGTACCTACACTGGAGTTTTAAATAAAATCTCACAATGCCAAATAAGTTATTATAAATATATCTAATAAAAACAGATGTAAACCTACCTGACCCTCACTCTACCAACTGGCCAATGATTTCCTATGCTTTGTTCTGTTCTTATTCACATTGTTGTGAACTGTAACCCGAGAAAGAGCTTGCTGCTTGCTCACAAGGTAACAGAGATGAAAAACAAATGCAACATCAAGGAATGAGATAGCAAATTCTGTTTCCAATATTATATTTAGATGTTTCATTCAGTTTCTCACCTGAATGGATAAGTAGGTGACACCTGGGAATTCTGCTATGTTGATCTTGTAGATCAGCTCCTCTTCCTACCAACTCCTGGTCCATGTACACATCCTGATGTGTGATTGGCAATACAAACAAGTAGCATAAGAACCACATGATGGACCAGTCTGTCTCCGTCCAAGAGCCGACCAGAACTGACTTTCCAATCCCAAGCATGTTTTAATGCAGACCAACATCCGGATACACCCTATGTCCGGTTTTGTTACTGCTCGGTCTCCAGAAGACCTCGTCCACTCCTTTACTCCTCTGTTCCCTTTTGGTCAAAGTGGATGTCACTTAGAAGATTTCAGAAAGACCATTAACTGAACATAAGACAGAAACACTTCAGATTGAGATAAAATCACATCTTCCACTATGTGGATGTCATTATACAGATATTATAAGCGGAAATTTGCATGGTATATATTTCGGATAAATGTATATCCCTGAACATTTTTTGTTAATATCAGTGTTATTTTGAAAACATTGAATGCTGAAATCTAACATATAAGTTTAATTATTATTATTATTATTTTTTTTTTTTTTCAGTCACAGATAGTCACACCTGAAACAAAAAAGAAACAAAAAACCACCACAAAAAGATCGGCAACAAAAACGAGTAAGCAAACTTTTTTCTTCTTTGAAAAGTACTTTTTGGATTTGTACAACACTACGAGTATTGTTGGTGCTGTGTACCTCAGTGTTACCTGCTGGATGGTCAGGTCATCTATGTGCTTTTCTGGTGAGGAAGTTGGCTAGACACTCAGCTGGATTTTTAAAGAAAAAAATCAAATCAAAAGGCAAATGAACCTTTTTGTAGAATCAACAGCCATCTATTTTTTTATTGTTTCTTTATGGCTTATCAACCCTTTTCAGGTTATTTAAAGCCAGAAAATATTTTTAGATTGTAAGAATTTTTTTTTTTTTTTTTTTTTTTGAGATAATAATGATTTTAGTGTTACAAGTTATACTAATTAACCCATAGCTGGGAGGATTAATACTTTTCTGAAGTGTATACAAGTGAATATAATTAACCCAACTGGAATTGGGACTCTGCTCTTGGCAAAGACTCTCCATACCATGCACATTGTAGCAAATCGCCCTCATTTACTTCATATTCCATTGTTAAAATATAAGTTTCATTCAAAAACTTTCTTCCCATGATGTGCTACCAAGGGGATGCTTCCCCATTTGCTATAATCTTAATCCATTCAAGTCTAATTTAAACCATTTTCTTCCCCACGTATCATCATAAACTGTGCCTCTTACTTCTATCTCATATGGCTCTTGGGCCTTATACAGAGTTGAAATTATTGTAAAAAAAAAAAAAAACTGACTAGACTTCATCTACTCTTTGATATGTCTTAATTCCCCCCTCACGCCACACTTTTGCTAACCACCCTCCTCATAAGCACCAAAATGCTATAAGAGTTTTCTTTGACTGTTGCAGAAGACGTGTGATTGCCCTCAGGCCAGTGTAAGTGAATTTTAGGTGGTATGCGCCGTGTGCATTAGCAACATCACCTATTAAACCAGGAGTTGGTGCCATAAACAGGCTAGGTGGAATTTTTCTCTTGAAGTTTCCTTCTTGTATGTAAATCACCAAGCCAACAGTAAAAAAAAGCCTGCTGGCTATTTGCAGGAGGATTTGGGAACATTGTGTGGGTAAAATAAAAGATTTGATTGATTCATTTTTTACAGCTTTATCAGCCCACTGCAGATTATTTGAAACCAGAAAATATTTTTAGATTTAAAAAAAAAAATTTTTTTTTTAATTTTTCAAATTTTTGTATCAGGAAATCATTATATTCAAAAATTTCTTAAAATCTAAAAATATTTTTTGGCTTTCAAATAACCTGCAAAATG
Organism: Acanthosepion esculentum; assembly: GCA_964036315.1. Taxonomy (NCBI): domain Eukaryota; kingdom Metazoa; phylum Mollusca; class Cephalopoda; order Sepiida; family Sepiidae; genus Acanthosepion; species Acanthosepion esculentum. Next base: position 20,049,966 of record OZ038517.1, on the reverse strand, counting down.
TTGATAAACTAGAAAAAAGAAAATGCACAAAAACAAATCGATCTAAAAGTATGATCAACTGGACTATGCAGAGACTCAGTAAGAATTTAAAAAAAATTTTTTTTTCTATCTTTAAGTTCTTGCGGCCACTTTACCTTCTGAATATTTTCCTAAGAAAATGTATTTATTTCCCAATATACCATAATTATTCATATACACAATCTGCCAGAAAAATGTGTACACACATCAGAAAAGGAAAAACTTGTATAGATATTGTAATACTAAATTTATTCAGGCATCACAAGATTAACACAAGTTACCTTTGGACTCTACAATCACCAGAGATGCTCAAAATGGTAGCCTTTAGCTTCTAGGCATTTATTGCAGGCTTTGTACAGGTCCTGTAAAATTGACAGGGCCATTTCCGGGGCTTGAAAAATCCTGGAAAAAAACAGTAATAGCTCAAAAGCTCCTTGAAAAGTCCGGAAATTTTCTTGATAGGGCTGCCCACACTTTCTCAGTTTATGAAAGTCAAAAATAGCAAATCCCAGAAATCTGGCTTTTTTTTTTTTTTTTTACAAGCTAAAAAAATTGTCTTTTAAGAAATGTGTGTGTTGTTTTTTTTTGTTTTTTTTAAGTCATCAGTAATATTTGGCATTTATTATGAATGGTGGTTTGTTTCCTTGATTAGAACGAGTTCATGACCTCATAGTTATGTATTTTCTCGTCTAGGTGGTGGTAAGGAAAGGGAGAAAGAATATGGAGGCATGTTATTTTATTTTCAGTGACCAGTTGTACTAATGACAGGTAAATTTTTTTGGGGTGGGGGTTTAAAATTCAGGAGTCATTTGGCTTATACATGGATGTGTGTGTGTGTGTGTGTGTGTGTGTCTGTGTGTGTGTGTATATATATATATATATACACACACACACACGTATATACATTTCAGAAAAGAAAAAACTTGTATAAATATTATAATACTAAATTTATTTAGTCTTTCACAAGATTAAGACAACTTACCTTTTGACATGACAATCATGAGATGCTGAAAATGGTGGTATTTGTCTTCTAGATATTTGTTACAGGGTTCGTGTAGTTACTAGAAACCTTGAAAAGTCCTGGAAAATTATATATGCATTTAGTCTGGCTGTTCAGTTATAAGAACAGAAGACAATCCGTTAGACATATATTGAATATGGGTGAGTCCAATATATATTCAGAATCTTCAGGAAAGGAAAAACTTGTAATACTAAATTTATTATATAAAAATTTTTTTTTGTTGCTAGATTTTAGCCTGAGAAGTTACGTACCCTTATTATGCATAAGAACTGAATAATAATTTTTTTTTCTGGCTTTAATGTCTTCTGCATACAATTAATTTTAATTTTAGTACATTTTTTGTGTGTGTGTGCTGTAACGCTGATCCTCTTGCACAGTGTCAGTTGTAATTCAATCTCTGGTCTAGGCGTCCATCTCACTGGGCCGACATCATCCGCAAGACCAGCCATTGGTCCTGTATGGTTCAGTATTACAGATTTCAAAATGTCGATTCGATTCCACTCACCAGCCACGTTGTGATTTCTGATCTTGGCGAGTAGTTATCGAGTAGTAGAATTCTGAAAGCTCTCCACTGGTCTACCTGCAAGCGTGTTGGGTGAGAATCAGGTTAACAGCAAATAAATATGGCCAAGTCAACCCAATTTTAGAGAGATAAAATAAACAAAAGAAAATACTTTGTGTAATTTTGTTAAAGGAGAGAGGTGGCTTCATTTGAACCCTTTTTGGTCTGTTCTTAGCGCAACTACTACAACCGTCAATGTCCAGTCCTCAGTAGTAGTAATAGTAGTAGTAATATTAGTGGTAGTGGGAGCAGCGGTAGTTATACCAACAGCACATGTTAGCGGGTGCTTTGTTCCAATCTCTGACGTCACTTCCTTACTGTCTCTAACACAACTCTGCTTGTTATATATAGAGAACTGGTGCTATACCTGTTTTTCTAGTGTGAACGTACTGACATTCTTTTATTAAGAACAGGGTTGACCCATTTCCCAACACACTTCTAAATTAAAAAAACTTCACACTTGCTTCATATTTCAGTACCCTGACCGCTGTCATTGTTCTAAGTTTATCTATTAATAGCTCTGAACAATTTTGGTAAACTTTACATAGATTCATGCTGTCTTGTTTTATCAATATAGTTAACCTTTAAATCAAGACATTGTTAATTGTATCTTCTCTTAATAATCTGATATCTTTTGTACACTTAAAAAAAAAAAGATTGTATTTCGTTTTCTAAATAAAATCTGTAACATTAATATTTCAAAGTTTTTACGGCATATCAACATCTTGGTTATTCGAAAACGCCTCTCTTCACTTGGTGTTTTCTGTTTCAGAGCATCCCCTTTTCTTTTCATTATTATTATGTCAGAGTGCTATTGCCCCCTGCCACAGTGCATGTTTAATGTATTTTAACTTTCAACTTTTTGATGCCAAACAGAAGAAAGAAAGAAATAAATGAACAGGAAACCAACTGTAATGGCTGGTGTGTCAAGTTTTGGGGAATGAGATCTTGGCTTGCATAGGTACATGCAGCAGCTGGTGTGAGGTTTTAATGACAGCATTTAGAATTTAACAAAAAAAAATAACACCTTTTTATACTGGATCATAAGAAGCTGATTTTCTAGGCTATCAAAAAGGAAGCAAGAATGTCTCCGATTGATTAGAAATTGACATTGGATATACTTTATATACTTGTGTATCATGTGATCTTTGAAAACCTAATTTTGTAGGATGCAACCCCCTTTAAAATTACCTTCAAAATCATATGAGACTATATATGGTATTTTATGTCAAAATTTGTATGGGGCACCTAGTGATGATCAAACTTCCAATTCAGTAATAATAGTCAAGCAGATGAGCTTTGTTAATCATTGCCTTATGCTGAGTAAGATTGTTGACAGCGTATATATTTGTGCATAACGCTACCTTTGAAGACGAGGATGCAGACAAAGGAATTGTAACCACCGCACTGGCACCGCATCGGTTTTTGATAATGACGGCTGAAGTCGAAAGTACCTGAACAAAAATAACACAATATGAGCTTTGGACAGTTTATCCACAACTCCAAGCATGATACTCAACACTTTATCTGAATATATATATATAATATAAAAGGCTCAAACACTAATATTCCATGGCTGATCAATGGCACAGCCAGGGCTAGCGGTACATATGCTAATTTTATATCTCGTGTATAATGCGAACCCCTTAAAATTAGCTTCGAAATGAGGTCTTCAAAAGTCTCACGAGATATATATTTAGTTTACGAAAAACTAGGTAATCCGTATGGGTAGACCCAATGCGGATAGAATCCAGAGAGCTCAATGTAAATCAGAGCTAATAATTTAAATAAAAACAGATTACCTTAAGGTTCCATATTATAAATTATTTCTCCACAGCCCTTTTAAAGGACAGCGGATTATCAGATTTATTTCCAGATTTATTATATATATATATATATATATATATATATATATAATATGGTATTTGAAAGTTGTCTTTAGTCTTGCTGGAAAATGTATATTGATCCCGACACACACGGACTTAATTTTTACAGTGTGATAATCTGCATTTGATGGTTTTCACATTTACTTCAGCTACGCTGGCCATTCCTTACATATGCACATATACATGGCCATGTGTGTCGTGGTATTTGGGCTGGTCTGACTGAAAGTAAGTTATATTTAGTGTTCAAACTAATAAACGTGTAAGTGTTTATGCTGCTAACCAAACAGTGCGTGTCTTTTAGATTCACTTACATTCTCTGGAATATAAATATATAAAAACTACCGTGACCACAAAATGGGGTATCAGATTGTATAGTGATTGTAATATACAATTGATCCCCCACTTTATATTCAAATTATTTGTTTATTAAATTCTGATTAGGTATAAATCCACCTCTTCTCCCTCCAGTTATGGGTTAATTAGTAAGACTTGTGTCACTAAAAATCATTATTATCCCCCACAAAAAAACGTGTAACAGTGTTTATGTCACTAACCGAACATTGAATTTGTGCAGATTTCATAGGGAATTTATCACTTATTTCTGACTAGATTTAATCTGGGTGGCCGACTAATAATAAAGAACATCTATCACCAAATGAGCTCATGGTTGCATTTACATTGAAACACCAGTTCCCATATGAGCACCAGAGTTAAGCAACATCAAGCCTGGTCAGTACCTAGATTGGTGACCGCTTGCGAATACCAGGTGCTGTAACCAATCTAGGTACTGACCAGGTTTGATGTTGCTTAACTCTGGTGCTGTGAGCATGGATGTGTGGGAGGTCGTGTAATGGATAATGGCTCAGAATTGGTAGTCGGAGAGCCAAGTTCCAATTCCAGGTTGGGTTTGTTATATTTACTTATGTGAATATACCCTTGGGAAAGGTATGAATCCACCTCCTTTCCCGCCACCTATTGGTACATTAGTAAGACTTGCATCACTAAATCATTATTTGTAAAAAAAAAAAAAAAAGAAAGTTAATCAATCGATCAAATACTGATTCGCTGAACAGGCATGTCTTTTATATTCCAGAGAACATAAATATAAATGTACAGAAACTATCGTGGTCACAAAGTGAGGGATCATTTTATATGTTGATTGTAATATGGAATTGACCCCCCCCCCCGTTTCCACTTCATATCCACATTGTTTGTCAAATTCTTATTAGGTATGAATCCACCTCTTCTTCCCTCCAGCTATGGGTTAATTAGTAAAACTTGTCACTAAAAACCATTGTCTCTCACACAAAAAAAAATATCTTACAATCTAAAAAAATATTTTCTGGCTTTAAATAACCTGTGAATTGGTCATGTTAACATTAATACTCTACCTTGAATGGTTCTCGGGTCTTGTGTTGGGTACACTTTAGTATTAAAAAAAAATCCTCTTCTGTTTTATGTCACTTCAAAGAAACAGTCACTGTGTGTTTGTTTATAATTTTGATTCTCCAAAAAGTCCTCTGCCCCATCTGTGGGGCACCATATGTATTGAGGCTGTAGTAGAAATAGGTGTGTCTAAGTCAATATAAAATAACCTGATAGTGATTTACTAAGGAAAGTTTACAGGTGGCACAAGGCTGAAAGTATGGCACACCCACTGAGCATCGAATTCACTACTCAGTTGTAATTGATCGAGTGAGACAAGCTTGTTAACCATTACATCCTGTTGAAGTGCCCAATAAAACATGATAGAGCCCTGTCTATATTTCTGAGATGAGGTATTAGGTACACTATTTATATTATTCAGACTATTGTCCTCATCTTTGTCACCATATTTATTACGTATCAGCTGTTGTACGCTCCGGCCTTCTTCAGGTGGTTGGAATGTCGAACTGAACTTTTTTTTGCTCACTGGGGTAGACTATTCTAGTTCCACGTGCCTTGTCTAATGGATGTCAGTTATTTCCTGTTAATTCACATCTCCAAGTTCTCCACTGCCTGAACCAGGTACTCACACTCTTTCGGTCCTGGTTAAGGCGGTGGAGGGAGAGGTGAATTAACAGGAGATAACTGACATCCATTAGATATGGCACATGGAACTAGAACAGTGTACCCCAGTGAGCGAAATAAAGGGTTCAGTTCGACATTCCAACCACCTGAAGAAGGCCAGAGTGTACAATGGTCGAAACGTTGTGACAAAGATGAGGACAATAGTCTGAATAATGTAAATAGTGATGATGATAGTGATGAAGTTTTTTTTTAAAAACTGGATGCTCATATTTGAGCAGACGCTCTGTTTATTTATCGAACAGTATATTTATTTTCATCTACTGGCCTGAATATACAAGAAATCCTATCAAAGATAAATAAGTACCTTCCAGCAGGACTTGAACCTGAACCTTGATT
>OZ038517.1:19916573-20039073 GCA_964036315.1 Acanthosepion esculentum | reverse complement strand
CATATGGCCCTGCCTTGCTGGCACTTAAGATGGCATCTTTTTTTTCATTAATCAATTGTCAAAAGCTCACATATGGCCTTTTTGTGAGTTCACTGTTTACATCAATTTTTTTTAGAAAAGTAACTCAATCTTATTTTTAATGTAAAAAAAAAAAAAAAAAAAAAAAATCTCGGGATATCTTCCTTTCCTTGAGTAATTTTTATGGTTAATTAGTTAACTAATTAACAGAGCTAAATAGTGTCACACTATTGTTTAAAACTAAAAAAAAAAAAATAATTATAAATTTTGACTATTTTTGCTTAAAATTAGAGATGTATTTTTATTTATTTTTTTTCAGCCTTATAAATTATTTTTAATGCAAACAATTTTCATTTATTATGACAATCTTGGATTTATATTCAAACTAATTTTTTAGTTCTTATGTGCCTGCAATAAGACAGAGGTGTCAAAGGGGTGGTATTTCCCACAACACTGCTTTTTTTTCTTTTTTTAACGACCTTTACTCCTCTACAACGTTTGTTTTGTTTTAAAAAGCAATGATTAGAATTGGAATAGAACCTAGATATATGATGAAAGTGAATTTATATAGTTTTTTTGTTCTTGAGAATTTACAGCAAAAATATTAAACCTTATTTATTAGACTGTTTATTTACAAGAATAATTTTATATTCGACATTTTAAAACTAATGCAATGCAATATTTATCATTTACCAATTTATAAAGAAATAAATATGAAAACAATTTTTTATTTATAAACATTTACTAAATTATTAAAATATGTGAACCAACTATAAAGAAATCCTTATTATTTGCCATTTTATAAGGTTTGAATCGATTGGCAATTAGCTGATGTTTTGCCAACCACTCCAATAAATAATCTAATCTAAGAGTGTTGTCAGTTTGCAAGAACAAAGAAAATGTATAAATTCACTTTCATATGTTTAGTTCCAGTTCTAACGATTGCTTTTTAAAACAAACAATGCCATGGAGTGAAGGTAGTTAAAAAAAGAAAAAAAAAGTGTGTGTGTGGGGGGGTGCAGCCTTTTGATACTGTCTTATTGCAGGCACGTAAATCCATGTTTACCAGACTTTCAATCTCTGGGGTGCTAGACATAAATTTTACTGTTCAAAAGTGGGGTGGGTGTCTACTGCAACATGTATTTACTTGTATGTGTATATATATATATATATATAAAATCAATTATGTGGTGCGGGTTCAATTTATATTACGCGAATCATTCATACGAAAAGCAGATAATGAAGTTAATGATTTGGCAAGAATCACTCTCGCAAACAATATTTAATAATAAAATACAATCAACTTCGAATCCGTTAATGAATGGTATGATCCTTGTTTATAAATTCTGGTTTTATCAGGTCTTTTTTTTTTTTTTTCTGATAAAACCGAAATTTATAAACAAGGATCATACCATTCATTAACGGATTCGAGGTTAATGTATTTTATTATTAAAAATTGTTTGCGAGAGTGATTCTTGCCAAATCATTAACTTCATTATCTGCTTTATGTATATATATGAGTAGTGGAATATATAATCTAAATAAATATTTGATATCTACATAATTTGGCTATTTTTGTCTCTCATTTAGTGATGGCCAACCAGTTTGCTAATATAGGAACTGCTCTTCTCTTTCTAGTGAAAGTGCTCAAGACATGTCAGGCTTGATTGGAGACGTCGATGATGATGATGCTGAACTTGTGATCGACACACCCCAGTGATTAACCCATTCCTATTCATCCCTCTCTCTCATTTCACACCCCACTCATCTTCAATACCTTTGCTCATAATAATAAACCTTTTCATTGAAAAAGAAAAAAAAAAAATCTTTCTTATTTCTTTATCACATGTTTCTTATTTAAAACATACTGTTTTGCCTTTCGTTAATCATATTAAAATATTTTTTTTTGTCTCTGAAGACGAGATGTTCTGCTTGGACTCAATAACACTATGCTTTTTATCTTTCTTCTGAGATTTGAGAACCTCAGAAGCTTCTGACTTGGATACTACATCTATTCAAAATAACAGTTGATATTTGAAAAGACAGAAACATGGTTCTACAGAAGGGTACTGAGAATTCCACGGGTTAGAACGAGTAAGCAACAAGGAAGTCTTGAAATTGGCAACAGAAACAACACTTCTACTCAGAATTGGAAAAAGGTGGCTAAAATTCCTTGGAAACAAAACAAGGAAGGAGGGCTTGGAAAACTTAACACACACAGGGCAAGAGAGATAGGCGAACCATCGACTTGATGAGCTTGTATGAATGGAAGACAGAAAAGGGAGGAGGGGCTTAGAAGAAGCATCAATTAATAAACCTTTATCTCATGAAGATATTCAGACTGAAACTGGATTTTGCTGACCCTTGAGTACCTGAAAAAAGAAAGTTACAGATCTAGAAAATACTTAAGCTGCTTGCTAATTTTTTTTTTTTTTTTTCCTCTGTAATTTAAAGACTTCATTTCAACTATTGTTTCTCGCACTTTAAATAGAAAAAAATATTTCAATGGGCACATTATTTATTTTTTTTATTGCAATGCGGACAAAAAAATGTTTGTTTGAACTAAATTAAAAAAATTATAAGGGAAATTGTTTATTACTTTTGCAAGTGATAAATATTATGAAATCACTTAAGTGTGATTTCACATCAGATCAATTCTAAGTGGTGGATACGATTAACTCATGAAAGACAATATTGGGTTTATTTGTTTCCTCAATTATTTTTATCTCAAAAAAAAAAAAAAAAAAAATTCCAGATAAAGGAGTCAAAATTGATGAAATTGCTTAAGCTGAAAAATTTGGCTAGTAAATAGAATTGTTATTAATACGACATTTCGTAAAAATTTTTTTTTTTTTTTTTTTAAAATAAATATTACAGAAGATGGGAAAGTTTTCTGTAGGGTTTATATAACAAAAAAAAAAAAAAAATTCCCCCCACCCTTGTTCAATGATTCTCAACATAAAAAATAAAAAAATCATTATCTATATAAATAACTATTTCTCCCCACAAACCTAATTTAGCAGGTAAACAATAACAGTTTATAAACTATTGGGAAAAGTGAAATATAATGACCCCCACCACCAAAAAAAAAAAAAAAAAAAAAAAAAAAAGGCAGGAAATGAATTGTAGGCTATTGATCAACTAACTGAGAGTGAGAGAGAGAGTAAGTACAGATTTTAGAAGCATGAGAGAGAGCTACAATCGTTGTATGCAACGAGCTGATGGATAAAAGAAAGAGAGTACATTTTTCTTTTTTTTCTCTCTCTATAAAATACATTAAACTTTTAATAACTACACTAACTTATCCGACAAAGTGTCATAGGCAGTTTCCCATTTTTTAATTTTTTTTTTTATTATTTATTTATTTTTTTTTACCTGGCACCTGTTGGGTACAAAGGTTCAAATCCCACGAAGATTGGGTTTGACTGAAATTTGATATTTTTGAATTTCAATGTCAGAAAAGTTCAGATCTTGTTGTATATTGTGTAGGAAGAGAGAGAGAGAGAGATGGTTAAAAAAAAAAAAAATAAATAAGAAAAAGAGAGAGAAGTCAACAGTGAGAGGAGATTATATCTAAAAGCTAGGTCTCTGTGCGCAGACGTTTGCTGGGCGGCAACTCCCCATCATGTTTTTGCTGTTCATCAGCTGTGTCCTGAGAAGCTGAGGAAGTGTGGATTATGCTCAACACTTGTACCTGCGTTCCTGATGCCTCTTTGATGTCCTCGGCCACCGTAGCATCTAAAGAGTCGCCCTCATGAACCACAGTGGTCGTTTCTTCCGTGTGCTCACTGGTGTGACAGCTGACTGTCTGTTCCAGAGCTGCTTCTTCTACAGTCGACGTGCAGATTATTAGCGGTTCGCTATTGACAACCCCTTCTTCCTGCGTATGATGTCCGGGATCGTCTGATGACGTGATAATCACAATGTCATCATGGACTTGTCCATTGTGAGAATTTGCAGCTTGTAGTCGGGCAACAACTTTATTGGCAATATATGCAAGCTGCTCTTGTTGCTGCCGTTGATGGAGAACCTCTACGTCATCAGTGCCATTCACCTCGACATCTTGTTCTTGCGACTGCAGTGTGGTGGCAACAGCTGTTGCATGGTAATCAACTGTATTGTTGGACTCTGTCTGGCCAGGCTCAACAATAGCCTGTGTTGCCACTGGGGAATCTGTGGAGGTTGAGGTGGCGGTGTTTGAGGAAGAGCTAGCACTCTCTGCATTATTTGTAGAGGGTAAACTCGACAAGTAGGTGCTACGAAGCTGAGCAAGATGGCAGTCGAGGAGATTTCGATATTGTTCCTCCATTTGCTGGACCATCTCGGAGATGGATTTTTCAGCTGCAGGGCAGAGGCGGCCCAGTAATTCTCGTTCTCTTTTTTGATAGTTTGTCAAATCTCTGTTTAAAATCTGGATCTGAAAGAGAGAAAGAAAAAAAAAAAAGCATGAAATGGTTGAAATAATGTCAACAGTTTAACTAAAAAAAAAAATTTCCATAAGTCTTTCATATTCTCGCACAGGTGATGCAGTAGCTTGTAAAGATTTAGTCAAGTTATTCAGCATCCATTTTCCAAGTTTTGCTAAACATCTCATAATAATAATAAAAACATTGCCAGAAAATGAAGAATCTTATTGCTAATGCAAAACATAGTATATCAAAAGAACACTAATTCCCTTGATAACTTCTATGACTATAAACTTTAGACTCCATTGTCAATGTTTGATTTAAAAAGAAATGATTAGAATTTTAACCTTTAACATTCTGGTGGTAATTTTGTTTGCAAAGCAAAAATTGCCACTGCAAGCTATCATTCAGATGAATGAATGATAGCTTTTTTTGTATTTTGCAATTGTGTTGTCATATCCTGCTATGGCAACAGAAAATAAGATTAATAAAGCCCAAACCTATGAAAGTGGATTTATATAAGTTTTCTTTATTCTTGAGAATTGATAACAAAGATATTAAACACTATTTGTTTATTAGATTGCTTATTTACAAGATTATAAAAATGTGAATCCACTATAATGAAATATTTATTATTTACCATTTTATAAAAATATAAATAAGAACAAAAAAATTTTTATTCATAAATTTATAAATGTCTGAACAAGAAAATTTAAATAAACATATTTTAACCGTTTTGAAAAAAAAAAAAAGCATTTTCCAGACATTTTCTTTCATTTGCTCTCACGACATAAAACAGACACATCGACATGGTGTAATGGTTAGCAAGCTTGGCTCACTAGAACAATTACGAGTGAGTTTGATCTTCACTGGCTGCCCTTATATCCTTGGCCTTGTGCCAAATCTAAGCTACACTTAGAAAATCACCATGAATTCCCTAAAACAGGTTGAGACCGTCACTTCTTACATATTTTGATAATTTGTAATTTTTAAACGCAGGTAAATAATAAATATCGTGTCGTACTAGTATCCTCATCTTTATTACCATATTCACAATGTTTTGGCCGTTGTATGCTCCGGCCTTCTTCAGATGACTGGAATTTGAAACTGAATCCTTTATTTCGTCCACCGGGGTAGATTGTTATAGTTCCACATGTCATGCCTCTTCCGGATGTCTCAAGTATCTCCCTAAGTTTTTGTTCACCACTGCAGTAGCCAGGTATTGAACTCACAACTCTTTGGGTCAAGTCACTGGATCCAACCAACACTTTTATCCACTGGGCCATGTGTCCTGGAGAAGAAGGTCGGAGCGTACAACGGCCAAAATGTGAATATGATAATATAGATAAGGACAACAGTCCAAACAATGTAAATAATTACAATACCTCATCTCGGAAATATAGACATGTACTAAGTTCACATATTTTTATAATCTTCACAATAAAAATTTCTGAGGGAGTCAAAAGTGTATACAGTAATAGCAGTGTCAGGGGAATGACATCCTTTTGACACAAATTTTTTGTGGTTACAAAGGTTAAATATTGCCCCCCCCCCCCTCCTTTTGAGGCTACTAATTTGTCTTAAGCTTTCCAAAATTTTGGATAGCACCTTGACTGTAAAGTTATTAGAGTGAATGGATTACTTTTAACAGTGGACGTGCACATAGTGTAGCAGTTATTGGTTTGAAAATTAAGGCTGGAGTACTGAGTTCAAATTCCAGCTGAGGCCATTGCAATTACTTTTGCACAAAAGCTATAACTTCATCTGTCCCTCCAACTAAGAGTTAATAGTTGAGCAGACAGGCTTCTGTAGCCTTGATTGGGGGCCAGCCTAAGAAAAGGATAACTTGGAACTTACAACCATTTGGGTGCAGGGCTAGCAACTCTACCCTGTAAAGATTTACTTGCTATGGAAACTAGGACAGCAACACCTAGTGTAGAGAGACTATAGTGTAGAGGTCCTATGCTCCACAGGAGCTATATATATATATATATATATATATATATATATATATATATATATATATACAGGAAGTGAGAGGGAGACTGAAAAATTCTTGGCGTAACACCCTTCTATTCAGTACAGTCTCCTATGTATATCAATAAAAATGCAATCACAAAAGAAATTGCTAAACAACCCTGTGACAACCTTGAAGAGAAAATTATGATGGAAAAATCAAATGATTTTACAGTGTCTTGAAAACGTGTATGTATATAAGTTAAATAGGGATCGGAATCAGGATAAGAAAAAGAAGAAATAGGAAACATCTATGTAACATGTGTCACTTTTATTAAAGCTTTGTCAGTGTGAGGAAGCGTTAATAAAAGTGAAACGTTAGGTTGATAGATGTTTCCTATTTGTTCTTTATCTTATCATCAATGTGAATTTGTAAATAATATTGGTTATGTGTCATTTAGTGGATATGACGGTTATCAGAATGACAATGAAAAAAAATATATTCACAGAAACAAACAAGTGACATCCAGAGATCATGGCATGTTGGTGTTTTTTTGGGTTTTTTTTAAAAACCAAACTGGAACTACAAGAGACTTAACTTACCTGCAATTTGAGGTGATTGATTTCTGTTTTGTAATCTTGTTCTATTTGGGCTTTCTCTACCACCAATTGGTCATACTTGTCCTGAAGAAGGGCATATTGCTTTTCAGAGGATATTTTATCATCAAGAATTGCCACATCCTGTTGTGAAACAAAGAAATGAAATTGAATGGGTCAGTGTATGTCTTACACACACACACACGATTCAAAAGTAATTCCTCCTCGTTATTACCGTGGAAACCATAATCAATACCGGGAGCACAAAAACACTGTTGGATAGAATAAATTTTCAGTTACAAAACACTATTCCCACCTCTCCTCCACATAGTCACATATTTTTGCCAGTGGTTGATAACTGTGAAGAACCACCGATAATATAGTTTGTTACATATGTTTAAGTAGTAGAGCTAAAAGTACATTACCCACTGCCTAACTGTACTCACATTCATTGTTTGGCAACTAAGCATTTAGCAAGTGTCAGTGAATGCCAATGGGTGCAATTTTTCCATATATACCTACCTACACATAAAAAACACACACATAATATATATGTGTGTGTGTGTGTGTGTTATATATATATATATATATATATATAATACAAATATAAAATTTGTCACTTGGCTGATTGATGTTATATTCAGCACCCTGACTCCAGAGTTTTGCAGACAAAACTTTTTGTAATTGTTCAGATCACTCATCAGTAGGTATCAGCAATTGTCTACTAATTTTCTCATTTTTGTTACTTTTATATTAAGTTAAAAAAAAAAAATTCATGTGCCTTTTATTGGTGTTAGGCTGAATTTTTGCGTGTGTGTGTGTGTGTGTGTACATGTGTAGAATGTTGTGATTATATCATCTTTTCATAATTTTCTTATTGCCTTATACCAGTTTTCCCCAATTTTTTTTTTCTCTGGGCTGCATTTTCAGGATGAAAATTTCCTGGCGCCTCACCAAATTTTATGTAATAAAAAGTACATTTAAAAATAAAGAAACAGAGAGAGGTTTCAAGAGATATAATCGAGGATTCAAAGTCAGAACATTATCATTGATAACTCTCTCCTCCAATTTGTGGACCGTAGTTACTATATCCTTAATACTTGATAAAAATCAATCAATAACTATTTATATGGGGACTCAGGCATGCAATTACAAATAATCCATAATAATATTTTAAAGTTTGAAATCATATTTATCTTTGGCATATGAATTTTTAAAAACTGTTTCTAAATCTGATTGTCTTTATCCTATCCCACTGCACCATTTGGGAATCACTGCCGTATACTCTTTTGCTATTCCTTTTCCTGCTTTTCTTTCTCTCTTTTGGCGCCGAGTGTCAACGATAATGTAACAATGTTATTTCTGGTGTCATAGACAGGGATTATCTTTAGGCTAATTTTTCTTGAATATTCTGGGATTTTCTTAAAATATGGGTTATTTTTTATTTTTTTTATTTCTTGTTTAAATAATTTTCTTTTTTTAATTAATATAAATAAAGTAAATATTTGTTTATATATCTTCAATATATAAATATATAGCTGCCACCTCATAGCTGATTATGGACATTATAAAATATCAGCTTGTAATATTAATTAATATCAGTGCACAAAATTTTAAAAATTGGACAAAGACCTGTCTATATTTCTGAGATGAGGTATTATGTACATTATTTACATTATTCGGGCTAGTGTCCTCATCTTTGTCGCCATGTTTATCACAACGTTTCGGCCGTTGTACGCTCCGGCCTTCTTCAGGTGGTTGGAATGTTGAACTGAACCCTTTATTTCGCTCACTGTTCTAGTTCCACGTGCCATGTTTAATGGATGTCATCCATTAGACATGGCACGTGGAACTAGAACAGTCTACCCCAATGAGCGAAATAAAGGGTTCAGTTCGACATTCCAACCACCTGAAGAAGGCCGGAGCGTACAACGGCCGAAACATTGTGATAAACATGGCGACAAAGATGAGGACAATAGTCCGAATAATGTAAATAATTGGACAAAGACGTCACACTGTGTGAATCCGACTCTCTAAGCAAGGACAGCATGTACCCAAAAAGAAGAACCAGCCAACATAACTGAATGCTGTCAAGTCATTGATATTAGTTTTCAGTCTGGCTAAGGGGTCCAATATTCCCAGCGCTCTTACCATGTGCCTGGACACCAACCCAGGTATTTCTACATACATACACTTGTGCTAGATGTACATTCACCCCATTCAAGTCTAGCTACCCTTCTTCACCAGAAAAACCTAGAACCCAGAGTGACCTGACAATTGCGTGCACATGGGTGCGTGCACATGATCACGCACTATGAAGAAAAGAAAAACTTGTACAAAGGGAAAAATTTTAAAAAAAGGAAAGAAAAGAAGAGGAAAAGGAAAGAAAAGGCTTAATTATTTAACTTACTTCATTGGAAATTATTTGTGTTGCAAAAGAATTGTTCAGGTTAGAAATATCTTCCTTGATAATCATGATGGTTTGACTGTCAGATGTGTCTACCGTTTCATTTGCAGCTACAGACACATGGACAGCACCGTCACTTGACTTGCCGTTTGTCACATTGCTGCCCGTCGTTCTTGTAACAAAGGCTGAAACAAGAAATAGTGAAAATTTGATGCATTCCTTGTATAAAGTATTGACTTTTTATCATTTGGGATGAAACTACATTTTCCAACTTTAATTTCTAGTTAAAATTAGGTTACGTTAAAGACATCAACGCTTTTTGGGTTATTTAATGTCAAATATAAGTTTCCCAGAATGAAATCACAATGAATCTAAATAGATAATATGATAAAATATATATATATATATATATATATATATATATATAGATAGATAGATAATATAAATAGACACATGTCTTGTTTGCACATGAAACAAAAACAAAACAGAAAAAAACAAAAAAAAACAAAACAAATGCAGACATGGGTCTGGATTGCAGTAGAGCAAACCCCCCCCCCCAAAAAAAAACAACAACAAAAAAACAAAACAAAACAAAAAAAAAAAAAAAAAAAAAAAAAAAAACAAAACAAAGAAAAAAAAACAAAAAAAAAACGGTGGACACGGGTCCAGGTTTGCACTAGAGACAAAGAAAAAAAAAACCATGTGTGCAGTTGGAGTCAAAAAAGTAAACTTGGATCAGGTTTATATCCACAACTGTAAGTATGCATCATGAACGTAGCCCCTTTTATGGGGGGGTGGAAGTTTTACTCTTCTACAGGAGATGCAGAGAGTCTATTCTAAACTTTGTCAACATGGTTTGTGTGAAATAAGTTGGGATTAAATTGTTGTTTGTTATTTTAATCTAACATGAATCTTGACTGTGTTAGGGAAAAATTCATCTGAATTTAAGGAGAGAGAAATACAAACAGACAGTAAAAAATTCAGTATCTGTCTATATTTTTGAGATGAGGTATTATGTACACTCTTTACATTGTTCAAACTATTGTCCTCATTTTTGTTGCCATATTTATCACAACATTTCGGCCATTGTATGCTCCGGAATGTTGAACTGAACCTATCATTTCACTCGCTGGGGTAGACTGTTCTAGTTCCACATGCCATGTCTAATGGATGTCAGTTGTCAGTTATCTCCTGCTTAATTCCCCTCTCCAAGTTCTCCACTGCTTTAACCAGGTATTGAACTCACACTCTTTCTAACCAATGCCTTTATCTACTGAAAGGTGTTGGGAGTTGGTTGATTATGTTTTGCATTTCATTTTCATTCATTCTTTCATTTGGAGGAATATAGATAGAACATGTGTTTGTTTATTTGTGTAATGTTAAGTTTACAGCTGTAGCTTGTAAATTTGTTTTAAGTTTTATGTGGCTATGTGGTATATCGTTTCGTACTAATATGGATGTGCCACCAGATGCACGGAGGTCAGTATTTTTAATTTCATTGTATTGTTGGTACATCCTGATGTTTATATTTTTTGTTGTCTTTGAGGAAGGTTCCTTGTAAACAAATAACAGAAGGGTTTTAATTTGCTATTCGTAGATGTCGCTCATTAATGTTAACATTAATTCCCCTGCAGTTCCATTGTATAATTTTATGTGAGTCTTTTTTTATATTTACATTTGGTACATTTGGTTGTACCATGTTTATTGATTTAATTGAAATTTTTTTTTTTTTTTTTTTTTTTTTTTTTAAATATTATACTCTGTAGAGTAGTTTTGAAAGTCCATTCTTTCAGGTCTTCTTTGTCTTTTTCTGTTTTGGGTTTATCTTTGTGTTTTTTGGTTTGTTTTTACATTTTGATTTGTTATTTTTGGGTTCTTGCTTTCCTGTTCTGTCTCTAATTTGTCGGTTACTGCGTCTTTGTTTTCGTAGTTATATGCTTTTGATCTAGTTAGAGATTGAGATCTTTCAGGTTTTGGATCATGAGGTTGTGTGGTTTTATGGGCGATTGTTTCTAGATCTTTCTTTGTAAGTTTACTCTTTTCATTTATTTTGGCATCAGTGTTGATGGGTTGTTCCTTGTTAATTTGATTATTAGAGTTTGTTTTGATGGTTTTAAGTTCGTCGAGTAGGTTTTTTAGTTCCCTCATGAGATTCAGAGTTTGGAAAGAAAAGTCCGAAAGGTTGTCAGTGTGTGTTTTATTTTATTTTCGAGCTACCATTGCATATGTCTCTTTGGTAACTTGTCACTTCCTTTCTGGCTTCCTGAAATGTAATATTTTTTTGATATTTAGTTGTTATGATTTCTTTTTCCTGTTTATAAATTTGGCAATTTTTGGAATGTGAATGGTGGTTTTCTTGGCAGTTTGAGCAAAAGGCTTTGTTTGGAGAGCGTTCTTCTAGATGGTTTGGATTTATTTGGCTACAGTTACCACATGTTTGTTCCCTTCGGCATTGGTCTTTGTGATGACCGAATCTCTGGCATTTGTAGCACTGTAACGGGTTTGGAATATATTGTTCCACTCTGGTTCTTACGTATCCAATGTCTATTGTTTTTGGTAATTGAGGAGAGTTGAAAGTCAGTATGTAGGTGTTAGTGTATATTACCTCATTTTTTTTTAATTGAGATTCTTTTCACATTAGTGACACCTTGATTTTTTAATTCATTTAGAATTTCGTCTGTAGTGCATAGTGAAAGCTCTTTATTTCTAATGACTCCTTTGGAGCTGTTTAGAGTTGGGTGGGGATAAGTTTTGATATTAATGTCATGAAATTTATGTGTTTGAAGTAAAGATTTGGCATGTTTTTGATTGTGAACTTCTATTAATAAAATTTCCATTTTTCAATTTAGTGACATTTTTTGGTGGTGTTATATTTGATATGGTTTTTTTTTGTATTAGGAAAGGAGATAGCATGGTCAGGGGTCTGCTTGAGTTAGATTCTAGAACAATAAAATGTGGGAAGCTGTCTGGTGGCTCATCGGGCTCACTGTCCGAATTTTCCAGAAATCTTTTTTTACTTGGTGTTTTATAGCTCATAATATGGTTTTCTTTTTCCTTCGTCAATCCTGCTCCCCACCCTCCACGGAGTCCTATATATTGGAAAATGCCAGGGGAGAAACCCATTCACCCGGGCACTTCAGGGATACAGGATTGATATACTTGAACATAATGTAAGACCCAAGCACCTGTGGTCTCTATTTTCCTATCCAAGTAACAAAATAGGAAGGGTCGAGGGGATACAGCAATGTTTGTCCTATTGTCACCATGGTCAATTGACCCTACAGCCACCGCTACTAAATCAGTAAAGCACTAAGAGGTTATTTGATATAAAGTGCATAAGGATACCGTAAGGTTGAAATCAAGATAGTGGATTCAACAGATCTGCTGATTTTTAAAGTGTATATATATATATATATATATATATATATATATATATATATATATATATATTATTACACTCCCCAGGGTAAATAAATGGATTGCTCCACTATTATTACAGTATGGTAGCAATATTTAAATTATTTTCAATCAGCGCCTGATGATCGCGTTGTGCTACCGATGAGGGGGAAAAAATGTATATTTATTATTTATATAAATTATATCTCTGTTATTAAACATTGAGCACTATTTTATCAGCACCAGAACTCAATGTGCAATATCATATATATATATATATATATATGTATATATATATATATATACACACACACACACACACACACACACACACACACACAGGGTGTGATGGGTAAATTATATTTTTAATTTCATGCATGTGCATTGTTTGTTTTTGATGACTGCACAGTATAGTCGGGTCAGTTGGGCAGTGTCTGCAAGAAAAAGCACACCATGATGCAATTCACCCCATCAGAAATTTGGAAACAACATACTGTACTGCTTGGCATTTTCACCGGCAGCTCCAATACGAACATTTGAGAGTGTTTGGGCGTCGATCTGCGGAGAGTGCAGAGGATTCAGAAAGAGTTGGATGCTGACTATGAAAGTGTTTGGAGTTATCGCTGGTGATGGTGACGTTAGGCCTCCATTCATCTTTCCACAGGGCCCCAGACTCAATATGGAGAACTACATCAAGTGCCTTGAGAAGCAGTGCTGCATTGGGTCAAGAGGGTGGTTGTTGGAAGACCCTATTTATGGCAACAGGACTCTACACCATGCCACACAAACAGGAGAACCCAATGATGTCTGTCAGATAATTTCTGTGACCACATCACCCCTTACATCTGGCCACCTAATTCCCCAGACTGCAAACCCCTTGATTATTATGCGTGGGGTGCAGTTGAGCGATAGACCAACAAAACTCCTTGTAACACCAAAGATAAACTGAAGGCAAGGATTATAGCAGCATTCACCAACTTAAGGAGGATGTCCAGAAGAGTTGCAAGAGATTCCAAAGTATTCTGGAAGCAGTGATTGAAGCCAATGGCGATTTTTTTGAATAAATTTACTCTTTAGTATTTCAAGATATTTTTGTGTAATTTTGGTAAATATATGTTAAAATAGGATGTCAGTGTTATTTTCATATTTTTGTAATTTAGACGACAATATATCCATTGCACCCTGTATATTAAGTTGTGTAGTCGTAAGTAATTCCCATTTTAAGCAGCCAATTGTAATATTTTAAAGAAGAAAGTTGATAAGCAAACATTTTCATTATTTATGACTCAATCTACTCGACATGATAGCCAGACTAAAATATAACCCTTTGGTTGTGATTATATATATATATATATATAGATAAAGAAAAACAGACCACTTTAAGGCTCCATTGTAATAATTTATTTCACCAGAGCCCTTTTAAAGGACGCTGGATCATCAGACATCACTTCCAAAAGGTGAAACAAAAAATGAAATGAAAATTCACACTTTTGACGGGTAGTATTAAGTTTATGTAATTTAACAGAGAGGGTAGCGAGGAGTGGTGTGAGAGACATGGTCGAGTTTAGAGAGATGTGTGTGTGTGTGTGTGTGTATGAAAATTGAGTGTTTTGTCATCAGTCATTTGTTTCTGGGAATCAATTGTAACATTTTGAAGAATAAAGCTGATAAACAAAGATGGCACTTATTATTTAGGACTCATGCAGATACAAATGGACAATGAAAATCATAAACTTCAAATTCTTTTTAAGCATCTGATTTTTATATACAACAACAGAAAGAACCAAAAAGACTTACTGTGCTGTTCCGTATTTGGTGATGACAAAATGGCAGCATCTGCAAGTACTGGATGGATTGTCACTTCTTCTTGACTGATAGTGTGGGTTGCCGCTAAATGAGACACTTGATTCACCTCCTACATGTAAGGGTAATGAAAAGTCACAGTTAAAATTTTTAGCAGATTGTGTGTGTGTGTGTGTGTGTGTGTGTGCGCGCGCGCGCGCTTGTATGGGGGGGGCACTGTTTTAAAATAATAACTTAACACTAAATTTGATGGTAGTTTGCTTAGTAATACATAATGTATGTCATTGGTTTACCAAGGCTTTTAAATTTGGGAACGTTCATAAATATTCTTCAGGTGGTTGAAAGGTCAGTCAAAACTTACGGAGGACACAAAGTGCCATAATTTATTAGGTTGGTGCAAAAATAATGTCGTTTTCTCACAAAGTTGAACGTCAAAAAACGACATTATTTTTGCACCAACCTAATAAAATCTGGTAAGACAAAAGTGAGCGAGTAATATTTAAGAAATATATTTTTTTTTGGTTGAATATTCTTATATTTCTTTAAGAAAAAATAACCCGTATAATATATAGACTTTACCAGCATTGTGTTAACCAGATATGCTTATTAAAATTTAAATCATGTAGCGGTCAGTTTCCAACCAGCGCCTGAAAATTACATGAAGCATGAAACTCTGAGGAGTGATAATATGTATATTTTCTAATATATACTTACTAGCTTATCAAGTACTATTTCATTAACACCTGCACTCAAGTATCTGTCTATATCTCTGAGATGAGGTATTATGCACACTATTTACATTATTCGGACTATTGTCCTCATCTTTGTCGCCATATTTATTACAACGTTTCGGCCCTTCAGTATCTGTCTATATCTCTGAGATGAGGTATTATGTACACTATTTACATTATTCGGACTATTGTCCTCATCTTTGTCGCCATATTTATGACAACATTTCGGCCTTTCAGTATCTGTCTATATTTCGGAGATGAGGTATTATGCACACTATTTACATTATTCGGACTATTGTTCTCATCTTTGTCGCCATATTTATTACAACGTTTCGGCCCTTCAGTATCTGTCTATATTTCTGAGATGAGGTATTATGTACACTATTTACATTATTCGGACTATTGTCCTCATCTTTGTCACCATATTTATTACAATGTTTCGGCCCTTCAGTATCTGTCTGTATTTCTGAGATGAGGTATTATGCACACTATTTACATTATTCGGACTATTGTCCTCATCTTTGTTGCCATATTTATCATGATGTTTCAGCTGTTGTACACATTGGACTTCTTCAGGTGGTTGGAATATTGAACTGAACCCTTTATTTAGCTTGCTGGGGTAGACTGTTCTAGTTCCACATGCCATGTCTAATGGATATCAGTTACCGCCTGTTAATTCACCTTTCCAAGTTCTCCACTACCGTAACCAGGTATTCAACTCACAACTCTTCGGACCCTATCCACTGTACCATTTGTCCTTAAGGACATCTGCATATGAATTTCTGGGACTTATAAACTTAATGTCATCAGCCACCATTTTTTTTTGTGTGGGTATTGCAATTTCAGCAAGCGAAATAAAGGGTCCAGTTCAAGATGAGGACAATAGTCCGAATAATGTAAATAGTGTACCAGCACTCAATGTGCGATATATTATTTATTTTTAATCTAACATTTCTTTTTTTTTTAAAACAGTATATATTAAATTTATCAGTCTTAAAAAAAATGATATCCACAAAAAATAAAGTTTGAAGTAATAAAAAAAAGATATACTTTATATATATATATATATATATATATATATATATATATATATATATATATATATATGAAATTTTGTATATCAATAATGAACCTGACCACAATTTTGACAAAGGGAATGCTACTTTGATTAAAAGAGAAAATAATTCACCGAGACGAAAATGTCTGGAAAGTGCCTTGATTGCTAGTTCAGCCAGGGTAAATTTACACCCCGGTTCTTATATCACCATTCCTGGTAGATTTTCTGTTGTCACAGTGTGGGATAGTCAGGGACAAAGGTGATGGAGAGAAAAGGAATTTTTCAGGAGAGTCGTTTATTTCAAAACAATACCCAACTCTAATGTCCTTCAAATTTGGACCCCCTGACTATAATGTTCTTGTTGTAGTACTCCAGTTATTTATTGAAGGCCTCATCATAGTCCTCCAAAGTGAAGATATCTGGGGGGGGGGGGGGGTCATTGTTTCTACTTCTGTTATCTCCTCCATGTCCTCAAAACATTAGCAATCTTGATCATTCCCTAAGTATTTGGTAAAGTGGTTTTAATATTGGCATAAACGTTTTTGCACGATGATATACATTTTTTCTTTTCTGCAGAAGGAAGTAGAAATTGTCTGAATGTTCTGTATGTCCGAGTGCATTTGGTGATACTTTTAGCCATCATTAAGGATGATTGTAGTTTTTACTTTTAACTGAATATATGGATCTAGAATTATAGGAAGGTTTTTATTTGCCAAACAAGGTCAGTACATTGTGGCAGTGTACATGGTTGATGTTACTGAGTGTTGGCTTTTTCTTTTTATTAATAGTGATTTCATTATTTTTAGCCTGTTTTTTTTAGATGCAGATGAGGCTATTATAGTTATATTGTCTATGAGCATGCTGCGGATAGAGTTTGGTAGGTCTCCATGTGCGTTTAAATGAGAAAAATTAAATAACAAATTTAACTGCACGGCTTTGTCAGATGTTTTTAATGAAACTTGTATAAAAGAGGAACTGCTGCCCAAATACACAATTATATATATATATATATATATATATATATATAAAAATTGTGTGTATTTAGGCAGCAATTTTTCATTGATGCCTGTTTCATTAAATAATATAGACAAGTTTTGTCTATTTATTTTAAGTAAATTCCTTTCATATTCTCTGATAAGCTTAATCACATTATCATTGAAAGATGAAAGTATCACCATATTGATAATGTCTTATTGTAAGCCAAAAGCTCAGATAGGATTCAAACATGTATCAATATGGTGATTCTTTTCATCTTTCAATGATAATGTTATTAAGCTTATCAGACAATATGGAAAGAACTTACTTAAAATAAATAGACAAAACTTGTCTATATTATTTAATGAAACATGCATCAAATATATATATATATATATATATATATATATATATATATATATATATATTACAAAGAGTCAATCATACCTTGAATCCATCAGCAATGTGAATGTGATTATTGACAAAATCACTTCGCTAATGGACATAAACATAAGCATTCCACTACTGATAATCCTCCGAATGATGAGATCCTCATAAATAAATAAAATGGATGTGGTGTATTTTTTATTTTCATTTCTGCTAGTATACTTTCAATGCTTTGCGCAATCATCATCAGGCTTTATTATCCATCAGAATCAAAACTGGGAGACGATTTATATGTGTTTATCCGACCGAAAGATGTTTTTAAGTATGAGCTATTTGTTAACTGTTATATGGTGTTGGTGCGTGCAAATGGCAACGCTAAATTTTAAATATTTAAAGTGAGAATTTTTTATGTATTTTGTAATTTGGTAAATCACGTATTTTCTTGTATAAGGAGTAGAGGTTTATCCCTTGTTTCCTGTTTAGGATTGGGTTTCTGGTTCCTTCTAAAGTCTTTTCATTCTCTTTCACTCCCAGTAGCCCCTTGCATCTTAGTGGCATTATCACCTTGCTTGGGGTGAATAGAGGAGTAGAGGTTTATACCTTGTTTCCTGTTTAGGATTCGGTTTCTGGTTCCTTCTAAAGTCTTTTCATTCTCTTTCACTCCCAGTAGCCCCTTGCATCTTAGTGGCATTATCACCTTGCTTGGGGTGAATAGAGGAGTAGAGGTTTATCCCTTGTTTCCTGTTTAGGATTCGGTTTCTGGTTCCTTCTAAAGTTTTCACATTCTCTTTCACTCTCAGTAACCCCTTGCATTTTAGTGGCATTATCACCTTGCTTGGAGTGAAATGAAAAAAAAATGAAAAAATAAGGAAAAGAAAGAGTAAACTATAATTTTAGCAAGCAACTAAATTTGTTAAAAACCAAAATCCCCAAATGAGAATGACTAACCAGTGTTTTATTTGAATATTTTAGAGAAATGGCTTTACACATTATAAAAATTTCACTCTAAACAGGTGACTAATTGTGCATTACATTTACAGTTGGTCCCCCCCCCCCCCCGCCAAAAAAAACAAAACAATCATACTAACTTGTGCAATTTGAATTTGGAATGTTGTCTGTGGATTTCGGAAGTGTGTTTTGTAATGCTTGATGGCTTCATCCCGTCGATTGAATCCATTTCGGCACTTGTAACAGTGCCAATGTGCTCTTTTAAATTTCTTTTCTCCTTTAATAATGCCCACAATATCACAATGGTCACAGCATCGCAAGATTTTCAAACCTGGAAAAGAAAAAAATTATGATGTATTATGCTAAGGGTTAGTGAAAAGATCTTAACTAGACCAAGAGATTCCAAAATAGATTCTAAAGTTTGGTCAAATTTTGTGAAGTGGGTCAGGCTGAGGATTTTTCATCACCCCCTTGTAACATGCTAGGAGATCAGCTTGGTTTACAAATAGATTTGTTTTTTCTTTTGGTAGTGATAAATTTTCAGTAAAAGCTTTAGACAAGTTTGTAACAGTATTTAGCATGACCGAACGGAAGAAATTGCATTAGTTTATACTATTGATTATTAGAGACCAAACGGAAGAAAATTATATTAGGTGATGTTTTATTCTGTTTCCAATATGAACAGAGAAAAAAAAAAAGACGATATTGTTTAATCAAGGAGAAAGCATTTTCCGGCTGCGGATTGTAAACCAAAAAAATTTAAAAAAATGTGTCAACACAGAACAATGGATGCCCTCTGACCCCAAACGGAATGAGTTGGAAATGAATTTTGTTAACAGGTTTTAAACAGGCTAGGTAGTTTGGAAATTCTAAATTTGAACAAAGCCAAAATGCATGTATAAAGTGTGTCATAAGGAAATGGCTTATTCGGTTATCTATGGCAGGTTCAAAGGTTATGCTAATTGGTGAAATACGAAAAAAAAAACTGAATTTTCCTGGGAAACTAAATTAGTGTTTTGGAAAGAAAGAAGGGGCGAGAAAAGGAGTGACGTCATGAAGATGACACTATCCCATTGGCTGTGTCACAAGGGAAGAAGATGAAAAGAATGATGTCATAGAGATAACGCTATCTCATTGGCTGTGTTACGAGGCAAGACGACAGAAAGAAATGAAGTCGTAATTTCATTGGCCGACAAGACCAAGGCCCAGGAGGGGCCGGGAAAAGAAAAAAAGAAAAGTGAGAACCTAGCTGTGATTTCATTGGCTAACAAGGGTCTGAGATGAGGTTCGCATAGACACCCCAATGACTGTCGTCCCCATCCCAGTAAAGAATGGACAAGCATAAATACAGAGCCCCAAGGGAGTTCACTGTGGCTGGAGTCGACTCAGAGACCGGCTTCTAGCTACCTGCCTCGTCACTGTCAACGAAGAAATTGTTAAAAGACGAGGGACCTTCGTGGTCTGGTTCTTGATCTGGTTCTCGGTCACAAGTTGAAGTTCATTTGCCTGACCTTCTTGGAATCAGCTCACAATTTGATCTAAGTTTTTTATTCATATTTAGTTGGAATGAAATAAATGTCCGTTTTAGTGTTACATTACTATAGTTGGTTGCTTTGCATTGTACCCTTCCGTTTATGAATATATCTATATACCATTATAAAGTTGTCTCTCTTTTCGGGTGTTGTTAGCTTTTTTTTTGTGTATCAATGCAAAGAAACAATGTTTTTTTGTGTGTTACAGTTTATGTTCTACTCCATGACTTCAAACCCTGCCATTACTTAGTCACATTATCCACAGAGCTTGGGTGTTGGAGTCAACTTCAGAATGGTCCTTGTGCCATTGGCTCTAAAAAAAATTGGCTTCTGGTTATCTAGATCTCCAAGACTTGGTGACAAGTTGTCACTTGATACTGAAGAGTTGAAGGCTAGCACAGAGGTTCAAACAGAGTAAAGTGTGTGTGTAGGGGGCGGGGGTTAGCCTATACAAGAGTCAGAAGACATCTGGCACAAATTGGTAAAGTTTAGAAAATGCAAAACTGGGAACCCACCCATGATTTAACTGATGAGCAGCATCTTGCAGTTTTCACCCTTGCTGTAGTTTGCTCCTCTTTTTCAAATGACCTCTCCCTTTTTTGCAGCTCCAAAACATCCCCTGAACAATTTTATGGTGCTGTAATGATGCAGCTAGGCATAAAGGTCCTTTCCCATCGCCTGTATTCATCAGATCTGTCCCCTACCGATTCCCACTCTATTCAGGCCTTACATGCGTACAGGATTCACATATCGAGCATTTTAGATAATTACCAACTTTATCACAAAGACTTCTGACACTGTAAGTGGAACTTCTTTCTCTTCCCCAATATGCTCTTCTGCTTTTTGGCATGTTTTCTGTTCAGTGCCACCTGCACACCCTTAAAAGTTACCCCATATTCTTTCAGGTGTGACAGGGTCCTCAATGTCGAATGGTTTCATCAGACATATGATCAATTTATTAAGGGACACACTTGGCGTTTCCTCTTCGGCCTTCCATTCTTCCTTTATTTCCTGTCTCCACCAAGTCCTGTCTCGACTAAGAGATGGCAGGAAAGAATCTGTGCCACTTGAGAACTAGACAGATTGACCCCCTAAGGGTGTAAGTAAAAGTCGCTCATCCAAGACTATGTGACATGCACTACTACCAATTGGGATTTTTTTAATTGTAATTTCAGTTTCCCCAATAATCTCCGACCACGATAGTTCACGAGTAAATTGACTCTCGTGTACTCATTATAAACGTGCCTCTGAATTTATTCTATCACTTGTTGTATAAGGAATAAGGAGATATCGTTCTCGAGGATATTGGATTTATTCAACTACACAATGTTTAGTGAATAAAATGATATTATTCCTGAAGTCTGTGGATTTATCCAACTATTTGACGTGTAGAGAATAAGAGAATACTATACCTGAAGATTTCATACCAATTTCACTGCGGGTGTAATTCTAGGGGAAACACAGTACATGTACCATTCCAGAGGCACCCAGCTTATATGGCAGAAAGAAGAACTCGACTTATTTGGACATTTTAAAAAGATTCTGTCTATTTGCAATTATAAACATCTGAATTTAAAAATTCACAAATACTTGAACTAACACCCAATATCAGATAAGTGCTTTTTATTGATTTTACATCTGTTATCCCAGACTATTTCCATATTCTGTTGCTCTAAAATTATTCAGACATTCATCTTGTGTTTGGTATTTGCCAACACCTGTGTCAGGCGTTCCTATCTGAGTGAAATTTCTTTCTTTTTTTTGTTTTTTTTGAACCTGAGGTTCATATCTCTATATGTTGCAAATTCATAACACAGTGGAAAGTAATGTCCAGATGATACTGCGTCTAACTCTTTAGATCGTCCAATGCATTATTCACCAGGTTTAACTTTACCCCACATTCTCTTCATGTCTGGCTTGCTGAACAGCCAGGGAATATCACTCTCCATTACTTCGGTTCTTAGAGTTGTCTTTAGACCCCTAATAGCATGAGGAATATCCATTTCTTCACAACACTGAATTTTGCTTCCTGTATCAAATTTGAATGCTGTTGCTCCTGGTATAAATTTTACTTTTTCTTTCATTTGCCGATAATGAAGCCAAATATATCTCCTATTTGTATCCAGCAACTGTTTTACTGAAAGCTCTAACTAGAGCAGCAGCAACTGCTTCACTCATAAAAAAAAAACCTGTTTATATGTAAGTGGGTAAATCGGTCACTTTGTATGCTTCATAAACTTTAGCATTTACTTGCACTTATGATGTTTCACAAATACGAGGGTCATTCAATAAATAAGGTGAATTTTTCGGTATAAAGACTTCTAATACAGATAGAAGCTTACTCTTTTTTATTTTTTTTTGTTTTACTTCTTTTTCACATGGATTTAATTTCTGTTGCAGATTAAAAAAAAACTTTGAGAGTTTTGGCGATTAACAAAGATGGCCGACCAAGAAGCATGCTCCAGGATTGAATAGCGGTCAGTTATCAAGTTTTTGGTTGCTGAAGGGTTCAAACCAGTTGAAATTCATAGGAGAATGTCAACTGTGTATGGTGCCACATGTTTCAGCCAAAAAAATGTCTACAAGTTGGCTAAATTGTTTAAAGAAGGACGGAGCAGTGTTGAGGATGAAGACAGGCCTGGGAGGCCTACAGAAGTGAGGTCTCCTGAGGTGATTGAATCAGTCAATGACCTCATTCAGTCTGACAGAAGGGTGACAGTGGATGACATTGCAAGGACTTTGAAAGACATAAAGGACAAACGCAGGGGTCATCAGTCAGAAGGAGTCATCTTGCATCATGATAACGCAAGGCCTCACACAGCAGCCCAAACGGTGCAGACCATCAACGAGCTGGGCTGGGAACTGCTCCCTCATCCCCCTTACAGCCCAGACCTTGCCCCTTCAGACTTTCACCTGTTTTCGTCCCTTGAAAGCGTTCACGAGAGGCACAAAATTTAAAAGTGACGATGAAGTCAAAAGTGTTGTGAGCGACTGGCTGAGACATCAGTCCAAAGATTTTTACGCTGAGGGAATATGGAAGCTTGTGCACAGATGGGAAAAGTGTGTGACAGTGCTGGGAGACTACACTAAAAGAAAAAGAAAAAGTAAGCTTCTATCTGTATTAGAAGTCCTTATACCGAAAAATTCACCTTATTTATTGAATGACCCTCGTACATCCATCCTGGTTCTTATATTAGTTGACCAACATTAAATTAGTTGTTAGTCCAAGACCCAATTGTTTCCAAAGTCACATCAGAAATAAACAAATGGGCAGCATGGTAAATCATGAATCTTTCACAAGACGTTTTTTTTCTCTGAAGTCTTGGATAAATGAAAAGATAATGATTTTAAAATGCTCTGTTCTAATTTTGTTTCATCAGGCTCAGGATTTAAATTGATGAGAATTGGGTAAAGACAGTAGCAATGGGAAATGTGCTGATCTGCTTTTAAGTAATTATAAAAATGTTAGTCTATGTCAAGAGCTGCAACCCCTCCACCATCGTATAGTGAAGAAAGAGTTTAAAAAGACTTACCTGCAAACTCTATTCCTTTATCTACGTGTTTGACACGATAATGAGCCTTCAAAATGACTGGATCCTGGTAAGACTCGGACTTGACACAAAATGGACAGTGCATGTGTGGGTTCTTGTTTCGACATGTTGGTTCTAAACATTGGACGGGGTTGAAATTGGTCTCTGTACCTCGAATCCTGACACTCGGGTGGGTCTGGACAGGAAAAATTTTTAAAAAGTGAAAAATAATAAAATTTATTATTGTAATATTTATTATTATTTTTATCATTGTCAGACATTCATTTTTGACTAGGATTTCTTTCATCTTAATTTCACTTGCATTTTATTACATTACTAGCATTAGTAGGAATATTATCTTGACTTTTATTCTTATTAGATGAAGCATTGTCAGCCATTATTCATTTTTCACTAGGATTTCTTTCATCTTAATTTCACTTGCATTTTATTACATTACTAGTATTAGTAGGAATATTAGCTTTAATTTGATTTTTATTAGATGAAGCATTGTCAACCATTATTCATTTTTGACTAGGATTTCTTTCATCTTAATTTTGCTTGCTTTATTATTACATTAGTATGAATAAAAGAATTTTGAATTTGTTGTTTATATTTTTTTTATATACAATGAATGATGAAAAAAAAACATGCGAAAAAATGCCTAAAATGTTTATTTATATACAGAAATTAACTTTTCTTTTAATTCCGTTTGGCTTTAGGCTATTATCTCTCAAATGACACAAACCTTTAAGTTCAAAGATGGCATTTGAATTATTTAAAAGATGTTTTTTAAAAATTTTTTTATAGAAAGTTTGTGGTGGTGTCTCATACAAAGATAGATTATACCAAATTAAGAACTTAAAGAATTAGGCTAATGTTTAATTAGATAAAATAATGAAAACTCAACAAGGTTAGTGGTTACTTGTTATCCAATTTTTAAAAAATAATGTTAACAGCAGGTTTTAATTAGTAAATTTGCATTGATTAATTGCCCTTGAAAGGTAGCATCAACATCTTACTTACAGAGACCATAGCACAATAATATTAAAGGCATTTTAATTTTTTATATTATCAAATGAAGCCTTATCAAGCATTATTTGTTTTTGACTAGGATTGCTTCCATCTTAATTTCAGTTGCATTTTATTACACTAGTAGTATTAATAGTAATATTATTTTGAATTTTTCTATTATTGTTTGCCATCATTGATTTTTGACTGCTATTTCTTTCATCTTAATTTAACTTGCTTTCTTCTTCATTACAATTATTCAATTCTGCATATAAAAACAGGTTTCTAAGCTAAAAAGGACAAGAGTCCAAGTGTTTCATCTAGCGTATAATTTATTTCCAATCCACATTGTTTACTCATGGCCATTGAATGACAATCAGAAGAAAAGCATGAGAAATTAACATAAGGAAAGAAAAAAAAAAATTAAATGATGGTTGGCTGTGACTGATCTAATAAAAACTCAAGATAATACGTCTACTACTGATAATTGCCAAGAGTGTATGAAGTTGACTATTTCCTTTAGAGAGTGAAACGAAAGGTAAAATCTAAAAAGGAATAAAATGTAAGGGGAAAAATATGTCAAAGGTAAAATCTAAAAAGGAATAATATGTCAAAGGTAAAATCTAAAAAGGAATAAAATGTAAGGGGAAAAATATGTCAGTGCTTAGCAATTGGGAAAAATATAAGGAATATTCTTATATGCTTAGCCCCATCTCTTGCAATTTGGTCATGATGCAATGGATTTCCAAAGGTGAAAGTGATGTCCATTGAATGCTTGCTCCTCTCCCCAATCTTCGCTATTTCCTAATGGCTACAGAATAACATTTTCGGTGATTGTAATGAAGAGAAACTGAGTGGAAATGAAATAAATACTAGATGGAAATGAATATTGCTTAATAATTAAATTTCTATTTGCACTATTTTTATATAGGAATAAAGTGTCGCTGCCGACACTTGAGTTTGAACATAGATCGCCAGTGAGCAAACACAGGCGATCCCATTACTGACCACATGACCATAGAGGAAGCGCATACATGTAGGAAGTAGCTGACAACTAATGACCGATTTTTCTAGTCTATCCTCTATACTATTTCTCATTTCGGTCCACTATATGGATTACTATTTGAGCGAGTACTATTAATGCAAGTGCTATCCGAAGGCATCTGACATCAGCATTCTCCAATGGCGTACTATAGCTATATCTGCGATTACAAAGTCACTACTACAACAAGCATTACAAAAACGAACGACAATGAGTATTTGCTGGCATCACAAAA
Organism: Acanthosepion esculentum; assembly: GCA_964036315.1. Taxonomy (NCBI): domain Eukaryota; kingdom Metazoa; phylum Mollusca; class Cephalopoda; order Sepiida; family Sepiidae; genus Acanthosepion; species Acanthosepion esculentum. Next base: position 20,013,045 of record OZ038517.1, on the reverse strand, counting down.
GTGGCAACAAGTGTTTATTGACATTACAAAAGCTTTACATTGTCCTGACGGTTGTCTTCATCTTTATTGTCAAATTCATGATGTTTCGATTGTTGTACGCTCTGGCATTCTTCAGGTGATATTTGTTGGAATTTCGAACCAAAACCTTTATTTAGTCAATGCTTTTATTCACTGGGCCACGTGGATAAAAGCATTGGTTGACTGATCCTAAAAGTGACTTGACCAAAAAAGTTATGAGCTCAATACCTGGCCTCAGTGAAGAGAACAAAAATTTATCAAGGAGAATTATCTGAAACTGAGACATCCAAGGGCATGGCATGTGGAATTAGAACAATTTACCTCCGTGGACTAAATAAAGGGTTTTATTCGAAATTGCAACAAATATCACCTGAAGAAGGCTGGAGTGTACAACTGCCGAAACATTCTGAATGTGACAATAAAGAAGGGGACAACAGTCTGAACAATGTAAATAGTTACAATACCTCATCTCAGAAACATAGACAGAAATTAAATTTCTTTCTGATCTTAAAATTGGAAAATTTATATTGAATCACTTGCTAGGTCTGCTGCAAGGAAAGTTGATTCACTGTGTTGTGCTAGAATCTTACACATTTATAAGTCATCCATTTGTCTATGCTTTGAATATTGCCAACACATATGGTTTAGTGCTTCTGCTATATATTTAGAGATTCTTGATAAAATATAAAGAAGAATCTGCAATGTTATTGGTCCTGACCTGGCATCTCATCTTCTATCACTTTCTCACTTTCATGACATCACTACCCTGTGCCTTTTCTGTAAATATTTTCATAATAATTGTTCTGATGAACTTTCTTCGATGGTACCTAGATTTTATGAAGTGCAGTATGAGATTGGCAGCAAGAGTCTCACCAATTTACAGCGGAAATGGCTAGATGCAACCGCAAGTTCTATGCTGACAGTTTCTTCTCTTGTACTTCTCGCTTGTGGAACACTCTTATAGCTTCTTGCTTTCCAGTCAATTTTGATCTTCAATGTCAATCATTGTTTTCTGCCCTGTTCTCTGTCTCTCTTTACCTAATAGTGTTTTTTTCTCATATTCTCTCACACTCGGTAGCAGCCTCAGTTGCATCTTAGCATCTTTATTGCCTTGCCTGGAAATGCATGTCTACGAGGAAGCAGCAAATAGGTGCAGGATTTATTTTCCTTGCCTCTTTGTATGGTTGAAAGGGGTTAGGTAATTTTAAAGAAAAACCCAGTCTCTAGTTTGATAGTATTTTTCTCTTGCTGTTTCACATCCAAATAAAACGAGGGATGCTATCAACTACAGAACAGCAAGTTGGGACACTTCGTCGCCACCATCTTTACTTAAGTTTATCTCTTTTATAATTTGCATAAGAAAATTTTCTCATTAAAGAAAAAAATAAAAATAAGCTATTTTTGATTAATTTTAAAACAATGTGATATTTATAAATTTGTTTTACGACTGACACTAAGCTAGCAGCAAAATGAGATATTAATTTTATAAAACACAAAATTGTTTAAAAAAAAAAAAAAAAAGTCAGAAAAAAATTGTTCACTTTCTTTTCGTGAGAAAGAAAAAGAAATCTGCCTAAATTTGTCCACTTGTAAAGCCCTGTTGGAAGATGAATGGAGGCATAATGCCAGTGTGAATGCCAAGCATTACAGCATGTCGTTTCCAAATTTCTGACAGAGTGAACTGCATCATGGTGCTCTTTTTCTCACAGATGGTGCCCAACTGACCCTACTATACTATGCAGTTGACAAAATCAAAAACGTGAATACACAAAATTAAAAGTATAAAATAGCAACAACTGACCCATCGCTGTACTTAAGATTTTCAAATAATGATCTAATTGCATCCCTTAAACATTCTCACCCAGCCAATGTCATCATCTGTTAAACAGGGTATCTTATAAAGTCTTTGTCTATTTTGAAGAAATGCATTGAAATTATGAAAAAAATTATTGACTGAAAGATGAGAAACACTTATTGAATTATCATGGGTGGGATTCTTCAGTCTCTCAGCAACAGCTCAAATTGTTGAACAGCATTTTGTATATAATCAAGTAAATTGTCCAGAGTCCTAATCCTTATTTGATGCACATAAGATCTGATATAACCCCAAGCAAAATAAGCTTAAAAGGGATCCAAGCTGACCCTATTACTTAACACATCAAATCTCACTAATTTGGAAACCATTCAATCAGGTCATCTCAAACAAGTGTGGCATGAGGACAAGGGATGTTAATTTACTGAAACATCTATAAGATAATCTGGTCCAATAAGTATTTTGGCAAAGATAAAAGGTTCACAAATTTTGTTAAATCCATTCGGACATTAACTGTAGGCACGCAAGTCCCATTCCCAATGTTGGACAAGGCTGATTTAAACCGTATTATTTAAATGAGGAGTAGGACTCTATAGAATATATGCCAGACTTGTAGTTTTATATAACCTCAAGTAAAGTAACCCTAATGGCTTAGAATCTGGCAATTTAACTGGCCATGGCCTGCTATTTCAATTCATCAGTTCTGGAAGAGTTCTTCCTGTAATTGTAGCATAATGACAAGAGATGCCATCTTGTTAAAACACAACAATGTTGATTATCTCATCTCCAAACAAGATTCAATGAATTCCTGCAACAGGTCAACATAAATATAGATGATTCTGTAGATAACGGCAAATACCCTCTGTATGGGTTTCAAAAAAACTGAGCCGGGCAGAGACAGTAAAGGCTGTCATGTCAAACCTTATTCATGATAATTTAGTGTTACTAATTATTTACATTATATGCAGACTATTGTCCCCATCATTGTTGTTGTTATCACAATGTTCCAGTTGTTGTGCTCTCTGTCCTCCATCAGGTATTTGTCAATCTGGATAACCTACAGGGAATTCCGAACTGAACCCGTTATTTAATCTGTGGGGATAGATTTCTCATTCCTTGTCAGCAATAACTGCACACGTCTAGGGATAACTTGTCTAGTTCTTGTCTTTAGTACTGTTCAGTAATTGTTTGCCTTGTTTCTACTGTTTGTACACACTGCTTAGCTCACCAAATTTGTGAAGTAAGGCTTTAATCCACGAGGCTATTCTCCTGTAGGACAATTCTCTGTGGTGAGCCTTAAACCTAACCTGCTTGGTGGCGAGTGCTTCTGCTGCTCGTCATGCTTGACTAAACTCACTGAAGTCTTCATCCTTTCTTAGAGCTGCTGTCGTTTGTCTTTCTTTAGAATCTGAAAGGATCCACACATGTCCTCGGCTATGAAGATCTCCTTAGTAGGCCTAGCATAGAAATAAATATGATATGACAGCTGCTAATAAAAGAAGAATTAATACAAAACAAAAAGTGTAGACAAACCTTTATGTTGTTATTCTTTGATATTTGCGTCATAGTTTGGGGTAATTGGCCCTGAAAAAAAAAAAAAAAAAAAAAAAAAAACATACATTTAAAAATTTTTACTAGAAAGGTTCTAGAAAATTTAATTTGTGTATATAGAAGTCACATGAATCCAAGCCTAAATTCAGATTAGGATCATAGTATAGCATATATTCTGCCCTTCTCTGCTGTGTTCTAGGTTTTGGGTGGAATGTGCTTTGAGCAAGATGCAAAAATAAAATAAAAAATAATAATAAAAACATGATCATGATTCTGGAGAATCTGATTCCAATGCAGCACCTCCACTCCTTCCACAAAAGGGGGAGGGTTGGAGCATTCTGATTTGTGACACGGGTTGCCAGGACTGGATGATTTTTGTTCTTGCCCACATGTATGTATGTGGGTCCTTATATTAAACTGAACATGTGTTATTTTACCTCAATGAGAAAAAAGTTATATATCAAGCCTAAATTTGTATAAAATGATATATAAGAAAAAATTGTTATAATTTATTAAGCTTACAAAGCCATAGTAGTGGAGCTCTAAAGAATGGTTCACAAGACAAGCTTGTTATCCTTGTTTTGTCATATTCTACTAAAAATGAGAATAATATACCAACTATTAATTTATTATTCTATAGTTAAATATAGTAGACTTACTTAGCATAGCCTAGATATTAAAAAATAAAGTATCAAGTCAGATAAACACAGCTTTAGAGAGTTATGAGTGACAGATTTAACTAAAAATCTTGTTTCATATTTTTTTAAGCCCCGCTATAGAAGCTTTGACTATTGCAGAAGCAAAGGTAGCTGCCAACCACACAGGTCCAGAGATTGCAGACTTCTTTTAAATGCCATTAGGTCATTTGTGTTTAAGATAAGAAAAGAGCCCAAAGCCTCTGCTAAGAACTTGTCTTCAATATTCTTGATGTTCAGACATTGTCAGGAATATTGAGTTTGTCCAAGTCTGGGATATTATTGACAAGAACTCTGGAAAATCAATGAAGACCTTTGGCAATCAAATCTATACTACCTTGTGAGGGGAGGGGAGTTCATGTCCACTAGTACTGAAGAGAACCATATGATCCAGTTGAAGAGCTTGTTAAATAATGTCAAGCACTTTCACGATCATGTTATCCCTAAGATTTGGCCTCCTGATTAAACACCTACAGACTTATATCTTCGGGTTTTAATGAGAGGGACACCAACAAGCATGTTCACAATTCCAAGGACTTGCTGAGGGCAGCTGCTATGGGTGTCATGGCCAACATGAATAAAGAACACCTGATCAATTCATGTAATTGTTTCATAAAATGCATCGAGGCTGTAACCAAAGCTGATGGCGGTGATTATGTAAGACTTTTGTGCATAGTGAAGAACACGTGTACTAAATTCTGTAAAAAATAAAATAAATTTTCTTAGCTAAATAATGATTACCTCAAATTAAAATTTGTTCTCAAATACCTGAGGCTTAAGGGTACCTCACATTGAAACACCAGTTCTTATACAATCACCGAGTTTGGTCAGTAACTAGATGGGTGACAACTCTGGAATACCAGGTGCTGTAAGCTTCGGTGCAAGGGTGGCGCAATGGATAATGGCTTGGAATTGGAACTTGGCTCTGCTTGAGAATATCAGGTGCTGTAAGCTTGGATGATGCAATGAATAACAGCTCGGAATTGGAAATCCAAGAGCCGATTTCCAATTCCAGTCAGTTTTGTTATAGTCACTCACATGTAAATGGGAAAGGCATAATTTACTACTTCTCCCACAGTTATGGGTTAATTAGTAGGGCTTGTATCAGTAAATAATTATCACCCCCCCACCAATTCTTACAATTTAAAAATATTTTCTGGCTTTAAGTAACCTGCAAATGGTTGATAAGCCATAGAAAACCAATCAATCAATCAAATATTGATTAGCTACACAGGTATGTCTTTTAGATTTCTTTACAGTCTCTGGAATATAAATGTATAGGACCTACGATGGCCACAATGTGAGGGATCAGTTTATATAATGATTGTAATCTAGAATTGATCCCCCACTTTATATCCACATTATAATTTCTTGGTTGTTGATAAGCTGTAGAAAACGAATCAATCAATCAGTGGAATACTGATTAGCTACACAGGTATGTCTTTTAGATTTCTTTACAGTCTCTGGAATATAAATGTATAGGACCTACGATGGCCACAATGTGAGGGATCAGTTTATATAATGATTGTAATCTAGAATTGATCCCCCACTTTATATCCACATTATAATTTCTTGGTTGTTGATAAGCTGTAGAAAACGAATCAATCAATCAGTGGAATACTGATTAGCTACACAGGTATGTCTTTTAGATTTCTTTACAGTCTCTGGAATATAAATGTATAGGACCTACGATGGCCACAATGTGAGGGATCAGTTTATATAATGATTGTAATCTAGAATTGATCCCCCACTTTATATCCACATTATAATTTCTTGGTTGTTGATAAGCTGTAGAAAACCAATCAATTAATCAAATATTGATTAGCTACACAAGTATGTCTTTTAGATTTATTTACATTCTCTGGAGTGTGAACCTATTTACTCCTATTGAGACAGAAGAAAAAGAAAAAAGTTTAGTGAATAACATTTCAGAGTTCAATCAGAGACATTAGAAGCATAGTGTGGAAGTAGACTTTAGAAGGAACCGGAAACCCAATCCTAAACAGGAAACAAGTGATAGACCTCTACACCTGTTCGAAAGACTGGGGTGGAGTGTGAACTGGATGATAGGTGAACTGATCTACTCCTATTGAAGAATATACACTAATTTATTCAAACTTATCTTTATCTTAGTAATTGCAGTCACAACTTTTCAAATTTTATATTCTCTTAACTTCTTATGCCATATTTCTTAGAATTTGAAACTGAATTTTTTATTCAATCTACAGGGCTAAATTGATCTCATGCCTCTGTCCTTGCTAAGGGAGATAACTCATTTTTAGTGAAGTTTTCTTTCTTAATCTGTCCTTGCAATGCTTTTACATGTTCCATCAGATCAGAATATTTGGATTTCACAGCCTGACCCAAGGACTGAACTCCTTGCAACCTGGTAAACTCGATATACTTAATCAACTAGGACAATCATATCTCATAATTTTGGAGCTTAACATTAATCACCATTCTTTTCTGATCAAAGACTGCTTATTTGGTGCTTAATTCTACACTAGTTCTACTGAGAAGATTGCTACAGTGTGTGTGCAATGATTCTTTCAACTGCCTTATTTTCTAATATCACCCAATAAATTTATTTTCATGTAATTTTAATAGAATTTAGTTTGAGTTATAAAGAGGTTAGACTACAGTACAAAAATTTGTAAAAAAAATGTTAAGACATTCACATGTATCATTTGGCAAACATTGACCTTTGTACCCATAATAAGATGGAGTGTCAAAAGGACAGTTTTTCCAATGACACTGCTTTTAGTTTAACTACCTTTACTTTGGCAATGTTTATTGCTTTAAAAAGCTATGATTAGAATTGGCATAAAACTTAGACATTATGATGAAAGTGAATTTATACATTTTTTTTGTTCTTGATAATTTACAACAAAAATATTAAACACTATTAGATTGTTTATTTACAAAAATAATTTTATATTTACAACATTTGAAAATCTAATACAATTAAAAATAATGCATTGCAATATTTATCATTTACCAATTTATAAAGAAATATGAAAACAATTTTTTATTCATAAATTTATAAACATTTATTAAATTATTAAAATACGTGAATCAACTATAAGGAAATCCTTATTATTTGCCATTTTATAAAGTTTGAATCAATTAGCTATTAGCCAACGTCTTGACAACCATTTCAATAAATAATATAAAAAATAGATAGAGTAAATAACCAACCTAAAAGTGTTTATTATTTTTGTTGTCAATTCTCAAGAACAAAGAAAATGTATAAATTCACTTTCATATGTTTAGGTTTTATTACAATTCAAATCATTTAAAAAAAAATATATTGCTGAATCGTGAAGGTAGTTAAAAAAGCTGTGCTATGGGAAACTTTTTCTTCAGGGAACTCATGTCCTTTTACCACACCCATCTTATTGCAGGCATGAATGTCCATATTTGCTGATCACTTTTTGTTGTACATGTAATCATAATGGAAGTAAAACAAAAAAGTGAGAAAATCATTAAACTAGTGAGAAAACTGGCATCAAATATTTGCAAGGCCTTGCCTATAATTTTAAAAGGCTAGGTTTATCAGATTAACCAGAGTCACAAGTTTGATGCAAAAGCAGAAAGCTGGCCATGTGGTGAGGACAGGGGACATTTCTGGCTGATGGAGAAGTAGAAGCTCACACTCAAGGTATACAAAGAAATCCCTGACTATCATTGCCTGTGGATTCAATGATCAGCAGTGGGAGGCGGAGGCTGCAAACAGGACACCTTAGAGAAGTTAGATTTAAGGATTTATCAATCAATCTCACTTGCTGAATCAAGCAATAGAAAAAGAAAAAAATAGGTTTGTGGGTGGAGGGAAAAGCAGATCTGCAAACCTGGAGCCTCTGCTGGTTACTTAATGCTATCTTAAAAAGCATACCTCTCCAGTATAGACTTCATTAAGCACTTTATTTAAGAATTGTGTGTATGTGTGTGAGGAGGTGATTTACATGCCCTGTGAAGAATAGAGCCACAGTCTCACGTTGACACATGGTTCTGAAGGTTTTACAGGGTGGAGTTACTAACCCAAAACCAGCTCGCTTTGAATTCAAAGTTATCCTTTTCCAAGACTGGTTGCCAATCAAAATTAGAGAGCTCAGTATGCCCTGGTATTTAACCTATAGATGGGGGAAGAAGAAATTGATTCATACCTTTTGCAAGTTTATTTGAGTGAAAGTGATCACAGCAGCCTTGGACAGAATTTGAATTGCTAATCCCACTTTCCAAGCACTAATAGTTATGTGCAGCAAGCATATTAGGTTTAAGGCTCCAAGTTGTACACTCAGGATTGTCCCATGAGACAATAACCTAGTGAGTCCTCTCTTTTACACCCCACGTTTTGTTTATGAAATCATGAACTGATTCTATTTTTTCTCCAATGAATATTAGTAATTGCGAGTTCAATCCCCAGGATGGATCTAAGAGTAGTAAGATAAATCCAAATAAACATAAGAATATCTGCATTTGAATTTTTTATCATTTATTGAAACAGATTATCTTAATTCCCTGAATAAAAATAGGTGTATTGCAGAAAGTTATTTTTAAGATACTGTTTTTGTTAGACTAAACCAAGTCTAGGACAAGGTCACATAGAAGCTCAAACTTAAAATTAATGGTCTACAAAACAAGAATAGCAATTACTTCACAGAGTACTGTGGCCAAATAGGATAATGGTTATCATAACCAAGGGACATGTTTCTCATATGGGTCTGATCATCTAAGTATTTGTTCCCAATATTGATTCATCTTCTACAGCTTATCAACACTGTCAGGTTATTTAAAGTGAGCAAATATTTTTATAAGAATTTTTTAAGGAAATAATAATGGTTTAGTGTTACAAGTCTTACTAATTAACTAACAGTAACCAATTGAGGTACTACCCAGGTTCAACATTGTTTACCTTTGGGGATTGTATAAAAACCAGTGTGGTCATAAACCTTAAGGGAAATAGTCAATTTGCATATCGAGTTTTTAAAAATTAATTAAAAAAAAATATCTGTTTTGTTTTCCAATGTGTTTTTTTCTGATCTTTATAAAGAAGTGATTGTTTTGCTGAGGGATTTCATAATCGCACAGTTATTCAAATAAAGCCATTTTAGGCCCTTGAAGTGGTAACTACCTTATCATTTAGATCACAGCTTTGGAGTAATGGATTAACAATTTAGCGATTATTTGTCCTATCACTTGCACATCCAAGATTACAGCACCTGGTATCCTCAAGCAGTTACCCATTGAGATACTGACCAGACTTAACTTTGTTGACCATAAGGGAACCAGTATTTCAACATGATGTGGCCGTAAGCCTTATATGTTCCCAAGTCTTTCACCTCTGCATTTTGAGTAAATAATACAAAGAAGGAAAATTCTGCATCCTACATTGTTGAAAGTGGTCAAAATTTAAAACATGGACACTTTTTCACTTTTCTTTCATTCTCTAGTCTATATAAAGTACTGTATAAAATAGACTAGCTATCAGACAACAAAAATTAATACTATAAAGCTATTTACATTGCATTTGGTGCCGTGACCAGGATCTTGGATGGAGAGCGGAATGAGAAAGAGAGGTTTAGAGGAACAAGTTTTCCGTGTTTCACTTCTTGTTCATTCTCATACAACAAAACATTCACCATGCGTCCCTCACATACTGGTGCCATGTATTGTTTACATTAATCACTCGTTTGATTTTGTTTCTATGGCAATGACATACTAGTCAAGAGCAGAAAGGCTCCTGCCGCTGCTAGTAAACAGAGTATGTTTAATTTCAGATACTGTATTTTCTGCCTTACAAGACACTGCAGCTTGGAAGGCACACCCTAATCAAAGACAATGATGGCATTTCTAAAACAGTGCTTAGAAAAAAAAAAAAAAAAAAAAAAAAATCACCTGACCCTTTCTAGCAGTAGTGCAAATAAACTACCTAATAAATAGTGTTTATTATATTTGTTGTCAATTGTCAGGAACAAAGAAAATGTATAGATTTATTTTCATATATTTAGGTTTTATTACAATTCTAGCCATCTCTTTTTAAAACAAGAAATATTGCCAAAGAGTGAAGATATCATGGGAAAAACCATCCTTTTGACACTACGCCTTATTATGGGCACGTTTATCCATATTTGCTAAAAACACTATTAACTGACAACACCATTAATACTAGGCTTTTGGTAGCACTGAGACAGGGAATGACAGATCAATGAAACAACTAGGACAAGTAACAGTGCCAGCTGGTATTATTATAATGTATTCTGCCAGAGAGGAGGTATGGAGGAGTAATGGATGGTGGCTCGGATTGAGTAATTGGAGAGCCGAGTTCGAATTCCAGTCAAATCCATTTTCATTCACTTACATGCTAATACCCTTGGGAAAGGTATGAATCCTCATCTTCTCACTCCAGCTATGGGTAAATAGCAGGACAGACCGGGTTCTATAGCCTTGGATGGCAACTTGTCTACTGCAGGAAGAAATGGTAACCTACTACGGGAAAAAATATACCTTGTCAGTCATGTATTGAAAGATACATGATTGCCTAAGCGTGTATCGTGCATGGCACATAACTGACTGATTCTGCCAGGTGTCACTTACTTTAGCATTACTGAAGAGGAGAGCTGCTCATTCATGGCAACAGTCTTCTTTCAGCTTTTCAGGATCTTTCAGTAGGATAATGATGTACAAGTTGTAGAGGAATGCCATCAGGAACAACTAGACTAACATTGGATGGCAACTAGCCCAAGAGGGCAACTCTGAATTCTAAAGCATTGTGAAGACAATGGGAAACCACTCCACTATTTTCTCCCCAAGAAGTTATGGCAATTCACAGATAAAGAAAAGGAATTTGTGGAGGGCCATGATTGCCTATCATCCTGAAGGAAATTAGCATTAAAAAAAAAAATAAATAAAAAAGAGAAGGTAAATGATTACATTTCCTTTCTCTACACTTAATTTATCCTTTTCTTAATAATAAGCAGATGCACACTGTATTTTCTGGCTTACATGACACTTCAGCTTGGAAGACGCACCCTAATACTGGAAAGAAATTTCTAAGAAAAAAGTAATTCTCATACAGCAACACATTCACCATGCGTCCCTAACATACTGGTGCCACGTAATGTTTACATTAATCACTTGTCTGATTTTGTTTGTATACTAGTCAAGAGCAGAAAGGCTCCCCCGCTGCTAGTAAACAGAGCATGTTTAATTTCAAATACTGTATTTTCTGCCTTACAAGACATTGCAGCTTGGAAGACGCACCCTAATATTGGAAAGAAATTTCTAAGATAAAAAAAAAAGTCATTCTCATATAACAACACATTCGCCATGCATCCCTCATATACTGGCACCACGTATTGTTTGCGTTAATCACTCGTCCAACTTTGTATGCAATGACATACTAGTCATGAGCAGAAACGCTTCTGCTAGTAAACAGAGTATGTTTAAGCTTGTGGCTCGGCTCCAGGAAGGTTTATAGTCTTGGAAATACTAATGCTAAGTACTGAGTTTACATCATATAAAAGGCTGAATTAGATAGATTAGCTATCTATCTAATTCAGCCTTTTATATGATTATGCATTATACATTACTACATTATAGTGTAATGACAACATATAACTCCATGTCCCTATCAGTCAAGCCAATTAGGTGACTGTTCAAATTTACTTGAGCCTGGGTATAGCCTTACATTCATCTTGGAAAATGCACACATATTTTTCAGGAAGAAAAGTGTGCCTTGTAAGCCAGAATATATAGTAATTCATAATGGGTGCAAACAAGAGAGCCAGGCAGACATTTGTGGTTTTTAATCTCCCTTAAACGATTTCCAGCTCGGTTATAGAACTGTATTAATGTCAGTTGTACTCAAGAGGAAAATTAAAACAAAACTTTTACATTTTTAAATTAAATTAAATAGAGTTTTGGGTAGAGAAACCCTGGTCTACAGTGAAGAGCCAACTTTGTAAAGCATCTTTGTGCAGTCAGCAAGGGCAAGATCTGAGCTGTAGGCACGGTATTCCAGCACCTCAAAAAACAAATGGTTAATGGTTTTGTCTGGCTGGACGTATGTGGGCATGCATTGTCATGCAGCAACAAAACTTTCTTCGATAATAGGCTTCAGCATTTCAGATTGTTGGCCAGCCCAACACACCTTCCGACCAGAGAAATCAGATCACTGCTCTTTGTTCCTCCTTTTTGACTTACCCTTGTAATGTGTGGGAAGTGACATGAATATTGGCACACAAAGCAAAATCAAGAAGCTGAGTACAAATTCAAAGAATATTTTGCTGCATTGTATCTGTACCAAACACAAGAAGCTAAGCTGTGGCAGAAACAGCCAAGTGACTGTATATACTTGTGCATAAGCCTACTTCATGTTATAGAGTGACCCCTGAATTTTGATTAACTTTTTATTTGAGTAAGGACAAAATTAGACCAGTTACGGAATCCTGAAACTGTCTACTTTCAGACAAGATGTAGCACATATCACTTGGGAAATGTTCCAAAAATGCCAAATGTCTGCTTGTAAACCCACTGTGCACATTTTGCTGATGGCTCCAGTTATGTTTTCAAATTTTCAATTCTATTCCTTTAAGATCATTTACTGCATAAGGTGCCTATGTTATATTAAATTATATACAATGACCAAATATTTGATTAAAAAACAGCACAAACAATATATCTTAACAGCTACTCTTGCAAAATGAATAATAATTAATAATGCTTCATCTAATAAAATTCAAGATAATGTTACTACTAATGGAATAAAAAGCAAGTGAAATTAAGATGAAAGAAATCCTAGTCAATAATGAATAATGTCTGACAATGCTTCATCTAATAAGAATAAAAGTCTACATAATATTACTACTAATACAATTAGTGTAATAAAAAGCAAGTGAAATTAAGATGAAACAATCCTAGTGAAAAATGAATAATGGTTGACAATGCTTCATCTAATAAGAATAAAAGTCAAGATAATATTACTACTAATACTACTAATGGAATAAAAAGCAAGTGAAATTAAGATGAAAGAAATCCTAGTGAAAAATGAATAATGGCTGACAAGGCTTCCTCTAATAAGAATAAAAGTCAACATAATATTACTACTAATACTACTAATGGAATAAAAAGCAAGTGACATTAAGATGAAAGAAATCCTAGTAAAAATGAATAATGGCTGACAATGCTTCATCTAATAAGAATAAAAGTCAAGATAATATTCCTACTAATACTACTAATGTAATAAAATGCAAGTGAAATTAAGATGAAAGAAATCCTAGTCAAAAATGAATAATGGTTGACAATGCTTTATCTAATAATAATTAAATTCAAAATATTTATTCTATCATTGTTTGAAGTTGTGATGTCAGAGACAAAAAAACTGTATTAATTTGGCTGAATTCTGTATTATGGGGCACTTCATACATGTTTTTGAAAAAGAGTGTGAAGTTAAACTTGTCGGTCACTTGTAACATTTCAACAAGGTTCCAATGACTTTGCTAAAAAAAGATGTAGAGAAAAAAGCAGATATCCAGAAGTGATTATCTAAAAAGTAAATGATTAAACATGTATGTATTTTGATTCACAGCAAGTGATTATCACTTGACAAATAGTTGGTAGTTGGGACATGGTTAAACCAATTCTGGAATCCTGAAACTTTACTTTCAGACAAGATATAATACATATCACTTGGGAAATGTTCCAAAAGTGCCAGATGTCTGCTTGTGAACCCACTGTGCAATATAGTGTAATGTTGTCAGTGTGGATATTGGAATTGACAAGTTGAGTTCACTTCACATTAATGCCCTAAATCCATCACCTCTCCTCCTTTGAAGGTTAAATAGCAATACAGACTGGGTTCTCTAGCCTTAGCTGGCAGCCAGTCTAGGAGAATAAAAAATGAATCCCAAATTAATGAAACCAATACTTTCCTAAGAAGACAGTAATTCACAGATACTAAAGGAAAAGGAATCCATGGCAGATGTTCTGATGAGCTCCATTTTTTAGACCTTTACAACGAAGATTTTGACTATTGCTGCCACAAATGGTCTGGTGCTATTGCTATATAAATAGAGATTTTTGATAAAATCCAAAGAAGAATCAGTGATATCCTGACCGGGTTTCTTGGCTCCCTATCGTTGTAATGTATCTTCCCTGTGTCTTTTCTATAAATACTTTCATAGTAATTGTTCTGATGAACTCTCTATGGTAACTATGAATTTAAACACTGTACTTTGGCAACAAGGTTTCATCAATTTATAGTTGAATTGGCCAAATGTAACTGTAAGTTCTATGTTAACAGTTCCTTCTGTCACACGTGGAACGCTCTTCCTTTGTTCTAACCCCTTTATGTTTTTCTTTTTTCTTATTCTTTCACACTCAGTAACCCTTTGTGTCTTTACTACCTTGCATGGGGTGATATGAGAGAGAGAGAGAGAGGGGGAAAAAAAAAGAAGAAAACTTCCATCCAGCTTATTCCCTAGAACTTTTACATCATGGAACAAATTCCTGGGAGGATGCTTCCTTGATAACTACAGTCTTGATTTCTTCAAGTCCAGCTCAACCAATATCTATCCTACACATCCTCATAGATATGTGCTTTTTTAATCCCTCCCCCTTCCTTTACTTTATAACAATCACTCTCAGTAACTCTCTATCTTGAGTGGCCCTTGGGCCTTGCATTGGATGAACTAACAGTATAAAAAAAAGACACACCATACTATGTCCAGTGGGTTGAATCAACCTCATTTTCTTCATATTCCATTTGTAAAAAGAAAATTCCACTTCTTACCAAGAACCACTACTTTGTAGAACAAACTCACATGGGGATGCTTCCCAAACACTACAATCTTAACCAATTCAAGCTCAGGGTCAATTGTTACTTATCCTTCTTATACTCATAATCTTCACATTCTATTTCCCATTATAACCATACCACACATCTAATTTAGTAATTCTCTATCTTGGGTGGCTCTTAAGCCTTGTATTTAGGAAACGTTATTAAAAAATTGGTTAAAAATCTAATTTTATTTACAATGTAATCATTATCTAATCTTGGGCTATTTATGACAAAATTATTTAAAATTAATTATAACAAACAAAAATCAATTATAAAATTTAAATAATTTTGAATTTGCATTTTTAAGTATAATTTTTTTTTTTGTTAAATGATTTTTTTCGGTCTTTAAGAAATGACGAAGCTTATTGGGGCAGTTGGTTTGTAAATTTATTGCAGTGTGCTTTGTTGTTAGACGGACACATTGTTGGTTTAAGATTCATAAATTACACATTTGACACGATGCATTATCATTATTACACACACTATACAATTTATTATGCAATTTTCAAAACATCTGAGCGCTTTGTTAGGGTAAAACTTAGCCAGCTGGTAATGTCTACTACCCAACGGTAATGTCTCTCAACGGCTACCCTGTACTTATGGTCTTGTGCCAAAAAAACTATACTTACTTACATTTTTAAAGCTTGTTAATAATAACTTTTATTTTAAAAACAAGAAAATAAAACGAAAACAAAAAAAGACGGTCTTACTCTTAAAAAACTAAAACAAGCCATGATGAATACAATTTTCATTTCACTCGGGGGGGGGGGGGGATACACGAAGTGACAAAAAACACTCAATCACATAAGTGCCCGTCAAAAAATCCATAAATAGCCAAAAAAAGCATCACTTACTCCCGTGAATAATGTTTATGTATTTTAATTAATTTTTTTTATTTTCTTAAATTACCACCTTGCTTTACAAAACTAGAAATTGTGTGATTTTTACTACTTTTTTTAAATAAAATGTTAATTTCACTCCTTACTTTTTTTTTCGTGTTTTTAATCTGCACACAAAAAAATTTCAAGTCATTCGATAAATAAAAAAATCGTTTGTCTTTAGGAATTTAAACGAAATTTGTAGAAGATGCTATCAACGAAAATTGATACTAATTCGTATAAGAACTATTGAAAATTTACAAGTGGGGGACGACTTTATTATACGAAAACAATTACGAATTGATCCCCCATTTTCTTTTTATTGTCGCACATAGATAAAAAGAGCATATTGCCAAATGTCAATTAATAATCTAGATTCTAGAAGCTAGGAGTAAATTAGAAATCATGAAAATTTTCTATTTTTTAAACTAAAGGAAACTTGATATTTAATCTTAAAATATGGAGAAAGAAAAGGTCTTTTTAAAAAGAAAAGAATAATAAAATAAAACTGGTTTCGTAAGGTTTTTTTAGTTTTAAAAATATGCAGTTTTAGGATAGTAGTAAATAAAATTTATATCATATACAAGTGTTTGTTATAAATTTGTGTAATTAACTGTAACATAAATATGTAAGTATTTTTATTTTACTAAAAATAAACAGTTTACTAAACTTCTGCTTCATGGGGTTTTCTTTCTTTGTTTATTCTTTCAGTTTCAAAAACCGAAAAATGAAAGAGAAAATATAACAGATTTAAAACCTGATTCTTTTTTTTTTTTTTTTCGTTTTTTAAAACATGAATAATAAAAAAAAATATCGTAATTAAGAAAATTATTTAAAAAAAAATGGAAATATTGAAGAAAAAAAATATTATTATGGACACCAAAAAATTAAATAGCTGAATTAATTGAAGAAAAACAAAACAATATATAAACATTTTGATAGCTGAAATCATTTTAAATAGATTAAATATCAGAAAAGGAAAGATTCAAGAAAACATTTATATTTTTTTCTTATTTATTTTAATTTAAAATTAAATAATGAAAGTTGAAAGTAATTTTAAACCCGATGTCGGGGGGAACAAAATAATGATGGTGATTATAAAAAGATACTTAGTGCTGAGGAAAATAATCTACATAAATATTGCTATAAAATTATATATATAAATATTTCATTGGTTTCAAATAATAAAACAAAATGAATCTTTAAGAATAACGTTCGTTATTATTATTTTTTTTAACAATAACAAAACAACATTAATGTTCGTCCTTACGTTCTTGTTGAGGTTAGAATTGAGAGTTCATCATTATTTTCTTTTAAATTCAACATTCAGTTTTGCTTACCACAAAAGCATTCATTATTGTCTGAAATAAATCATTAGGGATTTTTCAGCGGGATCGTCAACCCCTGAACTGATAAAAATGTTTTTAAAAAATGGGCCGAATTTGTTGATGTTCTTCCTCGACTTTCTGAAAAAAAAAGGTTTCGCTCTTCGTCCCGACGATCATGTCTGTCTGCAGAGGCCGTGTGACGTCACGTACCTTTGTGTGGAGAGTTCATGTTGTTCCCTTGCTAAGGTACACATGGGTCTCCCTGTGTGTATGTGTGCATCATCAAATTTTAAATTTTTATTGTTTCTAAAATCTAAAAATGTATATCTAGCGAGGTGTTTTTCTTTTTCACCTCGTGTTTCTTGCAGTTTTTTTCTTCCTTTGCTTTGTATTGCTATTTTATTACTATCTCTCTTTAGTGCGCGCGTCTGTAGTTCTCACTTTCATGTGAACAAGCACGCGTTTTTTGTTTTATACCAAAAATGAAAGCAAAAAACGCCACCACTTGTTTTTTTTAATAAAATGCCCCAACTCAGGTAATTATCGGATTTTTACATAAAAATATTAAGTACTTATTCGTCCACGAATTTGATACTAAATAAGTTACTTGATTAAACCTTTCTTTGGTTTATGCAAAAATAGCAAATATTCTTCGTCAGTTACAACTTCCATTTCAATATATAGTGAGCACTTAAAATTGTTTTTTAATGACAAATATTTGTTTTAGTTTTATATAGGAAAATCACCGAAGATGTTATTTCAATAGAAAAAAAAATTCAATCCCAAATCAAAAGGTTTGTCCTGAAATCTTATGAAAATAATTCAATAAAATAAAAATAAAAACTATTTCTGGAGATTTGGTGCTTGCATAATTTGATAAAACATTATTTTAGAATCGTCAAGAAAATTCTTTTTTGTACGGAAGATCAAATAGTAAATAATTCAGTAATTCTGAATTACTTCCCTTGATTATGACTTCATTTTCTGCATCGGTGATGCTAAATGTGCTGTGACTATGAAGAAAGACTAATAATCAAAGAGTGTATCTAAAATAGGTCCTTTCTAATACTACCAACATTTGTTGGTAGTTTTTTTCTCAGTGTGATAGCGCTTCTTTCGGTTAAATAATTTTCTTACTTTCTTGCCTGAATCTATCTTATATTTTATAGCAAAGGAATGAGCCCAACATGCAAATTACAAATTGGAGATACCAAAATCAAACAAATACAAAAATGTAAATATCTGGGAATCGTTTTAACAGGGGACGGAAAGTGCGACAGCGAAATCCGAAGGCGCATTTGGGATAGCAAAAGAACCCTTCCAAAAGCTAAGCAGATTATTAAGAAACAGAAAAATGTCCATTAGAAATAAAAGAAAATAGTATTGAACAGTAACGTAATATTAGTCCTTCTATATGGCAGTGAATTTGCATCCGAAAAATACAGTTTACACATAGAGGTAACACCAATTTTCGTTTAGCTAAGTCGCACACACACACCACACTCTACTCAAAACAAATTTTAAAACAAACACAAATATACCAGAGTACTGACCATTATCAACGCGACTTTCGCTTGCTACAGATATCCACAACTACGTCCGTGCGTTTCCTTTATAAGAGAAGCCGGATAGAGTAGAGATAGATAGATAGATAGAGAGAGAGAGTTCACGCACGCATGCTAACCATAGAGGCGACCCGAGAACATGGCTGACTGCCCCTTCGAACATTAGGCTGTGAAAGCGACCTCCTGTGAACACAGAAAGAGAACAGACTCGACTATCAACGCGACAAGCCCAAACCAATAGCCAGCAAGCAATCAGCTGGATAAGCATACTCCTTTTTCACGCTCTCACTTCACACCATACATTCGAACGCTTCACTATACGACTTACCAGAGACATTTTTATATATTGTAAATGAAAATAAATCTTTGGTTATTTCTCCAAACCACTGTCTATTTTGTTTCTTTACTCCAACCAACTTGTCCACCTTGGATCAAATGCACGACAATCTCCTTAAAGATGAAGAAGAGACTTGAAGCAACAGAAATGTGCTTCTACAGAAAGATGCTGACAGTACCATGGATCGAACATGTGTGCAACGATGAAATTTTAGAGAAAATGGAAACAAAAAGATAACTTATACTTAACACCAGGAAGAGATATTTGAAATTTCTAGGTCACATAATGAGGAAAGAGGGCTTGGAAAATCTGATACTCACAGTACAGATTGAAGACAAGGGGGACAGAGGAAAACAACGCATAAATTACTTAGTGATGGTTAGAGAGACAAAGTTTAGGAGATATAGCAAAAAAGACAACATTTATTAAACGCTACAAAGGACAGATAATTGTGGAGAATCGTGATCGCCAACGTCCTGAAGGAACACGACACATAGAGAGAGAGGGATATATATATATATATATATATATATATATATATAGAGAGAGAGAGAGAGAGAAGGGGGGGGAGATTTGTCCATGCATTGAATATTGCTGTTATGTTCTGCAGATTCTTGAAAAAATCCAAAGAAGAATCTGCAATGTCATCAGTCCTGACCTGGCATCTTTCCCGTCGCCGTAATGTGGATTCCCGTGTCATTTATATATATATATTTTTCATGGTAACTGTTCTGAAGAGCTTCCCCCTTTGATGCCTCAACTTCATAAATCTAAACGCAGTACTAGATTGGCAATTGGGTTTCATCATTTTACTGTTGAGGTTGCTAGAGGTAACCATAAAGTCTTTGTTAACAGTTTCTTTCCTCGCACCTCTCGCTTGTGCGACTCTCTTCCGCCTTCTTGCTTTTCTGTAAATTATGATCTTAAGAAATTTAAATGCATCATCAATGGTCATGATGTGCTAACCAAAAACGCAACCTTCACCAAAGCCTTCTTAACAATTCTAAACCAATATATATTATTAAATTCCTATTCTTTTATAGTCGTTTATCGTTAATAGCACTTTCTCAGTTTCTTTCATTCGCAATAACACCCTTGCATCTTAGTGGTTTTATCGCCTCTTTGATGATATGAAGGCGGTGCTGCTGCAAGGTTGGAATTTTTTGTGTTTTGTTCGAAGACAAAGAACAAGTTGAGAGATGTAATCAGTAGTGGCATCCTAAACTTTCAGGAACCGTTTCTATAAAGGCAGCTGATCTTTAGGGACCTATTCTGCTTATTTTCTTTTCACCTCAAGAATGGAAACAAATCAATTTATGGTATAAAAAAGAATTAACCCATTTTGATAATTTAACAGAAAACATTTATTTATTAAGATATTTCTACATTGATTGTGGCGTGCTAATTAGATTTGGTTTAGAATTGTTAAGAAGGCTTTGGTGAAGGTTGCGTTTTTGGTTAGCAAATCACATTTAAATTTGCAAAAGAAACAAGGAAGAAATAAGAAGAGATTATGTAGTAATCAACAATAAAATGTATTGAAAATAGACGAGTACAACAATCGTGCTTGATGAAATAAAATTAAGAAAAAGGAAGTAGTTTCCCTTGTACGGATGCAAGATTGAAAATATGTATTAAAGAACTTTCTTGTTTAAATGTTTAGAGTTCAGTGATAAATAATAACTGAGTTCAAGTATGAAAAAGCTTGTACAAAAGGATAATAGAATTTTGAGTTTGTTACTTGGCTTTTGGACAGTCAGTTCACAGCGTAGTGCAATTGTAGTTTTGTGTCTGTGTGTGTGTATGTGTGAGTAGAAGAATGTAGGTACACGTACGTAGTTGAGCTCTGTTGATTTATTTGTTCTACTACTGTTCTATTGTTTTATTTTCGTGGTATTTATACTTTTTGAGTAGGCTCCAGAGAGGAGCGGGAAATATAAAGAAGGGAATGTTTAAATTATACGATTGGTCAAAAATCAACTAATCACTGATTTTTTACTAAACCAAGTTTGGCAAAGTCAATGGCAGAAAATTTGGTGTGGCTACTGCGATGGATAAATTGTCCTGTAGTAAATAGTACTTATTTTCTAGCCAATAATTATTAAGTATTTTGTGGGCGTGGTGTATCGGAGTAGTCATTACACTATTCTTATCATATTTCTGTTCAGAAGTATTATCCTTTTTTACTCTAGTGTCATCTGCTGTATATGAACAATCGCTACAGTCTCAAAGATCCAATGGGAGACCTATCAAATTTATGACTAGAAGATTTGCTTTGATTTTTAACTTCAGAACGGTAAGAGGCGTGTTTCACGAGGTGAACAAGCGTAGCGTAACTAACATTTTACCTAGACCATCGGCTATTAATATATAAGATTATTTTCGGATAATCCAACAACCGGTTCGTTAAGCTTTTATAATGATGCCACCACTTGATGTAATGTAGCTCGCCAGTCAGAAGGGTTCTTTTCTTTTTTAACTTTACATTTTATTACGCGCCAATAAATACTTCATCAGTTACTCTTGGCCAATCTGTGGTATGTCGCTTCACAGAACCACTGGTCAAATGCGTGCAACTTACTTCTGTGATGTTTGCCAGACACTGTTCAACTCCGCTCTGAGAGGTAATATTAATGAATCTATAGTGGCGTAAGGCTTAGAGGTAAAAATGAACAGTTGATTTATACACACCCAGAACATTAATGGAAGATGATAATGATAAGAAAACACGGGTAATTTTAGCAAAACAAGGTAAGGAATT
Organism: Acanthosepion esculentum; assembly: GCA_964036315.1. NCBI lineage: Eukaryota > Metazoa > Mollusca > Cephalopoda > Sepiida > Sepiidae > Acanthosepion > Acanthosepion esculentum. Next base: position 19,991,259 of record OZ038517.1, on the reverse strand, counting down.
TATTCACGAATTTACATGCTTGAAGTAGCGTCGGTAAAATTAAAAAAAAAAAAAAACATATTTGGTGTCTACTGCTAGTAATATGTACAGTATACGTATACTGTAATTACTGTTGCGAGCGTTTCCTGCTTTGTTACGAGGTGTGAAGATTGTTAGTAAATATTTATGGGCTCCTGAACATTTGTCCCACCAGAAATGTTGGCGGATTCATGCGAGTCCGGGTAAAAATAATAGACAAAACAAAACATGACATTTAAGACAAACAACAATTAATGCATGTATTAAACAAAAGTAACTTCATGTGTACACAATTGAAATCAAAGGAAAAGACATTAAAACTAGCTATAAGAATATATATATATGTGTGTGTATGTGAAACTATTGTACTGTGGTGTTTATGGCAGTGCTACTTAAAGTGGTGGTCCGCGGACCGGTTCCGGTACGCGAACCATCAGCTACCGGTATGTGGCCAGTGTCCAGGCCATGCTAAGGAATCATTTGTAAAGATTAAGGTTATATAATTTTTTGTTTTTGTGTTAATAAACTGCTTATTTTTTTTATTACTTTTTATATGTTTTGATACTGAATTATTTTGTTCAAAATAAATAGAAGATAAAAATAGTCAACTTTTATTATATTCATTATATATATCGTTTCCGGTATAAATTCATATTTTACAGGTACATGGCACATTGAGAGAAAAAAATGACGGTCCGCCATATCAGACAGTTTGAGAATCACTGGCTTAAGGGTTAAAATAAACAGTTGATTTACACAAGAAGATTAATGAAGGATGATAATGACGAGGAAACGCATAGGTAATTTTAACAAAATGAATTTACATGCTTGAAATAGTCTCAGTAATTCACTTTAGGAAAATAAATCAGAATTCTTAAAGTCTGTAGTTTCGATGTATTGCCATGAAGAGGAAATGTTTATACAACAGAGATTAAATGATCTGACACAAAATAATATAAAAAAATGTTTAAGACAAAGGCAAGAGAGTTCATTGCTGACTGAAGGGATATATGGTTTGTATACATGCAAAAGTTATTTATATCTACGAGGGTCATTCAATAAATAAGGTGAATTTTTCGGTATAAGGACTTCTAATACAGATAGAAGCTTACTCTTTATTTTATTTTTTTTTTGTTTTACTTCTTTTTCACATGGATTTAATTTCTTTTGCATATTAAAAAAATCTTTGAGAGTTTTGGCGATTAACAAAGATGGCGGACCATGAAGCATGCTCCAGGATTGAACAGGGGTCAGTTATCAAATTTTTGGTTGCTGAAGGGTGCAAACCAGTTGAAATTCATAGGAGAATATCAACTGTGTATGGTGCCACATATTTCAGCCAGAAAATGTCTACAAGTGGGCTAAATTGTTTAAAGAAGGACGGAGCAGTGTTGAGGATGAAGACAGCCCTGGGAGGCCTACAGAAGTGAGGTCTCCTGAGATGATCGAATCAGTCAATGACCTCATTCGGTCTGACAGAAGGGTGACAGTGGATGACATTGCAAGGACTTTGAGCTTATCTGTTGGGACAAACGCAGGGGTCATCAGTCAGAAGGAGTCATCTTGTGTCATGACAACGCAAGGCCTCACACAGCAGCCCAAACGGTGCAGACCATCAACGAGCTGGGCTGGGAACTGCTCCCTCATCCTCCTTACAGCCCAGATCTTGCCTCTTCAGACTTTCACCTGTTTGGTCCCTTGAAAGCGTTCACGAGAGGCACGAAGTTTAAAAGTGACGATGAAGTCAAAAGTGTTGTGAGCGACTGGCTGAGACATCAGTCCAAAGTTTTTACGCTGAGGGAATACTGAAGCTTGTGCACAGATGGGAAAAGTGTATGACAGTGCTGGGAGACTACGTTGAAAATTTAAAAAAACGTAAGCTACTATCCGTATTAGAAGTCCTTATACCGAAAAATTCACCTTATTTATTGAATGACCCTCGTACAATAAACTTAATTTCGGATGTGCGTTAGTGGAGTGGGACTTAGGGATTAAAATGTACAGTTGATTTTATCCAGCCAAGAAGATTAATGAAGGATGTCAATGACGAGGAAACACATAGGGTATTTTAATAAAGCAACATAAGGAATTAATTCACGAATTTACATGTTTGAAGTAGTGTCAGTCACTCGTTTTAGGAAAACAAAACTGCCCTTTTCAGGACCACAATTCTCAACGGCTACTGTTGTAACCCAAAATATTAGGAACAACAGATGACACATGGCGTTAGTTAGATCCAGTGACAGGACACAAAGAGTGTGAGTTCAATACCTGGTTAAGGCGGTGGAGAACTTGGAGAGGGGAATTAAGCAGGAGATAAGTGATAACTGACATCCATTAGCCATGGCACGTGGAACTAGAACAGTCTACCCCAGTGAGCGAAATAAAGGGTTCAGTTCGACATTCCAACCACCTGAAGAAGGCCGGAGCGTACAACGGTCGAAACGTTGTAATAAATATGGTGACAAAGATGAGGACAATAGTCCGAATAATGTAAATAGTGTAGGAACAACAGAATATAACAAAACACAGTTAAATATATTTTAAAACGCAACAAATATTCGTTTTTTATTCTCAACGACCAAGATACCGCAGGATTGGATTGAATAAACAATTCACTGTCTACATCCATATGCAAACGAACTTTACAATTCATCAGTGCTTCTACCGTTGAGTTACCATTAGGTGTGTTTGGATTTGGTGTAGCTCTGTAACTACTGAGGAATATTTCTAAATATTTCTTGTGTGGTTCCTTTCCCTTTGTATTTTATGAGTGACCTTGTAGTGGGGCCCTAAACGACCAGGTTTCTATTATTGTTGCGGTGAACGTCGGCGTCACCAAATATGTTGTGGACGGGCATGTTGCGGTTCCCGCCACAATTATTCTATTTTGTCTAGGAAAGGTGTGGAAAAGATCATGCCTTTATGCTGGAGGTCGCTATCCAATGTGGTGGTCACAATGCAATTTATATTTGACGTAAAATAGCACATGGTATAAAATACAAGACAGAACGTAATGATTCAAAACATAACAATTGACTTTATTAGTGTTTGATGTACATGCAATTAAGCTGAAAGGTTTGATAGAGTTATGTATCTTAGATTTGGAGATATTTGTACCTGAGCTCATAGAGATTAGATTAACTATTAAACTGTAGTTTATAAGAATGAGTACGTTGCATGTTAGAGATTGTCTATTGGACAAGTTGGTAAGAGTTCAGAATTGTACTTGCGTGATTGTTGCAAAGTTCTTTTATGTCTGTCTGCATTAGTCAAGACGGGAGTTCTTTAAGGGTCACGTGTTGGCAGCAGAGATGAAACGCACGAGCGAGTAAAGAGAGCGAGAATTACTCGTGTTTGGTTTTTATAGTATGTTGTACCACGTGACAGGATCAACGTTAGAAGGCGCGAAAAGAGACTTGTCGCGTGCAGGCGATTTGATTGGTCGGAACTGACCAATCAGTGAGCTAGATTAGGGGAGATTAACCAATGAATGTTCGTCCCAATAATTTCTATGTATGATGGTAGTGATGATACCACAACCCAGTATCTACAAAATGCTCCACCTGACCATTTGATTGTGGATGAAAATGTGGTGTTCTAATATACAGTACACAGAAGTTTGAAAATGTCGCTAAAGTGAATGCAGTGCCATTATCAGAAACTAATATCTGTGGGATTCCAAAGCGACTGAAAATCTGAACTTTAGAATTGTTTCATCTGCAGTGATGCGACTCATTTGAAAAAATTCTGACCACTTGCTGTAAGCATCACCAAGTATAAAATAACACTGTCCATTGATAGGTCCAGCGAAATTGAAGGAATAATCCATACTAACCTTCCACCCCTCCAGCATAATCCACCACACCAAAATATCTATCAGCCAATCAAAACTCTAGTTTCAGCAAACGAAGTGTCCTATTGGTCAAAAGCCTTAGAATTGTAGCAAATTCACGTGAAATGCGCGCAAGCCACCGGAGCCTATATTTTTGTCCAGAATTTCTATCAATAGGAAATTCCTGATCGCTTCAAACAGTCAGACTTCCATTCCTAGAGAGATGCCAAACTGACCCACGCAAGTCAAAACTCTGACCAACCACGACTTTGCCGCGCAAAATATCTCTGACTCAACAATCCACAAGCAAGCTCTATCATCCCAGGAACGTCATGTAAACATCACTTACACTACTTTAAAAAGTGATATTTTTCTCACTACTTAATAAGCATTAGTAAACAACAACCAAATTCTCACACAACTAAAGGTACGCAACTCCTACCAATTCTGAACAATAATACAAACAAACTTATGTACACACGCTAATAACTGAACTAGCACAAAGGACAATTTCGTACGTAACTGGACACTTAGTTTAATTTGGTGAACAAATCTGAATAGCAATTGCAAACACGTTCAAACATTCACAATAATATTCTACGCAGCCAAATATATCTATTCTCATTTATCCATCAAAGTTCAACCCAATTGTATTCGTGAATTGTAAACCAATGTTATTGTTGTACATTTAATGTTTGTCTTTGCTTTCAATCTTCTTGCATGATTTGTTTCTAATATTTTTCTTTAATTGTTGTGGACGAATTTCTAGTGTTATTGTTCGTTTTAGAACACCAACACTAGAAATCCTTCTGATCACTCAAAATACATTCGCCAGTCTGCAACAAAATCAATGTGAAGGCGTGACCAGAGTGATTCAGAGATAGACCAGGACCCCGTAGTTTTCCTAGGAGATTTTGCTGCCAGTTAGCAGTTGGAACATGTGTGTGCCAATTCCTCCAAATGCTTATCCATGTTAGGCCAATAGGCATAGCTGCGTGCGAGGGCTTTCATACGGCTAATAAATACCCTGATGACCACAATGGAATTGCTTGATCCTTCTGTCTTGTAATAATGAGGATGGGACAGTCACTCGCTCAGCAAAAAGAAGACACTGACACTGAAAGAAAGGTTGAATTTTTTTGTCTGTGCATACTTTTGGCCATATTGTACGATGGAAGCGAATGACTTTTTTGTAGAACTGGATCGTAAGCTGTGTCATGATGGATCATTGTAGAATTGACTAGTAATGCTCTTACAGTGGATGCAAATACTGAAGTGATTCTGGCTCTAGAGACATTGCTGCAATGACAGAATCACCTGGTACTTTATTTTTTTATAGTCGCGAGCCTTGATAGTGCATCAGCTTGACCAATTGTATCAGTTCTATTATACTTTATAGTAAAGCTATAATCCAATAGTGTAGTCGCCCATCTTTGCAGACGGTTTGCTCTATACACGGGTGCATAGATGTTAACGGAGTTATCTGCCCTTGGAGTGTATAAATACAAGTGAGAAGGAAGCGGCCATTTGCTTTTTCAGTATTGCTCAGAAGCATGTCCAGTGGACGTCTTCTGCACTTTACAACTGGAATACGTTTTTGGGATCCCAAAATACTGAGTGGTCTATGATCAGAGTAAAATGGCGCACATACAGCATTTTATGAAACCTTTTAATAACAAGGACTATTGCTAAGGCTTCCTTTTCAATTTGGCTATAGTTGCGTTCTGCAGGTGTCAGTGATCGAGATGCATAAGCAATTGCCTTTTGGCCGCTATCAGGAAAAATATGAGAAACGACAGCTCCAACGACATAATTAGAAGCATCTGAGACTGCGACATTATCCGCGGATGAGTCGTGGTGTGTCAGCAAAAAATTTAGAGAAAGTAAGGACTTTACCTTTATGAAAGCTGACTGACATGCATCAGACCAGTTCCATGTACAGTGTAACCCGGATATAAGAGAGTTGTCGGACCGGAGAAGAAGTCTCTTATATCCGGGATTGGTCTAATTTATATACATTAACACAGGCTCTAATTTGGGACCAGAGAAAATCTCTCTTATATCCGGGTTACACTATATATATATATATATATATATATATACACACACACACACAGTGTAACCCGGATATAAGAGAGTTGTTGCCGGGAGAAAGGGAAAATTATATTATCTTTTCTTTATTTCCTTAATGTGTGGTCAAGATACAGTAAAGACGGTTTTTGAACCGGTTGTAGTGGACCGGCGGGTTAATGTGAGGATAAAATCTCTGGACTAAGACTTCCTGCTGGCCAGTCCCGCTACATGAGAATGTTGGACTATGATGGAGTCCAAAGAAAGCAAAATAAAACGAACAAGACAGATATATATGTATGCGAACAAATATATATTATTAACAAACAGGTTAAAACACGTGTTACAAATACATCATTTAAAACATGAATAAAACGTTAGTGTCTGTATAGAAAGTATGGAATTTCTACCGAGTGTCGAATGTAAGTTGGGAGAATTTTCTGTATTGACGATGGGATATCGTTGTCGCAAAATTCGTAGATAAGTCGTCTTGCATCGATGTAGGATGAGAAAGGACAGTGAGTTGCCTTTGTAATGGGGTTCACACTTTTTCTATTTCAGTTCAGAAGAAAGTTGAATTTTGTTTAAAAAAAATATGGCGTCGTGTTCTCTGTTGGTAAGCCGGGTGAAATTGAGGTCAAGCGTTGCCGAGAGAAAGAAAAGGTCAAGCAAATATAGACCAGTAGAAAGAAAGGGTTGTAACGGCTTGCTTGTAGTAGTAATTGTTATTACCACGTGGTGTAAGAAAATTCCTTTTTTTGCGTGTAGGAGAAGGCTGTTTTGTAGACATGTCTGAATTAAAAGTTCTTTTGTTAATAGTTTCGCGTGCGTAGAATAGAAAAGTTTCCAATATTGGTGCTGTATGTTTCTCTCGTTTGAAAGGTTTGTATCTGAATTTGCTCGTACATATATATTGTCCTGTGTGTGTTCGAATCACGTCGGAAGGTCACCATTTTATGTAGGGGACCGGCGGGTTAATGTGAGGATAAAATCTCTGGACTAAGACTTCCTGCTGGCCAGTCCCGCTACATAGTAATGTTGGACCATGATGGAGTCCAAAGAAAGCAAAATAAAACGAACAAGACAGATATATATGTATGCGAACAAATATATATTATTAACAAACAGGTTAAAACACGTGTTACAAATACATCATTTAAAACATGAATAAAACGTTAGTGTCTGTATGGAAAGTTATTGTGTGTGTGTTGAATTGAAATGTCCGTACGGGTGAATTTTGTTTTTAGCGTGTTCCCTGAACATGGGAAACGCTGGTTGTGTATTAGAGTTTACATATTGGATATGTTAGAGAAAGTTTTTCAGTACCTCGCACCACGTGCGCGGTTTACAGGCCCAGGAGAGGCAGTTTTGGCCGCACGTGTGCGAAGCCGTGGGAAGAGCCGTGGAAAGAGAAAGAGGCGAAAGGTCAGCCCGTATTTATACTCCCGGGAGAGAGGGAGGCCCCTGGTGAAAGGGTTACGAAACGAAGAGGAGATAACCCGATACGGTCACCTAAAATCTATTTCCTAAACGTTTATCTTTTATCACATCAAATCACTTAGTCAAATGTTTTATTGGAAGACTGGTAGGATTTAACAGTTAATCTGATGCCCTTTTCTCTTCCACAAATTTACTTATAAAAGAAAAAGCGATTATTTATTTATTTTTTTTCCTTTTCTTTTTCAATTAGTACTTTTGTTAAACGAAACATGTTTTTAAACTATTTTTCTATTCTTAATCTATTATAATAAAATACATATTTTACAAATCCACCTTAATATACGCCTAGTTATCGTGTCGCACTAGTCCGAATATCACTGTGTGCTTCAGACGTCAGTCCTGCGATAAAAATGAAACATTTAAACTGTATAGTGGGATAGCCAATCTGTATTGTTTATAAATACAGTGTAACCCGGATATAAGAGAGTTGTCGGGGCCGGGTAAGTCTCTTATATCCGGGTTTCTCTTATATCCGTGTTTGGTCTATTTTGTTTTATTAACACAGGCTCTAATTTGGGACCAGAGAAAAATCTCTCTTATATCCGGGTTCCTCTTATATCCGGGTTACACTGTACAAATAAAACTGACCCTCTCCTATTTTTACTACAGTGTAACCCGGATATAAGAGAGTTGTCGGGACCGGAGGCGAAGTCTCTTATATCCGGGTTTTGTCTATTATATATACAGTGTAACCCGGATATAAGAGAGTTGCATGGGCCGGAGAAGAAGTCTCTTATATCCGGGTTTGGTCTATTTTGTTTTATTAACACAGGCTCTAATTTGGGACCAGAGAAAAATCTCTCTTATATCCTGGTTTCTCTTATATCCGGGTTACACTGTATATCAAATGTCACAAAGACAACAACAAGAGAAATAATCAAGTAGAAGAATTTGTTCAACAAGAAATATTTTTTATAAAACACAACAAATATAAAATATATGATGCTAAAGTTGTTAAAACACTTTAGAGTTCTTGATTGTGTGTAATATTGAAAGAATTTAAATTGTTGAACTTAATGTATGAAAATGAGAAGGTGTGCTGAAGTATATTTGCCGTTGTAGGAAAATTATACAGTTGGTTTTTGTATTAAATTAAAAAAAAAGTTTTGTTCTTGACTCACTGTAATTTCTACAGAGTTGTCGCTCTTTTACTGGAGATGTTTGTTGTGGAATAAAATGTTTTGTTGGAGTGAGCGTTCTTTCGCAAGCTGGGTTTATGTTAATTTAAGTAATTAACATTAAGCATAGAATTGGGTGACAAGGTTCGTTGTCGCGTTGAAGAATTTGTTTCGTCTCCTTTGTTGCTGTATCGATTTCCACAATGGACAATAATATTTTGTGCGTGTGTGAACGTTTGTGTCAGTTCTTTTGTGAATGTTCGTATTTTGGTGAATGTTCGTACGTACTTGTATGTGTGTTTAATGTTCATGGCATCTCCCACAAATGGGAAGACACGGATCTTCTAAGAGAGCTTACACTGCAGTCGCTGAAATGAAGAAATGAAAAAGAGAACGAGGCGAGAAGTCGCTAATATATATAGTACAGGGAGAATGACCCCTAGTGACAATTTGGGAATTAAGGAGGAGCTAACTCCGACAAATGCTCCTCTGTGAGCGAATTTAGTTTAAATTTTTCACATTCCCAATTTCCCAATTTACGATACCAGCGAACGTCACATAATCGTCTTCGTCATTTTTCCTAATTTGAGACAATTAAACCTGGTATTAAACAGTGACTTTTCCCCCCCAAAGATTTCTTTTAGCAGTTCTACTGTTTCTGTAAATGTGAAATCAGTTAGTTGCTTTGTTAAGATGTAGTTTGTGTAGCGGTCGTGTTCCTGGATTCCCGGTTTCCGAATTAGTAGACGGATTGTCAAATACCTGTCTATATTTCTGAGATGAGGTATTATGTACACTATTTACATTATTCGGACCATTGTCCTAATCTTTGTCGCCATATTTATTACAACGTTTCGGCCGTTGTACGCTCCGGCCTTCTTCAGGTGGTTGGAATGTCGAACTGAACCCTTTATTTCGCACACTGGAGTAGACTGTTCTAGGTCCACCTGCCATGTCTAATGGATGTCAGATATCGGTTATCTCCTGTTAATTCCCATCTCTAAGTTCTCCACCGCCTTAAACAGGTATTGAACTCACACTCTTTGGGTCCAGTCACTGGATCAATGGATAAAGGCGTTAGTTAGAGCCAGTGACAGAACTGAAAGAGTGGGAGTTCAATAGCTAACCTACAGAACTTTCCAGGAAGAGTTCTGAGATCCTGTTTTTTATCGAACAGTGTGTTTCTACTTCCTTTTCCCTCAAAGCTGAATCCTGATTCTGAGCAGTTGATTTCTGTCATCCGCCTGTATCAGATGTGAGATCCTGTTGCCAAGCACTTGATCCTCCTAACCTAGAGAACTGTCCAGGAAGATTTCAGAGATCCTGTTTTTTATCGAACAGTATGTTCCTACTCCCTTTTCCCTTACAGTTGAATCCTGATTCTTAGCAGTTGATTTCTGTCATCCGCCTGTATCAGATGTGCGATCTTGTTGCCAAGCACTTGATCCTCCTAACATACAGAACTCTCCAGGAAGATTTAACAGTTCCAGTTTTTTATCGAACAGTATGTTTCTACTTCCTTTTCCCTCACAGTTCAATCTTGTTTTTTAGTAGTTGATTTCTGTCATCCGCCAGTATGAGATGTGCGATCCTGTTGCCAAGCAGTTGATCCTCCTAACCTACGGAACTGTCCACGAAGGTTTCAGAGATCCTGTTTTTTTATCGAACACTATATTTCTACTTCCTTTTCCCTCACAGTTGAATCCTGATTCTTACCAGTTGATTTCATCATCCGCCTATATCAGATGTGCGATCATGTTACCAAGCAGTTGATCCTCCTAACCTGCAGAAATGTCCAGTCCAAGTTTTCTGAGATTCTGTTTTTTTATCGAACACTATGTTTCTACTTTTCCCTCACAGTTGAATCCTGATTTTTAGCATTTGATTTCTGTCATCCGCCTGTATCAGATGTGCGATCCTGGTGCCAAGCTGTTGAACCTCCTAACCTAGAGAACTGTCCAGGAAGATTTCAGAGGTCCTGTTTTTTATCGAACGGTATGATCCTAGTTCCTTTTTCCTTTTCAGGTCAACATCTCACACTATCCTATTTCTTTCTTTCTACGCATTCTACGGACGAAAATACAAACTTTCAATTCTCAAAATTGCGAGAATTAACCAAAAATCTTGACCTCTTCGAGAACTAAGACCAACCACACTAAAAGACATGTAAAGACTTTTAGACAATTTTTTTTGTGCCAAATAGTAAACTGGACTTTTGTTAAACTTGAATCTCTGCCTTTGTTATACTTGTCCCAGCCGTTGTCATTTCTCTTCTTATTTTGGTTTGTGAGGCCGGCCTCCTGTTGTGGTGTCTTCCCTCTAATGATGGTATTGTGGACTCTTACTAGAAAGTAGTAGGAAAGTAAGCCACGAGGGAACGGTGATACAGACCGTTCATTGCTATCAAACTGTCTGCCTTGAGCAGAGAGGAACCCGGACGAGGCTTTGCCGAAGGGCAAAGTTTCGTCCGGGGAGGTAGACAGGCCCTGAACCCATTTATACGGGTTCGAAGGGAATATTTTTGGCCGAGCCTACGGGCTCGGAGAACCCACGATAAATTTGGCCTTGTGCCACATACGACGCATGTGGGGGGGCATTAAATATAACGGTGATATAGACTGTTCTACTGAGGTTGTTTGTAGCCCCTGTCGAATTCTCTGCTTTTGGCAGAGAGGGACTCGGATGGGGCTGTGCTGAATGGCAGAGTTTCGTCCGGAGACGTAGACAGGCCCGAACCCGTTTATGCGGGTTCTACGGGTATTTTTTGGCCAAGTCTACGGGCTTGGATGACCCACGTTAATCTCGGCCTTGTGCCACATACATCCCTCGTTAAATATTAACGGTTCAACTGATACACACTCCCCAGTCGTGTAACACACTTCTGTTGTGTTTACTGTTCAATACACTATTTATCTGCAACCTCTTGTTTTGTTATTTCTCAACCATATACTTGGTCACAACACATCCTTATCGACCCCGCAACAACTGTATGTCACAAAAATGGGGTATATGATCCCGACATTCTGAAGGATTCTATCTCTCGACTCGGAAACTTAACGCAAAGAATATAAATGCAAACGACTTTTAAAAGTCACACATTTTTTAAATTTTTTTCTTCTTTTTTAATCACGAGCAACGCTAGCCTGGGAAAAAATAATAAAATTTCATTATTTAATAAACATACACAAGTACGCACACTGGCAAGTCATTTTTTTGCTTTCGATCTGATAAAGACTGAACGGCGAAATGCATGATCGGATATATCTTATTGGGACAATAACCTTTCATGAACCCGTCCTGGGTTTCACGATAAACTACATCTGCGTCCTAGGTAAGACAATAAACTATGTCCAACAGCAAGGCCTCTGATCAGGATGTTTTGAGGAGCGTGGAACCACCTCTTAATTGCTGGTGTTCCCCAGATCCACCCTGACCCAGGGTGGTAGCACCTGTTAGGGTCCCAACTATGGATAAATAGTTAGCTCTCAAACTGGGGTTAAAACACTATGTAAGTGTAAAAATAGGTTTTAATACCAGAAATACTTTGTAAAAAAAAAAAAAAAAATTATCAGCAATACATTTTTGAAAAAAGATATTACCAGTTATTTTAACAGAAAAATTATTACCAGAAATAAAAATTTTGTCGGCATTAAATAAACTACTGATGTTGATATGCCGTTGTAGAGGACCGTCCAACTACAAGAAAATGGCGGACTCTAGTTGTGTTCAACCGAAGATGAAAAGAAAACAAACAGGACTGATATATATATATATATATATATATATATATATATATATATATATATATGTGTGTGTGTGTGTGTGTGTGTGTGTGTGTATTAAACAACACAATTTTACAATTAGTTCCTAAAAAAGTCATACAGGATGACATGTATCAGCAAGCAGAAATACATCCCCACACCAAACCTTTAACCTAGATTTTCACTTTTCCAATTTAGATTAGACCCTGTTTCCTGATTCGTCAAAAAAGGCAGCACCCATTTAAAATTTTGAAATCTCATTCCCCCTCCAATTTAGACTCTTAAATATAATACTACATTGCCCCAAAAGTAAATCATTTTTTTCCTGAAGTTATCCCACATCGCTTGAAAATGGAACAAAAATTTTAATTTTAATTTAATTTTTAGTTCTGAAACATAGTATTCCTGTGTAGCAACAATGAAAACTTATTTTTAAATAATAATAATATATATATATTGTCATCCACAGACAGACTGTTTCGCTGTGTCACAGCTCATCAGTGTGGCTAGACGTCCGGTTGCCTCTGGCTAGAATCGAAAACCGGCTGAATTCGCGTCAGTCGGAAATTTTACCCTGAAGCCGTTGGCGCACGGCAGAGAAGAAGGTGAATTTAAGCGTATTTATATTTAGATAAACACACAGTGACTGAGAGAACTCGATTCGATTTACCGAAGAGTCTTGCATTATTAGCCGTAATAGTCACTGTTTACATAATTATTTATTTAAAAGTTATAACATAAATATGTTATAAAATCAATACAAAAATAGCCATTTTGTTTCAACACCTCTGGTGTCTTATCAAGTGACAATGTTGAATGTAGAATAAAGGGTTTTAAAAGGTTCAAATTAATTAACGACCCCTTGTAAGGGGAAAACGCTTTTACATAAGCTGGAATGATCAATCAAAATACAAGTATACGGGAATTCAAAAAACTTGACAACGAATTAATGTTATAATAGCTATTAAATGCTTTAAAGTTGGGGTTATACTAAAACAGAACTTATTCTAACCAATCAGTATTAAATTATATGATAAAATTTGAAAAAAAAATACCCATTTTAAAATCTAAATTTAATCTCTATTAAGTTTAAAATTATAAAATTACTGAGGAAAAAACAATAAATATTTATGTTATTCTATTTATTTTGTTTTCATTGAAATTATGTTAGAATAGACGTTAAGATCGACTGCTCTTAACTTCATGACAACATGGATACATTTTAATTCCAAGTGAAGGGGTGGGATGATGACATCTTGCGAAAGACAATACATACACAGTCAGATTATGATACATAAGCACCCAGACATATTTAGATATATACACACACACAAAAAAGTGACGAGACAGGAAACATCTCCACGACCATTTACAAAAAAAAAAAAGAAAAAAGAACACACACATAAATATGCATGCAAGTTTCTATACACATAGCCACCTATAAATACATCTACATACACCCACACCCATTGACCTAGACAGTCCGATACAACAACCAAGAAATATTCAAGACTGGCAGTGTTATTAAACGAATTCTAACCACTTATTAAAATATAACTTATATGGGCAAATATACATAGATAAAAATGGTCAAATAGAACAGAGAAACAAAGAATAGGGAAAGAAAAGATATTAAAACAGGTATATACGTATAAAAATAACATCATCTAATATATAAAAAACGAAAATTCCAAACACACAAATATATATAAAAATATATTTTTTTTTCATATACGTCAATATACGCCTTATTATACCTTAGGTGAATGAAAATAAGAACTACCTACAAATATATGTGTACAGTGTACACACATTCATTACTACAGACAGAAGCACAGACAAGCCTACCTATCGATAAATATATACACACATATATACACATACACATACATATATATACACATATGCATATATATACATACAGAAGCAAGCATAAATATATCAACCCACACAGCAACGTAAAAAAGTAAACAAACCAAATATAAATATATATACATACATACATATATATACATAAATAAATATATGTATACATATACGTATATAAACTAAACATACAAACATACATATATACAAACACATGTACAAAACACGCACATATATATATATATATATATATATATATATATATATATATATATATATATATATGTAAAAAAGCCCATATAAACGTAAATTTAAACATACACCTATATAAACATATATACGCGCATACACACACACACACAGACGTATATTATATATATATATATATATATAGGAATATATATACATAAACCTACACATATTCAAACAATATTATCTTATTTACGATAAAGTACAGTAAAAGACCATAATAATTTTAAAAAAGTAACGAGACACAATTGTTGATTAAGTGTATAAGCAATTAAAAATCCTTATCAAACAAAAGTAGATTTTAGTTAGTATTGATGATACGTTCCAAGACACTAAGATATATATATATATACATATACATATACGAAGACATACGAACATACATTCACATATACAAATATATAATCATGCATAAATACCCACATCAATACATCCACATATATAAGTACACTCACATCCAAGCATATATACATATAAATATATGTACACACACACACACGCAAATATACATACATACATATATACACACATAGACATACACACGCACCTGTAGACACAAACCAAAGTTTACATACCTACACATACGCACAAACAGGCTTGCATATGATAGGTGTCAACACACACACACACACACATTATATATATATATATATATATATATATATATATATTACACATACATATACATACCTATAAGAACAAGTACAGATATATACGCACATACACATAAATACACAGATATTCAACCATATACATACATATACGTACATACATATACATACATGTTGTGGATTGCGGGATGAATCCGATATCAATGAATAACAAACGCCAGGAATGGATAAGGAAAATAAATGTATTAACGTAATAATACAAACTGGTAATACGGGTTAGTAGATCCAGGAATGCGGGTTAGTAGCAATAATATATATACAGTCTTGGTATTGAAGTATCGCGGTATGACTCCTTACTGAGTCTAAGTGCTCGTGACGGTGACTCTTGTGCTACCCTCCTCTATTACAGACCGTCCGGGTATTCACTGGTAGTATTATATGTATACCTCGGGTGAGTCCATTTGTGTAAAAAGGGGAGACCCCTTAACAATACATAAACATATATCCATATACATACACACACATATACATGTATCCCTACATACATACATAAGTACACGTAAATAGAAATATACATACACAATACATCTGGACATACATATATGTATATATATATATATATATATTTTACTCTCTTCTCCTCCTTTTTACCTTCTTACTTTATATATATATATATATATATATATATATATATATATATTTTACTCTCTTCTCCTCCTTTTTACCTTCTTACTTTATATATATATATATATATATATATATATATATATATTTTACTCTCTTCTCCTCCTTTTTACCTTCTTACTTTATATATATATATATATATATATATATATATATATATATATAAACCTTACTAACATTTATATACATACATACACATCCAGCAGTACAAACACACATACATACACACATATACGGACACGAATAACACAGTGTAGGTACACCAACACACATTCATATCGACAGGATGACCATCAGGTTATAAAAGTAATAACCTATTAAATTTATAGTGACATATCATTATCATTGAAAGTATTACAACCTCGATAATAAGTTAAATTTATAACGGTGTTTACAGTTAACTGTTAGTTGATATCTTTGATTTAAGAGATGGGTCTTATTTTTAAATTTAATTATTTCATATTTTTAGTTAAGACATAGGTAACACGGGGCATATAGGGAGTTACATGTCCGGGCTTTCTTGATCAATTTCCATTTAACCGTAGGTGTTTTATTTTTTCTTTTAGACTCCAAAAATACTTGGATAATGAAGTCATGTACTTATAATTACTGTTATTAAAAGATTGCATATGCCCCCGCCAATGTTCCTTGAATGGATTCATGGTGCTACCAATGTATTTTTTTTATATTTGGGTTTTCTAGTGTAGAGATTGTACTAAAATAAACTACAGAACTAGTCAAACAATTATTCTGTAGTGGACAATTATTTGGATTCCTACAATTGCATAAGTTTTTATTCGTGTCATTATACTTTGTAGTGCAGCTTGCAACCTGGCGAGTAATCAAGTTTTTTTGAGTCCCTATACTTGTTAAAGACTCTGTTGTTATGTTTTTTAATTATTTCATGTATGTATGTGTGTGTTCTGCTTTTTTTTATAAATGGTCGTGGTGATGTTTCCTGTCTCGTCACTTTTTTGTGTGTGTGTATATATCTAAATATGTCTGGGTGCTTATGTATCATAATCTGACTGTGTATGTATTGTCTTTCGCACGATGTCATCATCCCATCCCTACACTTGGAATTAAAATGTATCCATGTTGTCATGAAGTTAAGAGCAGTCGATCTTAACGTCTATTCTAACATAATTTCAATGAAAACAAAATATATAGAATAACATAAATATTTATTGTTTTTTCCTCAGTAATTTTATAATTTTAAACTTAATAGAGATTAAATTTAGATTTTAAAATGGGTATTTTTTTATTTTTAATTTTAATTTCTAATTTTATCATATAATTTAATACTCATTGGTTAGAATAAATTCTATTTTAGTATAACCCCAACTTTAAAGCTTTTAATAGCTATTATAACCTTACTTCGTTGTCAAGTTTTTTTAATTCCCGTATACTCGTATTTTGATTGATCATTCCAGCTTATGTAACAGCGTTTTCCTCTTGCAAGGGTTCGTTAATTAATTTGAACCTTTTAAAACCCTTTATTCTACATTCAACATCATCACTTGATAAGACACCAGAGGTGTTGAAACAAAATGGCTATTTTTGTAGTGATTTTATAACATATTTATGTTATAATTTTTAAATAAATAATTATATTTCCTCTACTCTGTATTGAGCACTCTTTTAAGAAGAGTTATTGTTGGTTATTGGAATTTATTCCGTATACACCAATCCTATATATATATATATATATATATATATATATATATATATATAATAATAAAAACAACAGGATTTTCTCAACCATGTAGCAACAAAAGGAGCTTATGCTGTAACCATATTAGACACACCAATTCATTCACTAGCTCAGTCATTAAATCTACTTTCAAAATTTACTATGACTCTACCTGTAGAAGCCATAATATAATTTACCTCCTAGAATGCACATTATGCCAGAAACAATATGTAGGAAAATCTGAATTTCCCTTTCACTACGGAATTAATAATTATCATAATCAGATTAAGTTGGTTCCCTACGAAAGATAATAGAACAACATTTCCGCGTAGAAAAACATGATTTTAAAACCCATGCCAAATTCACTATAATTGGAAAAAATAGAAAAGTACAGAAAAACTTTAGAAGACAATGAAGACAAATGGATTTTGTGCTTCAAAGCACTCCATCCAGACAGGCTTAATCACAAATTTAACAACATATAATTAATATATAACCCCATAAATCAAGCCTTACCTACATTTCTCCTTACCCACACAAGACAGACATGCTTGTGGAGGTGCTGAGGTCTCACACATAAACACACCCCCATATACACTTACACACATCATAACCACTCCTGAAGAACTAAATGATAACATACACTTAACATAGACACATACCCTTCCCAGGAAGCAATAAAACTGTCAAAATGACCAAGGGAATTCAGAGTAGCATGAATCTATCCAGCCTGTATCTTAAAAAACAACTTAAAAGAGGCCGTTTGACCAACACAACCAAAATTAACGTTTAAAAAAAAATAAATGAAAACTATAGATAAAGTACATTTTCTTCAGAAAGTCATTAATTCCTGTAGTTCATTGCTACTAACAAGCAGTTTTTTTTCTGTTGATGATGGCCATGCTGACCGAAACTAGTCGAGTAATCTAATTGAAATAATAAAACCCCAAAATATTAATATACAACACAGTGTGCCTGAAAATTTTAATTTTTTAACTTCTCAATATTTTTATTGTTCAATATATATATATATATATATATATATATATATATATATGTGTGTGTATATATATAATGTGGTGCAGCTCAATTTATATTACAATGAATCATTCATACAAAAAGTAAATTACTAAAGTTAATGATATAAAATGGCGAAATCCCTTCGCTAATAAAATTTTAAAGTTGCATTAACCTACCAATCACTCGATGAATGTTATGAGCCTTGTTTTTTTTTAAAATTATAAGCTGTATAAGGTCTTTCGGAAATACACAAGTACTTTCGACTGTACAGTTAGTCATCTTCAGGCATGGAAATTATTTTGTTTTTGGTAAAATTCAGGTAGCATCCGAGACGAAAAAATATAATGGGAATCGAAATATGTTTTTTTTTTTAAAATGTGTTATTAATAATGGATACAAACGGATATATATATATCACAGGCGGTTGAGGAAAAATCTCATGTTAATTTCAGTTTTCTAATTTGTAAAAAAAAAAAAAAAAATAATCCCAAAATTAGTTGAATTTTTAAATATTTATTTGTTAAAAAAGAACAGTGTAAAAGTAGGGATAATACTTTAAAATTGAGAGAATAGATTTTAATTATTAAAAATTCGATGTACTCATATTCAAGCAAACTTTTTGTAAAAATTTTTGTTTAAGATTAGAAATTAAACAGCATTTGTTGAAGAGGTCCTCCTACCCTACCTTAACCTTATTCTGAAAGTAGCTTAGATACAAAGGTTGTCTATTGGAAACGAATACCCTACCACCCCTTATTAATACTGATTTAAATTTCCTGTAACCTTGACACCTAATAATTAATATCAAGATTGTAAAGTTTCAAAATAAGATATTCAAAATATCGCTTGAAAATGAATCAGAGATAAAGATTTTAAATTTTAATTCTATAAATTAAATTTTCAAGGTTTAGTTTTTGTTTTTGAAACATGCTAAATTCCTGTGTAGCGATGGGACCATATTTTAAAAAAATAATCTATGTATTGTGAAAAAAAATAAAATAAAAATAAAAATAAAAATTGAAATTGAAGAAGAGATAAAGTGGAGAAAATATAAAACTTTCTCTAGAGAGAGATCGTGTCTCCTGGGTTAATGTCAAAAACCCAAACTTAAATGAAAAATTAAACCGTCAATCAAACGTAAACTTTACCCGCATACGATCTTAAAGCAATATATTTAAATTACAATTTAATACACTAAATAACACACAGGACTAAACTCCCGATTTCTTTCTCGGCTTCTTCAAAGGAAATCAATAACATACCCACTCAATGAAGCAGACGATATTATAAACAACTATACCGTTAGTGTTCACAAACCAAACATTTATTTCAACAAATCATAATTACATGCATATTGGTCCATATGCTACGTGGGTAACAAACATAAATGAACAAAAGGATTTTTACTTACAAAACAATGTTGTCAGCAAGTAGACAACGCAAACATCATTCAACTTTTTCTTTACAACAAACAATATTGTTAAAGCATTTTCTTTTTTTTTACAATCAATTCAATTTCTTCTGTTTGTGTCTTCTTTCTTCAAATATTTTCTTTTCTTTCTATGAGACTCTTTTTCACTTCCTCTGGAGCTGAAAGGGTAACTTGAAAAAACACAAATCCTAACCTAGTCTAAGATCTTAAAAACTTATTCCATGAAGCATATCTTTCACAATATGTTAAAACTTTAGCTTTGGAATTCATTTAAATCTTATTTTAATATAAAGAACGTGAACAGGGGCGGAATTCCTGGCATCGATTGACTCCGTAAAACAAATAAAAACGTTGATTCTCCGAATCAACAAACAAATCAAATGAAACCATTCCCCTTCTAGGGAATAAAATTACTTATTTTAGCCTCGGAACTCCACCGAAGCCAACCAAATCTCCTCTTCCAAATCTCACAAACAAACAAACTGCAGCTACGGAACTCCACCGAAGCCGAACAAATCTTCTCTTTAAAGATTTTCAAACATAAACGAATATTAGCTACGGAATTCTACCGAAGCCATTTAAATTCTTCTCTTCAAAGCTTTTCAAATACAAACGAATATCAGCTACGGAATTCTACCGAAGCCAATTAAATCTTCCAACAAAGCCCTTCGATGCGTAAACTCACTCTCCCCTGCTCCCATCCATAAACTAATCAGTAATATAGCTATTAAAAGCTAAATAAATTAATTCTATAATATTTAAAGGCAAATAATTCGATACTGTAATTCGAACTATTTAAGGTAACATTAATTTACGTGGCCAACTATAGTAGTTCACCGCGGAGCCAGAATAAGGACGTCCGTATCGTCCGACGACAAAGTTCTGACTTAAGACAACATCTTATCCATAATAAAATCAGTAATATAGCTATTAAAAGCTAAATAAATTAATTCTATAATATTTAAAGGCAAATAATTCGATACTGTAATTCGAACTATTTAAGGTAACATTAATTTACGTGGCCAACTATAGTAGTTCACCGCGGAGCCAGAATAGGGACGTCCGTATCGTCCGACGACAAAACTCTGACTGAAGACAAAATCTTCTGATACAACGGACTCGCTTTCAGCTGCCAAATTCCATGACAATGGGGCCATAAATTTTCCGACCGCCCCATCCACAGGCCACCGACTCCAGACATTAAAACAACATATCATCTCTAATACCGAAGTCGTTGCAAGCCCTCTTCTCACCTCATGTTAAATCTCTGTCAACAAAGATTTCCAAAAAACACTCAAAACAAGAATCTCACCACCGAAGTCACTGAAAGGTGACCTCTCACACTTATGTTAAATCTCGGTCAACAAAAATTTCCAAAGTATTTTAAATCAGTTTTACTTTTAATTTATAATATCTATGCTCTGTAAATTTACATTGAGCACTGTATTGTAAAAATAAAAAATATCGATAAGAAAACCAGATTACATATCTTACTGTTCTTTATATGTTTCTTGGAAAAAGATTATGAACGGCTACAAAGACTTGAAAATGAATCAGAGATAAAGATTTTAAATTTTAATTCTATAAATTAAATTTTCAAGGTTTAGTTTTTGTTTTTTGAAACATGCTAAATTCCTGTGTAGCGATGGAACCATATTTTTAAAATAGTAAAAAAAAAATCTATAATATATGTATTTTAAATCAGTTTTACTTTTAATTTATAATATCTATGCTCTGTAAATTTACATTGAGCACTGTATTGTAAAAATAAAAAATATCGATAAGAAAACCAGATTATATATCTTACTGTTCTTTATATGTTTCTTGGAAAAAGATTATGAACGGCTACAAAGACTTGAAATTATCTGTGTTTTCCTCCACCTACGAAACTTTTCCAAGAAACGACAGCCTGCTGTTTATATATAATGACGTGCAACTAAGTGTGTGCAGAAGCTGAACTTGTACTTTACTTCAGTGTACGACATTCTGGCAACAGGAAAAAGGTTTGGTATCTTCTTTTTGTAACAATCATCTATCTATTACAAAAAAACAAAAAGCAAAAAAAAAAAAAAAAATGAACCATTTACCGCAAAAAGTACTGGTCACAAATACTGCGTGGGCTACTTTTTTTTATAAACTTTTTAAAAGTTTTCTATTACCTAATCATTAAAATGTAGGAAGATATTCTAAGTAATATAAACATACATATAACAAACTATTTCTAATTCTAACAGTTGAAATATAATCCTTGAAAATGGCTAAAATAGCCGAAAAAGCGCTCGGATAAAAAGATTCGGGCAGTTTTTATATAATTTATCATCTGAAAAGAAAAACATTATTAGATCTCACGAGAAATTAAAAACTAAATAAAGCACCTTCTTGTCAGTCGTTTTTTAATGATATGTGCATGAAAGAAGGATTGCTGCCTAAATACACAAATAGTCGTTGCTTCGTTCTTTCCTACTAAAAAAATTTCTGATATTCTTTCAACTTTTTTTACATTGAAATGTTTCATAAAAAGTTTTACGTAAGTAACAAAAAAATTGATTATTGAAATACTTACTGCACAAATTTCTTACTACATTAATTTACTAACTTATTTTTAACCATGTTTGATAATGAACTTTGCATTTAAAAATAAGTTTTTAAAATCGCTTCTCTGACTTTTTTATGACGAGGAATGATGTTTTTGTTTTTTTTTAAAATTTTGCCATCGCTTTACAACGGAACTTAAATGCGGAGTAATTTTAAACGCGTAAGTTCAGTTAAGAGCAGTAAAAAGGCTCTTAATTAAACCTCCGCGCAAAACGATAGGTTTCTTCATAATTTAATTAATTGTTAATTCGAGTTCATCATGTACATTTACACGGAATTATGACGATTTGGGAAAATTTTAAGAGATATTTAGCGCGGGCGTTAAAGAAGCCAATTTACCAAAGTTTCCTTAAAATCCGATACAATTGATTTTTTGCAAGAATTTCCAAAATAATGTGTTTTTCACCAGAAAAAAAAAAAAAAATAGCGCACATTCCATGAAGAGATAAAAAAATGTGTTCCGTTTTTTTTATTTTTATTTTTTTTCAAATCACTTTAATAATTTTATGAATTATCGAGAAATTACATAATGCGAATTTTTGTTTCATTTCTTATAAGCAGATTTATGAAGGACAATATTGTCTTACTCTTAGTCTTATTTCTTCCATTGCTTTTCTAAATAAATGTAAGTTAATCAAAATTTTTAAACAAAAGAATTCTTAAGATATTATTTATTTTGTTTTATAAAAAAGGGTTCACCCACGACGACATATTTATTTAAAAAAGCTTTCAGTTGTCTTTCTAAATAATTTTAATTTAAACCAATTAAAAAAAAAAAAAGAAAAGAAATCCATTTTTTATTAAATCTTCACTTTTACAAAAAAACAAAAATGTTTGGTTACCATTAACCAATTTAATGAAAATTAAAAAAACAAAAAAACAACCCGAACATTTTACCGTAAAAAGTACTGGTCACAAACTACGTAGGTCATTTTTTTTTAATATACTTTTTAAAAGTTTTCAATTACCCACTTTAAAATCTAGGAAGATATTTAAGTAATATTTTATTAATTTATTTTAGGTACTCTCGCTTTATATAGTAGTACTCTTGACCAAGAAATTACTAATAAATTCTTAATTTACTATAGCTACCGCTTTTATCTTCGTATCAATATCGCGTATATGGACATTTGTATTTTTAAAAAAATTCAGCAGGTTTATGTTACACTCGGGTAGATCGATTTTCAAACCGTCATATGGAACATGATTTAATGGTCGAGGTTTGACATGAATGACACAAAAAATTTTTTTTTTTCGAAATCATTACCGTTTTATTTAAGGAAACGTGTTTAAAGATGAAGTTTAGGTTGAAAGTGTAAAAAAGCTTGTAGCACAATCTTTATAAAAGTTTTACTAAAGCTTTTACAAACTATGGACAAGAACTTGTTCATAGTTTGTTAAAAAAAAAACCTCCACTAATTCTCATTTAGTTTGTGGGATAATCGCTGTCCCCACTTTCAATATGACGCACGCGCGACATTTTCACCCCTTTCTCTCTCATTCGGCCGGTTATAGCAGTAAACCGTTGTCTTAGCCGAAGATGAGGAAGAATTCATTTTTTTTCGCGCGCTTTTGCGTTGACGTCACGGCAAATTGGCTTTTTCAAGCCAGTCGCCCCCTAGGTCGTTCGACCTGGCCGGCAGGCTCACTTGTCTCTCGCCAGTAACCCCATATATACTGACAGGGACATTTTATCCAGCAAAAAAACCTTGCCTACCCCTTATGGCTCGTCTCGGTATCTTAACACATACGACACGGTCGTCACTTTGCTATGACAGATTTTTTGTCCCGAGGCTAACACCTGTTGCGGACCCGATAGCGGTGCAGATCTGGCTTACGAAAATAAGGCCTTGTGCCAGACGCTACACACTACTACCGAATCCACAATCAAAGTAAGAATAAAGAAAATATAAAGACGTGCTCTTTCCACCGTACAAACGTACAGAGTGAAAAGAAGTAGACAGGCAAAACAACGAAAGGTTAAGAACAAACATAGATTTTATTAGAGTTTAACAAGTAGTGTCTTCCGTGAAGACCTTCAGTAAATGTACTGGAAAATGTAGTTGAAGAAGAGGCCAAGTAGATTAGTAAATTGTCTTCTGTGAAGACCTTCAGTAAATGTACTGGAAATGTTGTAGTGAATGAGAATAGATCCCGCGCCAAAATTCAAATCCAAGATGACTATGGCGAGAAGAAGTTCTTCGAGAAGAAAGGTTCAGAAAGTCAGTTGTAATGCATAGTAACATACGGCAAGGAAAAATACTCACTGCGAGAGTTTATGATTGTGAGTGTATGTAGTTCTTTTTAAAGTAACAGGTTCTGAGAGTATGCGTTCGAAGAATGTGAAAAATGCTCGTTCATCAGGTTGGAAGTTTTTGGAAAGGTTCCTGGAATTGGGATCTCGGTAGATGTTAGCTTCTGTTATGAAGGTGACGACTGTGTCGTATGTATTAAGATACCGAGACGAGCCATGAGGTCTAGGCAAGGTTTTTCCGAATAAAATTCTCTGCCAGTATCTATGGGTTCACCGGCGAGAGGAAAGTGAGCCGACCCATGCCGATGGTCGGGCGACCACGGGGCGACTAATTTTGAAACGCCAAATTCGCCGTGACGTCAGCGCAAAAGCGCGCGAAAAATAAATTCTTCCTCATCTTCGGCTAAGACGACGGTTTACTACTATGACTGACGGAACGTGAGAGGAAGGGGTGAAAATGTCGCGCGTGCGTCACAATGAAGGTGGGGGTAGCGTGAATCCCACACACCTTTATAGAGCCGCCAACTTCCAGGAACTTTCAAAAACTTCCAACCTGATGAACAAAGCATTTTTCACATTCTTCGAACTCATACTTTCTGAACCAGTTACCTAAAAAAGAATTACATACACTCACAATTATAAAACTCTCACAGTGAGTATTTTTCCTTGCCGTATCTTTATAATTCATCAATAATTGACTGTTTTGAACCTTTCTTCTTGAGGAACTCCTTCCCGCCATAGTCATCTTGAATTTGAATTTTGGCGCGGAATATTATCTACCTTATTCCCAGTATCTTACTGAAGATCTTAACTCAAGACAATATAATTTCATTATTACTACATTTCCAGTACATTTACTGAAGGTCTCCACAGAAGACAATTTACTAATCTACTTGGCCTCTTTTTCAACTACATTTCCAGTATTCTACTGAAGGTCTTCACAGAAGACATACTACTTGTTAAACTCTAAATAAAATTTATGTTTGTTCTTAACCTTTCGTTGTTTTGCCTGTCTACTTCTTTTCACTTTGAACGTTTGTACGGTGGAAAGAGCACGTCTTTATATTTTTATTTTTTTTTTACTTTGTTTGTGGATTCGGTAGTAGTGTGTAGTGTCTGGCACAAGGCCTTATTTTCGTAAGCCAGATCTGCACCGCTATCCGGGTCCGCAACAAGTTTAATTTGAATTTCTAAAAATTCAAATTTATTTTAGTTTTAATTAGAAAAAAAAGCTAAAGGATAAAATTTTCTAACTCCAGAAAGAAAAATACTCTGGTCCAGAGATTCCCAAAAAGTGGGTTCCGTGCAAACGAATTTTTTCTGGGGTTCTGTAACAAAAGTTTAGTAATAATTTTTTAACCTAACACATTATGAAAGATGGTATAATTTCTAAAAAATATAGTTGCCTACAGATTTATATTGTTCTATAATGTTGTGATGTATTTTATCAGTGAATGATAAATACTACTGCTGAATTGAAAAGTGTAGTTATTAATTGTAATATCATCTGTGTACACCACATAAATCTGAAAGTTATTTTTCTTACTATATTGGAATAAGCACTGACTGCTAATTGACTCTTGCTGGCTTAACTTTAATATGTATATATTCCAGTTAAAAAACACAACCCCAATCTACTTATGTGAAAGTGGATTTTCCTATTCTTCTTTTATGTGCCGTGTCTCTACAGGACACAGGCAATCATGGCTCTCCACTCCCTCCATCCCTTATAGAAATCAATATTTTTTTTTGTCTCTTTGCTACCTCTCCCAGACCCTCTTCTGTCATCCACTTGCTTAAGCTTGTTAGGTATGTTACGCGTTGCTCTCTCATTTCTCCCAATTTGCCCTGTGAGTATCAGATTTTCCAAGCCCTCCTTTCTCAATACGTGTCCCAGAAATTTCAGCTGCCTCTTCCTAATGTTAAGTATAAGCTTCCTTCTTGTTTGCATCCTCTCCAAAACCTCATCGTTGCTCACACGTTCGGTCCATGATATCTTTAGTATCCTTCTGTAATTACACTGCCACAAAATCTAAATACCAAAAATAGACTTAATTCTGCTGCTGAGTTGAGAATCAAACTATCAAGTATAAAGCCAAACATTAAAAAATTATGTGACAATATGAAACAAGCTTTGTTCTCACTGAATGTTGCAAAGAAATTCTGATTACATATGAAATAAATTTCATGTTAACATTGTTCATAATTCCGTTCCACATCGGTACCTCAGAAATTGCTGAAAAAAGAGCATAACATGAATAAAAAGGCCTTAAACTTGATGAAAATAATTTGTTATTGTCTAAATGTTTATGTTGTTATTAAGAGGAAAGATCACAGTACTTTTGGTGTATTTTTCTATATTTTTAATTGTTCCTCGCACATCCAAATTTTTTGTTAAAAATCTTGTGTTTTTTGAGTGAGCAAAAGTGACAGATAATCAATCATGTCAACCATTTTTTCCATTTTATAAAAAAAAAATGAAAATCTCAGTTTCAAATTCTTTTAAGACTTTTTCAAAATTTATTTTAAGAAAATTAGAAATTATAATGTTTTTTTAAAATATTTTGAAACAAGCATTACTTAGTTTCTGAGCCGAAAAGATGGAGTTTAAAAATAAGACAAAAGCAGGTCATAATATTTGGTGTCACTTGACAGGTGATGAGTGATGGTTTCATCATGTATTGACAGCTTACATGAGGAAAAGTTATCGTACGGAAGGACAGAAGTGACATAATTATTTACATTTAAGTGAACCAACTTATTTAACTTGTGGAAAGTTTGAAAATTAAAAAAAATCAAAAAAAAAAAAAACTTATTATTTATAAAAAAAAAAAAACTTATTATTTATAAAGAGTACTGTAAAAAATATTTTTATATTATGACTGTAGCGGACCGTGGGGTGAAGATGTGAAGAGATATCAGAAGGTTAAAATTTCCTGCTAGCCGGTCCAGCTACATGGGAATGTTGGACTTTAATTAAGTCCAAAGAAGACAAAGAAAACAAACAAGACCGATATATATGGGTAAACAAATATATTAATAACAAGTTAAACAAAGACATGGACAGTTACATAGAGTGTGTGTGTGTGTGTGTGTGTGGTGAGTGTTCGTACGTAATCTTTTTACCGCACAACGTAGGAAAGCCAACCTCAAGGCACGTTTTTGGCTCTCTAAGTGTGGCATTCCCAGCCCCCCATGACACGGACGTTGTACACAGACTCGTCTGTCGACCCAATTCCCGTGTCCCCTTCATAAAATGGAGGATAGCGAGCGCTTGAGCGCCTTCCGATGGTCGTCACAGAGAGGAAGTACGGACATTTGATAAAGAACAAGAGGGAAAATGTATGTAGCACACACCTCCACCCTGCCCTTCACGGACAACCTCCGTCAACGCCAAGTCTGACTGGCAGCGTCGACCTTTGCTCGTACTTCAGACCAATTTTTCTCCAGCTGGAGGTCGGGTCCAAACCACACTCCAAGAATGCGGACAGGACCGTCCGTCCAACCGAAGGGCCCAGGAAGATCGACCTCCGTCCAAGCACCTAACCGCAAGCCGGACAACTTGTCATGGTTAATCTTGGCCCCTGTCACTTTCTCGTACCGGTCAAGTGCTTTCTGTACCACCTCAATGTCACTGCGGGATGACACAAAAGCAGATACATCATCGGTGTACGCAGAAACCCTGGCTCGAGACCCTCCAGGAACGGTGATTCCGTGTAGGGCTGGACTGCACTCCTCGTCCATCAGCCGGCGAAGGAGAGGCTCCAATGCCAAAGCATAAAGTAGAGGCGACAGTGGACAACCCTGACGAACTGACCTAGACAGAGCAAAAGCGCTCGACAGCTTCCTGTTCACCTGTACTACAGCACTGGGGGAGCGATACAGGAGGCTAATCCAGCGTCAGAAGTCGGGTGTGAATCCGGTGGCCTGCAGGACAGTAGCAAGGTAGCGATGGTCAACCCTATCAAATGCCTTGGAGCGATCCAAACTGATCAACGCGGCCTCATCGTCGTCTTTTACACCCTCTATGATCGTGCAGATCAGATGCAGGTTGCTCTGAATTGTTCGGCCCTTCACAGAACAAGTCTGCTCCGGACCCAACAGAGACTCGACAACTGACTGCAAACGCAGGATCTTGGCCAAAATCTTTAACTCTGTGTTTCGCAGAGTTATGGGCCTGTAATCATCTAGTTTCCCCCAACACCCTTGCCCTTTTTCAACAGCGTGATCACACCCCTGGAAAACCGGTCGGGTAGGGACCCCTGCCGGAACCAGTTGTTGAACACCACAGTCAAAACCAGGACAAAGATGTGCGACACCCTCAAGTACAATTCATAGGGAAAACCATCCAGACTTGCCTCTGCCGACCTTCTTCAATGCTGCGTAGACTTCGCCTTCCGTGATCTCTCTCTCGCAGCTAGCCGCTTCAGTCGGCAAAAGCCGAGGAAAGTCAGCCAAATAGCTGCGAAACTTGTCCTCACGAGGCTCCTTGGTAAACCGGCTCTTGAAATGCCGCCGAAACACCTTGCACATGTTGTCAGTGGCTCAAAGAGTACGTCCCTCCGGGGTTTCGACTTCCGTGGTGAAAGACCTAATCCTACATTTAAGACGGTCCCACCACCTATTCCCGATAACAGCCCCCACTAGCACCTGCTGCACTAACCTAGTTAGCTGATCCTGGAAGTCCCGCCTGTCCAGTAAAGACAGATTGAACTTCCAGTAACCAGCCATTCTAGGCCTATGGTCTAACGCCACATGGGCACAAACAAGTTTGTGGTCCGTATAGCCTACCCAGTGGAACGTGGGACAATCTAACAGATCTATGTCGGTTCCTCTGACTAACATCCTGTCAATGTAGCTAACTACCTTGTCAGGAGGCCAACTATTAGTCCACGTCCACATTTTTCCCCCAGGGTGATCAACCTGGTATCTATCAACAAGGCCCAAATCATTGATCAGATCAACCAAGCTACGATCACTCCTACACCTGCTAGCACCCCACCCTCCTGTCTAACTTGGGGTCCAGGACAGCATTCCAGTCCCCCACTAAGACTAAGCGCGTTGAATCCACTTTTTGTTGTTTTCTTACAGCTTCCTAAGTGAGTCAGGACTTTCTGATTAACATAATACATATGTTCATTAACATAATACATATGTTCATTAACATAATACATATGTTCATATATTTAATTGTTGTCTAAACTGAAAATAATAAAATTTGTTACCTATATCTTTATTTTTCAGATGTCCCAGCAATTAGTTCGAGCACAATGCCCAAGTAAGTCATTAAATTGAGCATTTAAAATTCTGCGTGATATCTTTTGTTCTAAAGTTTTTGCAAGATTCATGAAATGAAATATAATTCTCTTTAATTATAATATATTTATTGATTTTGTAAGTCTCTATGTAAAATCTGAACTCGTCGAAACGGTGCAGAGCTACTGAAGTTAAAGTAACCATAAGATACAATACCTTTTTCTTCTTCATGTGCTGTGTCCCTTCAGGACATAGGCGATCATGGCTCCCCACAACTTCCTGTCCTTTGTAGATCTTAATAAATTTTGTCTTTCTGTTATCTCTCCTAAACTCCGTTCCATCATCTATTTACTGAAGCTCACTAGGTATGTCATGCATTGTATTCCTCTTGCCCTCTATCTGTCATGTGTGTATCAGATTTTCCAAGCCCCCTTTCCTCATTATGCACTCTAGACATTAAAACTTGGTCGTTCTCACATGTTCGGCCCATCATATCCTCAGCATCCTTCTGTAGAACCCATTACTGTTGCTTGACATCTTTATCTTTGTAGAGATTGTCCAGCACTCATTGCCATACTGGAGAACAGAGATCACGTAACAGTTTAGTTTACTACTCTTTTTCTTGTTTCTAGGGAAGTTTTTCTATTTCTTAGTACTCTGCTTAGCTTTTGGAAAGCATCTTTGGCTATCCCAATATGCCTTCAGATTTCAGTGTCACACCATCTGTCCTCTGTTAAAACGCTTCCCAGATATTTACATTTTTCTCCATGTTTGATTTTGATATCTCCCGACAACTTAGAGAATTCTAAATATTTGTCCACTTTGTATGGTAATATTGTGTGCACATTATTTACACTGATCGGAGAAATGATTCCCAAGGGAAATAGCTATTAAATAAATGACAGAGTAATCTCCCTTATTCATTTAATTTTTACCATATGGTTTGAAAAATCATAACTCTACTTTCGTGTACATGTAACAGCTATCCTGACTACACTGGATCGATGTATGCTACAAGACCAGCGTTGGTCCTGTCTTGATCCAGTATTACAGGTTCAATCAAAGTCTCCGGTTCACAAAGTCGATTCGATTCCACTTTCCAGCCACATTGTGATGTTTTTTGATCCTGGAGAGCAATTAACAAATCGTCGATCCCAGAAGATTCAGCTGGTCTACCTGGAAGTTTGTTGGGGTAAGAATCGGGCCAAGCAGAAAAATCATATATGAACAAGTCGGTTTGAGTCCAAAGAAAATTTATGTATATGTATATAAGGAAGAAATTGGTACAAAAAGAATAATGCTTCTTTTACAAGAAAGTTGTG
The DNA here is from genome assembly GCA_964036315.1 of Acanthosepion esculentum. Taxonomy (NCBI): domain Eukaryota; kingdom Metazoa; phylum Mollusca; class Cephalopoda; order Sepiida; family Sepiidae; genus Acanthosepion; species Acanthosepion esculentum. The sequence goes on along the minus strand of OZ038517.1, from coordinate 19,959,975 downwards.
CATATGAAATAAAGTCCAGAAAAAAAAAACAAATATTGCAAATAATTCTGAAAGGAGAGAAGTAGTTTTCAAGTTCGCCCTTTTTGTTCTTCGTAGTTGCCATAATTATTTCACTATCAGGATATAAGGTGTGTGTGTGTCGGGGGTTACTGGCAGTGTTGCGCGAATATTGCAGATAATTTGAGTTCACTTCCTCCCTTATTACAGCAGCAAGCAGACGCTTTCACTCTCACTGCCTCTCTCTCCGTCTCTCTCTCTCTCTCTGGTCAACTGCTTGTCAACTCACTTCACCCAGCTCCACGACTTTGTTTTCATACAAACACACGCTTAAATAGTGACAAAAATCCAGGGTGTTAGTAAACTTAGAATACAACCTGATTACTGACCACTCCCACTTCATGATTAAATGAACATTCTCTTCTCAACTGGTATTCCATAGTTCATATAAACACTATTGTTTTGACATTTTATATTAATAATTCTGACGAAGCACAGATTCTCTGGGCACAAACTTCACCACAGATTATTTTTCTCATCTATAAACAAAATTCTATATTAGTAATAATTATTAATATTTCAAGGGTGACCATTGACCTCTGCCACACATAATTTTCAGGGAGTATCATATTCTGTGAGGGATAGATGATTTCAATGATCATTTTTGTTCCTTCCTAATTTTTGTTTCTAAAGGTGACTTTGGTCACATGGTTGACTTTAAATTTGACATTTTATTTGGGGAATTTTAATGTCTATTTTTATTTTATGTTTCAGTGCAACATTCTCAGATGGGGAGTATGGTATTCGGTTACGTGTCTCATTCAGATTCCTTGGAATGTTTGGATGACCGCATAAAGAAATTTCAAAACAAAGGTAAAATCCCTGACCTCGAAAAGGAATCTGAATATGACATTTATCGATGGAAATCTGGTTTTTTCGGACACGAATCCGTTGTTTTGGGATTTCAAGGAAAATTCTTTACCATTGAGATTCAAGTAATAAACTCGAAACTTGTTCTCTACACAACAGCTGAAAATATCAATTTTGACAAATTAAAGAAATGTGGAAAAGTAGTGGCAACTGGTTTGAAATTGATTGACGCAGGCAGGAAGGTATTAAAGAATATGAATGGATATAATTTTGCCTGTAATAACTGCCAAGATTTTGTGAACCTTTTTTTAAAAGAAATTGAAATGATTGATCAAATGGAAGACACTGATTTTCAATTGGTTGTTAGCACAGCAGGCAAAATAGTTGCCGTTGCTGGTCTTGCTTACTTGGGATTTTCTTGGTTGAATGCAAACAATAAACGGAAACAATAAACACAAGATGTCCACTGTCATGCAAAGACATGATATTCAAATTCACACACATATGACATACATTTTCACGTGAAGAAAGACAATGAAGAAACAATCTGTATATTGAGACACACACTTATTCATCTGGTTTACTTTCTTGGTTGAACATAAACAATAAATGGAAACGATAAACACATAACATGACATATGCACCCTACATATATATATATATATATATGGTTGAAAAGCGAGCAAACTGGAGAAGCACCTGCTACCGAGGTATAACTGACTTTGAAAAGAATCATCTCAAACATCTGAGATAATTAAGAAGCCACATTAAATCTCAGGCTAATACACCAGGCCATATGACAGTCAACTCTTTAGCATGTGCCTCATGTGTACTTGTTTGCAGGATTGTTGTTGTACAAGAAACATAAACACAAAAACTGTACTGAAAGACACTCATATGTCAAAAACAACATCATATATATATATATAACTATATCTATATCTCTTTCTCTCACTCTATCTATATGTATGTATTTATGTATGTATGTGTATATATATATATATATATATACATATATATATATGAGAGAGTAATTACCTTAAAATAAGATGTGATGTTGTTATATATTGGAGCATATCTGTCTATGAACCAATCAATTCAGCCACTGAGCAGGCATAAAGCTAAATTCAATCATCCTGTTTACTTTTTTCTATTTCTATTAAAATAAATAATCCAAATATGCTTAATAAACGTGAGAAATCATGTCATAATGAACTCTTCCTTTCTCTTTTCTGTTTCAATGTAAAATCCTTACAAATAAATAATCCAAATATGCTTAATAAACGTGAGAAATCATGTCATAATGAACTCTTCCTTTCTCTTTTCTGTTTCAATGTAAAATCCTTACAAATAAATAATCCAAATATGCTTAATAAATGTCAGAAATCATGTCATAATGAACTCTTCCTTTCCCTTTTCTGTTTCAATGTAAAATCCTTACAAATAAATAATCCAAATATGCTAAATAAAAGTGAGAAATCATGTCATAATGAACTCTTCCTTTCTCTTTTCTGTTTCAATGTAAAATCCTTACAAATAAATAATCCAAATATGCTAAATAAAAGTGAGAAATCATGTCATAATGAACTCTTCCTTTCCCTTTTCTGTTTCAATGTAAAATCCTTACAAATAAATAATCCAAATATGCTAAATAAAAGTGAGAAATCATGTCATAATGAACTCTTCCTTTCTCTTTTCTGTTTCAATGTAAAATCCTTACAAATAAATAATCCAAATATGCTAAATAAAAGTGAGAAATCATGTCATAATGAACTCTTCCTTTCCCTTTTCTGTTTCAATGTAAAATCCTTACAAATAAATAATCCAAATATGCTTAATAAAAGTGAGAAATCATGTCATAATGAACTCTTCCTTTCTTTTTCTGGTTCAATGTAAAATCCTTACAAATAAATAATCCAAATATGCTAAATAAAAGTGAGAAATCACGTCCTAATGAACTCTTCCTTTCTTTTTCTGGTTCAATGTAAAATCCTTACAAATAAATAATCCAAATATGCTAAATAAAAGTGAGAAATCACGTCCTAATGAACTCTTCCTTTCTTTTTCTGTTTCAATGTAAAATCCTTACAAATAAATAATCCAAATATGCTTAATAAAAGTGAGAAATCATGTCATAATGAACTCTTCCTTTCTCTTTTCTGTTTCAATGTAAAATCCTTACAAATAAATAATCCAAATATGCTTAATAAAAGTGAGAAATCATGTCATAATGAACTCTTCCTTTCTCTTTTCTGTTTCAATGTAAAATCCTTACAAATAAATAATCCAAATATGCTTAATAAAAGTGAGAAATCATGTCATAATGAACTCTTCCTTTCTCTTTTCTGTTTCAATGTAAAATCCTTACAAATAAATAATCCAAATATGCTTAATAAAAGTGAGAAATCATGTCATAATGAACTCTTCCTTTCTTTTTTCTGTTTCAATGTAAAATCCTTACAAATAAATAATCCAAATATGCTTAATAAAAGTGGGAAATCATGTCATAATGAACTCTTCCTTTCTCTTTTCTGTTTCAATGTAAAATCCTTACAAATAAATAATCCAAATATGCTTAATAAAAGTGAGAAATCATGTCATAATGAACTCTTCCTTTCTTTTTTCTGTTTCAATGTAAAATCCTTACAAATAAATAATCGAAATATGCTTAATAAAAGTGGGAAATCATGTCATAATGAACTCTTCCTTTCTTTTTTCTGGTTCAATGTAAAATCCTTACAAATAAATAATCCAAATATGCTTAATAAAAGTGAGAAATCATGTCATAATGAACTCTTCCTTTCTTTTTTCTGGTTCAATGTAAAATCCTTACAAATAAATAATCCAAATATGCTTAATAAAAGTGAGAAATCATGTCATAATGAACTCTTCCTTTCTTTTTTCTGGTTCAATGTAAAATCCTTACAAATAAATAATCCAAATATGCTTAATAAAAGTGAGAAATCATGTCATAATGAACTCTTCCTTTCTCTTTTCTGTTTCAATGTAAAATCCTTACAAATAAATAATCCAAATATGCTTAATAAAAGTGGGAAATCATGTCATAATGAACTCTTCCTTTCTCTTTTCTGTTTCAATGTAAAATCCTTACAAATAAATAATCCAAATATGCTTAATAAAAGTGAGAAATCATGTCATAATGAACTCTTCCTTTCTCTTTTCTGTTTCAATGTAAAATCCTTACAAATAAATAATCCAAATATGCTTAATAAAAGTGGGAAATCATGTCATAATGAACTCTTCCTTTCTCTTTTCTGTTTCAATGTAAAATCCTTACAAATAAATAATCCAAATATGCTTAATAAAAGTGAGAAATCATGTCATAATGAACTCTTCCTTTCTCTTTTCTGTTTCAATGTAAAATCCTTACAAATAAATAATCCAAATATGCTTAATAAAAGCAAGAAATCATGTCATAATGAACTCTTCCTTTCTTTTTTCTGGTTCAATGTAAAATCCTTACAAATAAATAATCCAAATATGCTTAATAAAAGTGAGAAATCATGTCATAATGAACTCTTCCTTTCTTTTTTCTGTTTCAATGTAAAATGCTTACAAATAAATAATCCAAATATGCTTAATAAAAGTGAGAAATCATGTCATAATGAACTCTTCCTTTCTTTTTTCTGGTTCAATGTAAAATCCTTACAAATAAATAATCCAAATATGCTTAATAAAAGTGAGAAATCATGTCATAATGAACTCTTCCTTTCTTTTTTCTGGTTCAATGTAAAATCCTTACAAATAAATAATCCAAATATGCTTAATAAAAGTGAGTAATCATGTCATAATGAACTCTTCCTTTCTCTTTTCTGTTTCAATGTAAAATCCTTACAAATAAATAATCCAAATATGCTTAATAAAAGTGAGAAATCATGTCATAATGAACTCTTCCTTTGTTTTTTCTGTTTCAATGTAAAATCCTTACAAATAAATAATCCAAATATGCTTAATAAAAGTGAGTAATCATGTCATAATGAACTCTTCCTTTCTTTTTTCTGGTTCAATGTAAAATCCTTACAAATAAATAATCCAAATATGCTTAATAAAAGTGAGAAATCATGTCATAATGAACTCTTCCTTTCTTTTTTCTGGTTCAATGTAAAATCCTTACAAATAAATAATCCAAATATGCTTAATAAAAGTGAGAAATCACGTCATAATGAACTCTTCCTTTCTTTTTCTGTTTCAATGTAAAATCCTTACAAATAAATAATCCAAATATGCTTAATAAAAGTGAGAAATCATGTCATAATGAACTCTTCCTTTCTTTTTTCTGGTTCAATGTAAAATCCTTACAAATAAATAATCCAAATATGCTTAATAAAAGTGAGTAATCATGTCATAATGAACTCTTCCTTTCTTTTTTCTGGTTCAATGTAAAATCCTTACAAATAAATAATCCAAATATGCTTAATAAAAGTGAGAAATCATGTCATAAGGAACTCTTCCTTTCTTTTTTCTGGTTCAATGTAAAATCCTTACAAATAAATAATCCAAATATGCTTAATAAAAGTGAGAAATCATGTCATAATGAACTCTTCCTTTCTTTTTTCTGGTTCAATGTAAAATCCTTACAAATAAATAATCCAAATATGCTTAATAAAAGTGAGAAATCACGTCATAATGAACTCTTCCTTTCTTTTTCTGTTTCAATGTAAAATCCTTACAAATAAATAATCCAAATATGCTTAATAAAAGTGAGAAATCATGTCATAATGAACTCTTCCTTTCTTTTTTCTGGTTCAATGTAAAATCCTTACAAATAAATAATCCAAATATGCTTAATAAAAGTGAGAAATTATGTCAATGAACTCTTCCTTATCCTATGTGTATTCAAATTTTTTTTTTTTTTCATTGATATTTGTAAATCATTCATATATATATATATATATATATATATATATATATATATACTGAAATGGATTAAGTCGGACAATTATTTAATAGATTTTCTGTTAAGTTAATACCTTATATTTATAGATATAATTTATTTAAGGAAATGGTCTGTTTTTAATTAAACAGTATTAATTACATTTACCGGCTAGCATGTAGGATTTAATTTTGTAGAAAATATGCATTCTCTGACAGGAATCGATCCTTTATCTCTATACGGAAAACGTCATTAGATCTGACGTGCCATACATTTTAGCTACAGAGAGAGAAGCGCAGTGGTTAGCAAAGTCCAAACTATTTTTTTTAAACAACACAATATTCGATGATTTTTCTCATCTGCTCACGAAACGTATTTTAACGTAAACATTCATACATATATATATATATATATATGCAGAAATATAGTCTTAAAGTGTGCTATATTTATGGGGTAAAGTGCTCAATATCAGAGATAGAGCGTGTGTAAATATAAAAGTGGACATGGAAGTCAGCACTTAGAGGCGACAGTCTGTTTCATGCTAGTGCAATCGTCAGCCTGACGATTGCACTAGCATGAAACAGACTGTCGCCTCTAAGTGCTGACTTCCATGTCCACTTTTATATATATATATATATATATATTATGATCTAAGAAAGGGACTTCAGTAGTACAAGCTAATATTAATTTCCGTAATATATTAGGATTAATTTTAAATATCAATGAATTATAAAACAATTTAAATACACATACGATTTTCTGGGCATTGTGGAGAGTAATAAAATAAAAGAAATCCTTTTATTCAAAACCTTTAAAAAAATCTGCAATGCAATATTCATTATTTACCTTTTTATAAATATGAAAACAAGTTTTTTATTTATATATATATATATATATATATATATATATATATATATATATATAAAATAAAAAACTTGTTTTCATATTTATAAAAAGGTAAATAATGAATATTGCATTGCAGATTTTTTTAAAGGTTTTGAATAAAAGGATTTCTTTTATTTTATTACTCTCCACAATGCCCAGAAAATCGTATGTGTATTTAAATTGTTTTATAATTCATTGATATTTAAAATTAATCCTAATATATTACGGAAATTAATATTAGCTTGTACTACTGAAGTCCCTTTCTTAGATCATAATATATATATATATATATATATATATATATATATAAAAGTGGACATGGAAGTCAGCACTTAGAGGCGACAGTCTGTTTCATGCTAGTGCAATCGTCAGGCTGACGATTGCACTAGCATGAAACAGACTGTCGCCTCTAAGTGCTGACTTCCATGTCCACTTTTATATTTACACACGCTCTATCTCTGATATTGAGCACTTTACCCCATAAATATAGCACACTTTAAGACTATATTTCTGCATATATATATATATATATATATATATATATATACAACGTGATGGTGTCTCCATGGGTTCAGTACTGGGTCCGATATTTAGCAATTTCTACATGTCGAACCTTGAAAATAAGATATTTACAGATTAAAAAAAAACATCCATCTACCTAAGATATGTTGATGATATCCTTATGTTAATTAAAAATACAGATGAAATACTTCAACTTCAAAAATGTTTCCAAATTAATTCTGTCCTTAAATTCACATATGAACTCAATACTACTAATAAAATTCCCTTCCTTGACATATTGATAAACACAAATAATAACAAATTTACTATTTCGCCATACAAAAAAAACTACCAGCATAAATTCATGTATACTTAACTACAAGCGTGAATGTCCATATTATTACAAAATAGCGATTATAAAAATCTAATACATCGTGCAGAAACTAATTCATCCACAAAACTGATCTTTTACACTGAACTAATGAATATAAACAAACACTTATTAATAATAGCTTTCCATACTATATAGTTGATGAACAAATAAGATGCTTTCTTAGAAGTCTAAATACTAACCAAATAGTACATAATACTGCTTCTACTAATCCCAAACATATTAATCTCCTATATCGTAATCAAATGCATACTAATTATAAACAAGATGAAAATATACTAAAATATTAGTAAATACTAATATATCTACAACAGATTCTAACAAAAAAATTAAGTTAATCATATACTACACTAAATCTAGTATATCCAACTCAATTATTTGCAATAATTCTTCCCCACCCCCGATTAGCGATTTAATAAAAACCAACATAGTTTACAAATTCAAGTGCCCTCTGGGAGATTGTATCTCCAATGGATTAAATAATGTCTATGTTGGTCACGCCACAAACTCGCTTTCACGACGCTTGACTCTACATTTGAATGATAATTCTAACATTTATAGGCATTTAAAACAACATGCCTGGCCGCATACACAATTCCGGAAAATCTTTGTTGAAAACACAACTATACTTAAACATGAAAACAATAAACAAAAACTAAAAATTCTTGAAGCTATATACATAAAACAGTTGAAATCTAAACTGAACAAAATAAACTATAAAAACACTCCAAATATACTTAAATGCCTATAATTGATAACAGAAGCCATTGTTTTATACCAATGGCTTCTCATACTTAATACTTCTCGTTTTCACTCTCGCGTGGTCATATGTGATGTCATGGGCCGCGGTGCGAATTTCACTTCCAGCATTTCGTATGCACGAGTTTGACGTTGCCATGAAAACAAAAACAGAGTATCATTGTTGCTATGTCCGTGTATTGTTTAATTTATTGTAATGTAATTGTCATTTTTGATGATGGCTTATATAAGCCGAAACCTTAGATAGGATTAAAAAATATGTATCAATATGGTGATTTTCTTTCATCTTTCAATGATAATGTTATTAAGCTTATCAGACGATATGAAAGGAATTTGCATAAAATAAAGACAAAACTTGTTTATATTATTTAATGAAACATGCATTGATGAATATATATATATATATATATATATATATATATATATATGAAGGAAAAATCCGCAGTTCGTAGAATTTACTTTTTAAACAAGTGCTCTATACGAAGTAGAGCAATATATGTGTGTCTGTACACACACACACACACACACACATATATATATATAATTAAAAATAAAAAAAAACTTGTTTTGATTATTACGCACGCAATATAGTCCTCTTCTGCAGTAATTGAGATGAGAAAGATCAGTGAAAAGACCGTTAACTGCATTCTTCCGCGCTTAGCTTTCCACGCCATATGTATGGAAACAACGCCAGTAATGTCTGCCGCCAACGACGCGAATGAATCCGGACTTTTAATGTCGATAACTCCAAAACGGTAGATTTTATCCAGTTTATCAAGTTATTTTCGAATGAAGCATGTACATTTACACTTAAATGTAAGTATTCGGAAAATTTTGATTGCAAACTGAGCGCGGGCCCTAATCTGCAAAGTAACCGTGTTTCGATGTCTATTTGTAAATTTAAGGATTAACTGGACTTTTTAAATGTAATGCTTATCGGTTACTTAAAACAGAACGAAAATAACGTTTTGTAGCTTGTGAGGTCAAAGGACAAATTAAAAATGCTGCAATTCCACTCCGAAAAAGCGAAAATAAAGTAAAAAAAACTATACCCTAAATGAATACGGAGTAATAATCAAGAATTCCTTATTTATGTTTAAAAATAAATTTTCTTTAATCTTATATAACCAACAGTTTATGAATATAATTTTTTATTCTATAGGTTTTTATTAAACTTAGTGTATAGAAATTATCTTGCATGTTGGAGCTTACTTTCTTTGCTCGATTCAGTACTGGCAGCAAGTAATCAGCAGGGTACAACCGGAAGTCCCAGAACTCATAAAAGCCCGGATCGAGTCCTATTTGGTCTCTTTTTCCTTTCAACAGACTCTAGCCTTCAAAGCCAGCTCCCTTTTTTACCACTTTTCCTTTTCAACTGCCGCAACTTTCAAGGGCCAGGTCAAAGGGCTACTCAACCCTTACTGAAGAAGACACAAAGCCTGTCCTGGCTGCTTGACTAAATTTTCTCGTTCCTTGAGGAACGGGACAGAGAAATCTTCCTTCGAGACACAGCCCTTGCTACCGAAGACTTGTACCAGTCCTGTCAGTTTCACACTTGGTTTTCTCGTTCCTCCCGTGGGAACAAGGGGAGAAATCTCTCTTTACAAAACGTCTACTCATGGGAAGAATTTTTTTTTTTTTTAAGCTTATCACCCCAAGCAAGGCTGGAAGCCACTAGCACGCAAGGGGTTACAGAAGGTTTGGAGGAAGAACAGATAGGAGTGGTAAAGGAGAGGATGTGGAGAAAGATAGTGGATCGATCAAGGCAAGGGGGTTACAGAAGATTTGGAGCGAGAGCAGATAGGAATGAAAGGTGAAAGGATGTGGAGAAGGGAAGTGGATAGATCAAGGCAACTGGAGATGTCGATTGACGTTACACTTAAATAGTTGGAGATTGTATTTGTCAGGGAAACAGGAATAAGGAAGGGAGTTCCACAGGCGAGGTGTGCGAGACATGAAGCTATTGGAGTAGAAGAGACGTCTACATCTAACAGTTTCAACTGTGAAGGGGTGGGAACGGGATGCCAGCCTCGTAGGACGTTTAAATTCATGAGGCCTAGGAACCAGCGAAAGCAGCTCATCGGAGCAATTACCGTGAAAGTATTTGTAAAAAAGACAGAGCGAGGCAACGGCGCGTCTGTGAGAGAGCGACTGCAGACGAGATGACAGATCAGGGCCAATTACATTGCATATCCGTCTCTGGATCTTATCAAGAACCCTGAGGCAAACAGTAGGGGCTCCAGACCATATATGGCAGCAATACTCCATGCAAGGGCGAATGGTTGATTTATAGATTTGGAGGATCGATTCCGGGGAGAAAAATTTCCTGGCTCGGCACAGGGAGCCAACTTTCCTTGCGGTGGATGATGCAATTGACTCGATGTATTTGTTCCATCTCAGATCAGCGGACAGCGTGAGACCGAGCAGCCGCAGAGAGGAGCTCTCGAGAAGTTGGTCTTCAGACATTCTAATGGGATGCAGGGATGGATCCCTGTGGTGGTTAATAGAGAGCAGTTTTGTTTTAGAGGCGTTAAAGTTAACCATCCATTTCTTGCCCCAGTTCACAACCGATTGGAGGTCCTTTTCTAATCGAACTGCCAGGTTAACTTTGTCAGCATCACTAGATTTGTGTTTGAGGCAGGAGTAAATTGTGGTGTCGTCCGCATAGATGTCGACTTGGGAATCTATGGCGTCAGGAAGGTCGTTTATGAATATGAGGAACAGAGTAGGGCATAGGATGGAGTCTTGAGGAACACCTGCGTTAGTGGGATAGGAGCTGGAGATGAATCCATTGAGAACGACCTTCAATTCACGCTGGGAAACCCAACTTTTTACCTGAAAAATACTATTATTTTCCACTGTCTCTTACAAACACGAAATAAAAGCTGTTCATTATTTTAAGTACTGGGTTTTGTTTATCCCACTCTCACTGCCGAGCACGCCCTCACACACACACACACACACACACACAACCAGGGAAAATTCCTACAAGTGCAGAGAATAAAAGTGAAGGTATTAAGTTGCTACCTAAACAAAAATATAGCATGACTGTAATTTTCGTCAGATTTGTGGGTTACCCAACTTGACTTTACTAAAAATCGTCGCTAGGGTGTAGAGGACCGGGGTGTGAAGATGATATCTCTGGGCTAAGATTTCCTGCTGGCCGGTCCAGCTACATAGGAATGTTGGACTATAATTAAGTCCAAAGAAGGCAAAAGAAAACAAACAAGACCGATACATATATGCAAACAAATATATATTATGGATAAACAAACATTAATACAAGAAGACATGAAAAGTTACAGTGTTCTTTGTAGAAGTTATGTGTGTGTTTGTGTTGAGTGTCGTACGTACGTGTGTATATTGTTTAAAGCGTGTTCCCAGAATTTGGGAAACGCAGTCTGTGTGAGAGGTCACATATTGGTGTAAGAGGAGAATTAGAAAGTTTTTTTTACCTCGCCTACGTACGAGTCGAAAAAGCAATTTTACCTCATCTTGTTGCGAGGTGGCCGCCCGAGGCGTAAGCCGGAAAAGAGAGAGAAGAACAGTCAGTATTTATACTCGTGGGAGAGAGACCCCTGTTGAAGGATTAAGGAAATGAGGAGGAGATAACTCCGACAAACTATAATTACAAACGATATTTTTAGAAAATTAAAATTTCACTGAAATACGTTGAAAAATTTACAAGTTATCTAAAATCAAGGAAATATTAATTTTAAAGAAAATAGTTTTAATATACACTACAGTTTAAAAGTTTGAAGCCACCGACAGAATGAGCATGGGATGGACTTGACAGAAGAGAGCAAAAAAAAAAAAAATAAATAAAAAAAATGAAAAAGAGGTCTTAGTGTCATTGAAGAAAGAATAGAATCAATTATCAATCTTTTGCAACAAACCTGAAAGGGACAGGATTAAAAACTGAACTGAAAGACGCTCATACGTCGAAAATGACGGGAGAGTTAATCATATATATATATATATATATATATATATATATATATATATATATATATATATATATATATATATATAAAGTGGAGCCTGTGTAAATAGGAGAGAGGACACGAAATGATGCCAATTTGTTTCATGCTTGAATGAGATCTTAAGGCCTGATGACTGTTCAAGCATGAAATTGTCGACACTCGGTGTGGACCTCAGTGTCCACTCTCATATTTATACTGGCTCTGTCACCGACATTGAGCCCTTTTACCACACTTTTAGCATATATTAGTATATACACATGTATACTAATATACATATTCAGTTTAGAATATTAAAAAAAATCCTTGATAATGGCTAAGAGAATAGCCGAAAGTTCTCGGATATATAGAACATTTGGACAGTTTTTATGTCCAGGAAAGAAAACACAGAAAGAAAAAAAACGCTTGATCACAGTACCTTCTCAGCCGTCTTTAATAAAACTTGTATAAAAGAGGAATTACTGCCTATATATATATATATATATATATATATATATATATATATATATATATGATCTCACTAAATTGCAGACGCCTATTTGGGTTATTCTGCAATTAGCCGTGAATTAGCCGTGGACGTTAAGCTTTCAACCCAATAGATTTAAGAATTCGTAGAATAGAGGTTTGTGAAATGTCCAGTTCTTCTGAGATTCATCTGGTGGACTTTTTGGGGACTATGAAAAAATGCTTCGTGAACAAGTTCCTCTGTGCAATCTGTTTTGGGTCGACCAGCTTTGGTAGGCATTAAGAATTGACCCAATTGCATCAAATTTGTCATGAATGTGGTAAATAAATGGTTTGTCTGTTTAGGGCTTAAGTAACAGCGTTTCCCCTAGCGAGCGGTGTTTGATTGATTTGAACCCTTTTAAAACAGTTTATTCTACATCCAACAGCATCACTTGATAAGACACCAGAAGTGTTGAAAGAAAATGGCTATTTTTGTAGTGATTTTATAACATATGTTTGTTAGAAACGTAATCTGATACAGCCTTGCAGCATCGTGTCCCTGACCATTTGCGCGACGGTATATGCATATCCTACAATTCTGTCCAAGCAACGGGACGTTAGACAGTAACGAAGATTGGGTGACTCGGCTGCCTCCGGTCTGTAAACGCAATCAGTTACAGCCTTGCAGCATCGTTTTCATTACCATTTGCGTGGCCATAGTTGAATTCTGTCTTATATTTAGATTAATATATATGTAGTTTTATTTAGGCATATCTGCATTGATATGCATCCTTACACTAAGGCTAATATATATGCATTTTTATTTATGTATATCTGCATATTATCCTAAATTGTACAAATTTATATATATTAGCCTAAGTGTAAGGATAAATATTAATAAAGAGATGCCTAAATAAATATACATTTTTATTATCCTAAGTGTAAGGATATATATCAATGCAGATATGCCTAAATAAAAAATGCATATATATTAGAATATACATGATAGAGTTTGTATAAATAGGCATCGTGTATTATTTCAAATATTGATAATTTAGAAATTCAGAATTTCAATTGGCAGTTTTTTTTATATGTAGTTAGTTATATTGAGATGATTTCTGTGTCTGTATTTAAAGATCATCTTATTCATATATATATATATATATATATATATATATATATTATAAACTGATTTGAAATATGTTTTTTTTTGCTACACAGTAATAACCATGTTTCTGAACATGCTTCCACCCCTTGTCTGGATGGTTGTATTTCTCTGTATCCTTGGTAACAGTAAATTATGATTTTTTTCTGTGCGGTTAAAACTCAGTAAATTTAAAAAATAAGTTACTCTAAAATTCGCTTGAGGATTAAATGGAACTAATGTTAATTACAAAATTGAATTTTAACTTTTTAGCTTCCATTTTTGAAACATGGTTATTACTGTGTTGTATGCTCCGGCCTCCTTCAGGTGGTTGAAATGTCCAACTAAACACTTTATTTCGCTAACTGGGGTAGACTGTTCTAGTTCCACGTGCCATGTTTTTAATGGATGCCAGTTATCAGTTATCTCCTGTTAATTTCCTTCTGAAAGTTCTCCACTTCCTTAACCGGGTGTTGAACTCACACTCTTTGGGTCCTATCACTGGATCTAACCAACGCCTTTATCCACTGTGCCTGCATCATGAATTTCAATAAATCATGAAATTCAATAAATTATATAAACTTGAAACTGATAACTGCGACAATATAATAATTTTAACCCAGTTATTAAATTCAAAGTTAGATTATTAATTCATCCTCAGTTATTAAATTTTAACTAACTGAGATAATATAAAATGTAATGATAGAGGTAACTCAACAACTTGAAATATTATGGTTGTGGTGAAAATAAAGGAACTCTCTAATCTTTCCCTGACTTTCCAGGACTGATTGATTTCCCTTTGTTTTCGTCTTTCTCTCTTCATGAGGTAGTCGGCCATTTTCTTCTTACGGTTCGCTACCGGAGTAGATTTCTAGTGGAATAAAGCTTCACTCAAGCTATATGGACTCAGCCTTCTTTTACTTCCTCTCAAACCCTTTTTATAACAATGGTATTCAGTATTAATTTATATTCTTTATTATTAATCTCTATACTTTGATGGTTATGAATTGTTAAAGTTATTTTGTTTAACTCGCAAAAAAGAAAAGAAACTTAAAAAAAAACTAAAAGATTGAATTATTTTTCTTAACTAAGTAAAAAACTAATAAATAAAACAAATTATACATGACACACACTATGAAAAGTATACACACTATAAAGTAAGATGAATATATAGCAAAATTTAAAATATTTAATGAAATAGGAAACAAAAATCTTTAGAAATCATCCCTTCAAGATTCAAAAAGAAGCCTGTTGAAATGCAGGGATGATGACACACGGAAATGAAATAAAAGAATTGTCTACAGCCGAAAACCTTTATATGTCAAGTAGTTTTCCCCAAGGAAATATATATGTATGTTTATATTTTTCAGAAGCATGGCAAAAAAAAATAGACCTGATGCTATTCCTTGTGGGCTTGGGTCCCATAGTCCCAGAAGAAATTATTTGCTTCTCCTGCATCATGAAATTCAATAAATCATGAATCACAGGCGCGGAAGATTCTATGTGGTTTTCCTGTTTCACGAAGTTCTGAAATAAATCATGAAATAATAACTTTTTTTAATAAATCTCTTTCTGTGTGTCAGGCAAGATACGAAAGTAAAGAAGAGAGAAGAGAAATAAATCTGCCATTATATTATTTGCCGGTCAGACAAGAGGTAACCGTTGTGGACGAATGCTTGGGGGACAACTAAAAAATACGCCGAATTCTGAGTATTTATGCTTTCGATGTTGGACTAATCGGCAGTAAAGTCACTGAGACACAAGGGGTTACAGGCCGGGGAAGGAATAGAAACATTGATATGATAGATTCTGGCGAGAAAAATTGTCTCGCCCAAACACAGTGAACCAACTTCCTTAGCAGCTGACCTAGCAAGGGATTCAATATAGTCTTTCCACTTCATGTCAGCTGAGAACGTTAACCCGAGATTTAACCCATAGCAGGTGGGAAAACCGGCATCTCGACGTGGTGTAATGGTTAGAAAGCTTGTCCCTCTAGAACAATTACGACTGAGTGACGAGTTCGATCCTCACTAGGTGCCCCATACTTTCGGCCTTGTGTCAGATTTAAGCGAAGTTCAGAAAATTAACATAACTGGTGGAAAAAAAGATGGATTCATACCTTTCCCAAGAGAATTTGTGCGAAAATGAATGTAGCGAAACTCGAACTCGGCCCTCCGAATTCTCGACTCGAGTCGCCAGGGATTACACCAGTCGCACATCCCTAGCATTTACGGAAAAATACGAGAAAAAAATTGAAATAAAAATATGTACCAAGAAACATTTGGTAAGGTTCATTTTTTAAAAGGCAGATTTTTAAAAAATGACAAAAGGAAACAGAATACAAAAAAAAAAAACAAGAATAAGCGAATATTTACTTTTATTTATTTATGCAAATTTTTGTCATTTAATTAAAAATTATATATATATATATATATATATATATATATATATATATTGTATGCTCTGGCCTTCTTCAGGTGGTTGGAATGTCGAACTGAACCCTTTATTCCGCTCGCTGGGCTAGACTGATCTAGTTCCACGTGCCATGTCTAATGGATGTCAGGTATCAGTTATCTCCTGTTAATTCCCATCCCCAAGTTCTCCATCGCCTTAGCCAGATATTGAACTCACACTCTTTGGGTCCTGTCACTGGATCTAACTAACGCCTTTATCCGCTGTGCCATGTGTCTTTGAGGAATAATGTAAATAGTGTACATAATACCTCATCTCAAAAATATAGACAGATAAAAAATCAATTTTTTTCCATTGTGACAAATGACGCACTTTCTCTGAATACAAGTCTACACAAACTTGTTTTTTTATGGTTTATCAACCTTTTAAAAGTCAGAAAATGTTTTTTAAATTATGAGAATTTTTTTAGATAATTATGATTTACTGATACAAGTCCCACTAATTAATCCATAGCTGGGGGCAGGGGAAGAAGAGGTGGATGCATGCCTTTGCCAATGCAGGTGAGTAAATAATATAACGAACCCAACTTGAATTGGAACTCGGCGCTCTAATCTACATTTCCGAGCCGATATCTATTACACCACTGCCACACCCAAGATTACAGCACCTGGTTTTCCCAAGCCGTCACTCATCTAACTAGTGACCAGGGTCGACGTTGTTTAACTTCGGTGATCGTACGCGAAACAGGTGTTTCAATCTGATATAACCTTAAGACTCTGCTTTAGTGCCCTTATTAGTTGAATATTAACCCAGTATTTTCATTCTAGGATATTCGAGGAATTAAGTGCAATGACAAAGGATTAAATTATGTTAGAAAATAAAGTTTTCTTTATAGACATGTATAAAATAGAAAAAGTCTCGGATTATCAGGCAAGTTGTTTGCAGATCAAGGGAGGTTATTCTGCTGACAAAAGATAAAAGAAGGGGGAAAACTCCTGCTAAAGATGCAGGGGAGGTAACAGCGTAAAGAGAAAATAGGATTATAAGTGTCTTTTTTTAAACATTTCAACCAAACAAGGCAATAAAGCCACTAAGACACAATGAGAGGTGCGATGTGGAGTCGGGGGTTACCGCGTGTGAGAGAATATTAGAAAAATACAATTAAGAAGAGAGAACAATAAAACAATATTTTTATATCATTCTGATTTACTGATACAAGTCGCACTAATTAATCCATAGCTGGGGGAGGAGAGACGGATTGATACCTTTCCAAGTGACACTTGCACGTGAGTAAAATATATAACGGACGCAACTTGAATTGGAACTAGGTTTTTTACATTTTCAAGCCGATATGCATTACACCACCCCCACCCCCTAAATTGCAGCACCTGGTATTCCCAAGCAGTCATCCATCTAACTACTGACCAGGGTCGACATTGCTTAACATCGGTGATCGTACGCGAAACAGGTCTTTCAACCTGATATAACCGTGGGCCTCTGCTTTAGCGCCCTTATTAGTTGAATGTTAACCGTTGTATATTCATTCTAGGATATTCGAGGGATTAAGTGCAATGACAAGGGATGAATTAAATTATGTTGGAAAATGAATATTTCTTCATAGAGATGTATACGTGAGAGTCTCGGATTGTCAGTGAACTTATTTACCGGTGAAAAGAGACAATTTCGGTGACAAAAGATCAAAAAAGAAAAAGCGGAAAAAACTTCAGTTAATGATGCTATTATCGCTTAAAGAGGAAATTAGGATTATAAGTGATTTTTTAAAAAAAAACATTTCACCCAAACATGGCAATAAAGCCACTAAGACGCAATAGGAAGTGGGGGGTGAAGTTGGGGGGGTTACTGCGTGTGAGAGAATATTAGAAAAATACTATTAATAAGAGAGAACAGTAAAAAAAAATATGAATTACGAAAACAGAAGATAACGTATGTTATTAAATTCGAAATCGTTATTTTTTGCAATTCCACTCGGATCTGTACCCCCCCCCCCCGATTCGGTCGTTTGTTAATTTTTTGAAAAAAAAAAAAATTCCACTCATCTATCTTCTTCCAATCGTTACTGCATATTTGTTTTCGGGGGAACTTCATAGAAAACATTTTAATTCAGAGGTTGGAGTTATCAACAGTGAAATTTGGGATTCATTCGTGTCGTTGGCGGCAGCCATTACTCGCGTTGTTTGCATACATTCGCTGCGGAAAGCTAAACGCGGAACTGAGCTTTCTTTTCTAAATTTGTCTCAATTACTGCGCACGAGAACTACTTACGTAGACACGCTCAGTTTGCGCAATGATAGCTGCTCTGATAGCTATTGGGAAGCGAATGTATGCAAAAAACGCCAGTAATGGCAGCCCGCGACGCGAATGAATCCGAACTTCACTGTCAATAATTCCAAAACATCAGATTTTATCAAATTTATCAAGCCAGATTCGAATGGAGCGTGTACAATTACACACAGATGTAAGTACATTACTGACATTATTCGAATTATTGTCCTCATCTTCGTCACCATATTTATTACAACGTTTCAGCCGTTGTACGCTCCGGCCTTCTTCAGGTGGTTGGAATGTCGAACTGAACTATTATTTTGCTCACTGGGGTAGACTGTTCTAGTTCCACGTGCCATGTTTAATGGATGTCAGTTATCAGTTATCTCCTGTTAACTACCCTCTAAAAGTTCTCCATTGACTTCGCCGGGTATTGAACTCAAACTCTTTGGGTCCTGTCACTGGATCTAACTAACGCCATGGCACAGTGGATAAAAGCGAAACGATGTAATAAATATGGCGACAATGATAAGGACAATAGTCGAATAATGTAAATAGTGTACATAATACCTCATCTCAGAAATATAGACAGATACTGAAGGGCCGAAACGTTGTGATAAATATGGCGACAAAGATTAGGACAATAGTCCGAATAATGTTAACAGTGTACATAATGCCTCATCACAGAAATATAGACAGATTTTAAATGTAAGTAAGCTGGAAATTTTTAATGCGAACTGAGTGCGGTTGTTACATTGCAAATTAACCAATAAATCTTTGGACGGTCAGTTAGGATGGAGGGCGGCTCGGAATGACAAATCAAATAGCCGATGTCGAATTCTGGTGATGCTCGGTACATTCACTTATCCCGGGAAAGGTGTGGATGCATTACATCCATCCAACTATGGGTTAACTTATAAGACTTATACATAGAAAACATTGTTATTCTGAAAAAGTTTTTAAGGCAAAAAAAAAAAAAAAATCTTACACTTCAAAATCATATTTTGGATTTTAATAACCCACAAATGGTAGATAAATCGTTACCCCCCCCCCAAAAAAAAACACACGAATGAATGAATAAAAAACACACAGTCACTCATCGGTTGAGATAACGTCCAGAGAAAGTCAAACGAAAAATGAAAATAACGAATTACGTTCAAAATTTAAACAACCTACAAAGAGTAATCCGCCGTAAATGTTGTGTCTCTACAAGCCTATTAGGTTAATGAATCGTGAGTCTTGACAAAAAAGTTTACTTTTAACTTACAAAGAATCTACTTACCATATTCCATTCATTTGCTTTTGGTTGCATTTAGAAAGGAATGAGTCGGTCTCCTCTTTCTGCCATTTCTGGCTTAAATACTTGGGTCGACTTCTCTCTAGCTTGGAAAGGCACTCACTTCGGAGCTGATAAAACTCTGAACGCAAAAGCTCGGAGAATGCAACGTGAAGCCAGCTCATGGCTGTTCACAGATATTAAAGAAAGGGAAGTCGTGGAGATACATGGATGCTTACGCCCTGAAAGGATACAACATGTAAAAAAAAAATTAAGGGCTTATTTGTCTAAATTTATTGTGTGATTTTTTTCTTCGTGGAAGTAAATTAAAGGCGTGTTAGAATCTGGAGGATATAAGCTAACCAAAGTTACTTCCCTTGGCAAGTTAACTCTGCGATCGGATTTTATGTGGGCATATTTTAATTGAGCATCTCATATCTATCTAAAAAAGAAAAGAAAAGAAAAAAAAAAAAAGCGATGCCTAAATTTTAAAATGCTTGTTAGAAAATTAAAAAGTTTTTGAAGTTTTAATTTCATTTTTAATTCATAGCTAATACATGTTATTTGTGATTCCCTAGGCTAAAACGGACATAGTTTTTTGTGCATTTCAAACCGAATTTCAAGTCATTGGAAACTATTTATCTTTAATATTTAAAAAATCGATTTCGCCCCAATGCAAGATAATAAAGCATCTGAAACACAAGGGGTTACTTGATGTGGAGGAATTAGAATAAGAAACATTGCTAAGGACCAATAAGAAAAGAATCGGGGCGGGGGGGGGGCAGCAGATAGTAATTGACATTGCATTTATATTTTTGAAGATTAAAGTTGGCAGGAAAGCATGGAGCCAGATGGTAGTTCCACAAGCGAGAAGTTCAAGAAAAGAAAATGTTAGCATAGAACTTACCTCTGCATCTAGCCAGTTCAACTGTAAAAACACCTATCTGACTTTTTTAACCGGTATCACCTCATGTAAGGCAGTAAAACTATTAAGACACAAGGGGGTTACAGGGCGTGGAAGAATTAGGAACAGAAACATTAATAATGAGCGGGGAGAGGAAAGAGTAATTAGGAGGGCAGTAGATAGAGATTGACATTGCATTTAAAAACATCTATCTATATCCCTCTTCATATCTATCTATCTATCTCAATCCCTCTTCATATCTATCTATCTATCTATCTATCTATCTCAATCCCTCTTCATATCTATCTATCTATCTATCTCAATCCCTCTTCATATCTATCTATCTATCTATCTATCTAAATCCCTCTTCATATCTATCTATCTATCTATCTATCTCAATCCCTCTTCATATCTATCTATCTATCTATCTATCTCAATCCCTCTTCATATCTATCTATCTATCTATCTAAATCCCTCTTCATATCTATCTATCTCAATCCCTCTTCATATCTATCTATCTATCTAAATCCCTCTTCATATCTATCTATCTATCTAAATCCCTCTTCATATCTATCTATCTATCTAAATCCCTCTTCATATCTATCTATCTTAGTATGTTCCTATCTATCTATCTATCTATCTATCTTCCTTTTTTTAATCGGTATCACCCCATGTAAGGTAGTAAAGCCACTAAGACACAAGGAGTTACAGGGTGTGGAAGAATTAGGAACAGAAACATTAATAATGAGCGGGAAGAGGAAAGAGTAATCAGGAGGAGAGTAGATAGCAATTGACATTGCATTTAGATTTTTGCCGGTTATCAACGACATCAGTGTTCCCCTGTGACTGCTGGACAGTCACCTCACAAAAGAAGAAATGGCTTGAAGAGACGGGTATGTTTTTTCTATCGTTGAATGCCAAGGATATCAGAAAAATAGACAATACATAGAAATGCTTCCTTACAATCAGTTGAAATTTCTGGGACACCTAATAATTAAAGAGGCCATAGAGAAGTTAATACTCACAGGGCAGGTGTAAGACGAAAAAGTTAACCAGTAACTGATCAATGTATGAAGAGTTTCACTAGTGCAACATCATTTAGCTTGATTAACATTAGACCGCTTACAAGGGAGGTAATTCGATTAAGTACAAAAACAAAATCTACATATTTACCTCCCTTGAAGATTTTCAATCTTCCCGGGGCACGGTGGAGTAATGGATAGCGGATCTGATTGAGGAATCGGAGAAGCGAGTTCGAATTCCAGTCGAATCCATTACATTCACTTACGTGCTAATACCCCCAAGAAAGGTACGAATCCTCTTCTTCTCCCCCACCCCAGCTATAGGTAAATAGTAAGACAGACCGGGTTCCATAGCCATGGATAGTCTACCGCAGAAAGAAATGGCAACCTATTGCGGGGAAAAAAATTGTCTCGTCATGAATCGAAAGTTACATGATCGCCTAAGCGTGCATCACGCATGGTACCGAACTGATTGAGTGGAATTTATGACTGTTTCAATTACTGTGATATGCAGTCTACTTCAGTCTTTGAGATCAAAGATATTGTTATCTATGGTCAGCCTAAGCATTTGAATAATAAATCTATCAGTTAGTTACTTGTAACGAGTAAGGCGTTTAACCCATTAACTGCCAAATTTTATTTAATGCGCATTTTTGGCCCAGACAGGTGTCTTAGGAAGTTTTTTTTATTCCTTATGTTTAATTTCA
Organism: Acanthosepion esculentum; assembly: GCA_964036315.1. Lineage (NCBI taxonomy): Eukaryota > Metazoa > Mollusca > Cephalopoda > Sepiida > Sepiidae > Acanthosepion > Acanthosepion esculentum. The sequence continues at coordinate 19,937,503 of OZ038517.1, read as the reverse complement.
GTAGTTACCATTGTCGTTTTTATAGAAACTAGAACATCAAATATATATGCGTATAAAACATCAAAAAATAATATTGATTAGAAATAATAAAAAAATACTTTTCAAAATAGTCATTATTTTTCTACTCGTGAAATGTAAAATTACGACAGAAAGTGTTTTCTTACGGCTAATAATAAAAACTTTAAAGTCTAAGTGTTGTAAAATATACCTCTGCAAATGCAATGTATGTAAGCAATTCAATGTAAATACAAGGAATAACATGTAGTGAGTTTAATTTGAACAGATCCCCAAATGGGGCTCATGGCAGGTAATAGGTTAAATTAGATTGAAATGCACCGATGCCCTGTCGGTTGGGGCTGTAGAATACGCCGACTGCACCTCTGCAGAGGGGTAAGACCCCCCCCTTGGGGCGTCCTGGGTATGACGATAAACTACATCCAACAGCAAGGTCTCTGATGAGGAGGTTTTTAGGAGCGTGGAATCACCTCTTAATTGCTGGTGTTCCCAGGTCCACCCTAACCCAGTTAGGGTTCCAGTTATGGGCAAATAGTTAACCCCCAAAACTGGGGTAAAAAGCATTATAAAAGTGTAAAAATAGATTTTAATACAAGAAATAATTTGTAAAAAATTATTACCAGTAATAAATGTTTAACGAAAAAAACTTACCAGCAATGTATATTTGAAAAACTATAACCAGTAATACGTTTTTGAAAAAAAAAAATATTACCAGCAACAACACGTTTTTGAAAAAAAAAAAATATTACCAGCAACACGTTTTTGAAAAAAAAAAAAAATTACCAGCAACACGTTTTTGAAAAAAAAATTACCAGCAACACGTTTTTGAAAAAAAAAATATTACCAGCAACACGTTTTTGAAAAAAAAAAAAAATTACCAGCAACACGTTTTTGAAAAAAAAAATATTACCAGCAACACGTTTTTGAAAAAAAAAAAAATTACCAGCAACACGTTTTTGAAAAGAAAATATTATCAGCAACACGTTTTTGAAAAAAAAATATTACCAGCAACACGTTTTTGAAAAAAAAATATTACCAGCAACACGTTTTTGAAAAAAAAAAAAAATTACCAGCAACACGTTTTTGAAAAAAAAAAAATATTACCAGCAACACGTTTTTGAAAAAAAAAATATTACCAGCAACACGTTTTTGAAAAAAAAAAAAAATTACCAGCAACACGTTTTTGAAAAAAAAAATATTACCAGCAACACGTTTTTGAAAAAAAAAAAAAATTACCAGCAACACGTTTTTGAAAAAAAAAATATTACCAGCAACACGTTTTTGAAAAAAAAAAAAAATTACCAGCAACACGTTTTTGAAAAAAAAAATATTACCAGCAACACGTTTTTGAAAAGAAAATATTATCAGCAACACGTTTTTGAAAAAAAAATATTACCAGCAACACGTTTTTGAAAAAAAAATATTACCAGCAACACGTTTTTGAAAAAAAAAAAAAATTACCAGCAACACGTTTTTGAAAAAAAAAAAAAATTACCAGCAACACGTTTTTGAAAAAAAAAATATTACCAGCAACACGTTTTTGAAAAAAAAAAAAAATTACCAGCAACACGTTTTTGAAAAAAAAAATATTACCAGCAACACGTTTTTGAAAAAAAAAAAAAATTACCAGCAACACGTTTTTGAAAAAAAAAATATTACCAGCAACACGTTTTTGAAAAAAAAAAAAATTACCAGCAACACGTTTTTGAAAAGAAAATATTATCAGCAACACGTTTTTGAAAAAAAAATATTACCAGCAACACGTTTTTGAAAAAAAAAAAATATTACCAGCAATAGATGTGATTGTACTAAAAAATAAGATTAATTGAAAAATGTTTCAAATATATATGTCTACCTACACATTCTTTTTACCGAACTATCGCTATGAATCTATTTCAAAAATTGTGTTGGCAGTAAATAAGCCACTGAGGTTTTGATATGCCATAAAACAAAACAACCAAAACAACCAAAACAACTAACCAACAATTCCACCGTGGACTATTTATGTTGGTAAATATTACAGAAAAAACGAACCCGCTTTGTTTATTGTATTTTTACCAGATGTACAGACATCTTACAAGCCGTAATATTGTAAATGCCTTTTATTGGTTTTAAATGTTTTAATAAATATTTTTGATAAATAAGCGAAAATGTTTAATAAAGTATTACCTTGCACTAAATTTGAATTCCTTACAAAAATCCGAAAGACTTTTTTTTGTTGGTAGTGCGTGAGAGTCAATGTGATAGGATGCATATTAGAAAGAAAGAAAGAAAGAAAGGAATTAAAATTAAAGAAAGAAAGAAGAAAGAGAAAAGACAGAGTAAAGGAGGAGAAAAGAAAGATAGAAAGAGAGACAATAAGAGAAAAGAAAGAAAGAGTGAACGTAAAAGAAAAGAAATAGAGTAAAGAGAGAAAAAACGAAAGAAAAAGAAAAGAACGAAACAGAAAAGAACGATAGAAAGAAAGAAAAAATAAAGAGAAAAGACAGACAGAATGAAAGAAAGAAAAAAGAAAGCAAGGGAAACAAAGAAAGTAAAAGGAAAGAAAGAAAGAACGAAAGTAAGAGAAAAGAAGGAAAGAGACAAGAAATAAAGAACAAGAATAAAAGAAAAGGACGAAAGAAAAAAAAGAGAAAAAGAAAGAAAAGAAAGAAATTAAGAGATAAGAAAAGAGAAAGTAAGAACGAGAATAAGAGAAAAGAAAGAAAGAAAAAAGGAAGTAAAAGAATAGAAAGAAAGTAATAGAAAAGAAAGAAAAAAGAAGAAAGAAGGAACGTAACTAAGAGGAATGAAGAAAGAAAGAAAGAAAGAGTGAAAGGATATAAAAGAAAAGAAAGAATGTAAGAGAAAAGAAAGAACGAAACTAAGAGAACAGGAAAGAAAGAAAAAGAAGGAAAGACAGAAAAATGAACGAAAGTAAGAAAGAAAGAAAGGCCGACAGAAAAAAAGAAAGAAAGAGACAGACAAAAAGAAAGAAAAAAGGAAACTGAACGAAATCAAGAAAGAAAGACAAACAGAAAGAAAGAAAGACAGAAAGAAAGACAAACAGAATGAGAGAAAGACAGAAAGAAAGACAAACAGAAAGAGAGAAAGACAGAAAGAAAGACAAACAGAAAGACAAACAGAAAGAGAGAAAAACAAACAGAAAGAGAGAAAGACAAACAGAAAGAGAGAAAGACAGAAAGAAAAACAAAAAGAAAGATAGAAAGACAGAAAGAAAGAAAGACAGAAAGAAAGACAAACAGAAAGAAATAAATAAAAGAAAGCAAAGGAAACAAAGAAAGTAAAAGGAAAGAAAGAACGAAAGTAAGAGAAAAGAAGGAAAGAGGAAAGAAATAAAGAACGAGAATAAAAGAAAAGGACGAAAGAAAAGAAAAGAATGAAATTAAGAGCGAAGAAAAGAGAAAGTAAGAACGAGAATAAGAGAAAAGAAAGAAAGAAAGAAAGAAAGAAAAAGAAAGAAAGAAATTAATAGCACAGAAAGAAAGATAGAAAGAAAGACTGTAAGAGAAAATAAAAAAGTTAGGGAAGTGTAAAAAATAATGCAAGAAAAACTTTTATTGGGTTGGTGCATAATTATCAGGCGTTTTTTAAACAATATTTTTTATGAAAAACACCCCCATAATAATTCAACAATAAAATTATTATGATTATTCCGGCAGTCACCATTTATCGCAATTTTATAACCTGAAAATAACATAATATTTAAAAAAACCCCAAAAACAGCAATTTTTATTAACAAATAACACGCCTAAAAAAACGCCTGATAATTAGACACCAACTCAATGAAAGAAAGACTAATTTAAAGAAAGTAAGGAAAGATGAATAAAAAGCGATTGGTTAAAAGAAAAGAAAAAGGTTTTGTAGGGAAAAGAAAGAATGAAAAACTGAATGAATGAAAGTAGGAAAGAATGAAAAACTGAATGAATGAAAGTAAGAAAGAATGAAAAACTGAATGAATGAAAGTAAGAAAGAATGAAAAACTGAATGAATGAAAGTAAGAAAGAATGAAAAACTGAATGAATGGAAGTAGGAAAGAATGAAAAATTGAATGAATGAAAGTAAGAAAGAATGAAAAACTGAAAGAATGAAAGTAAGTAAGAATGAAAAACTGAATGAATGAAAGTAAGAAAGAATGAAAAACTGCATGAATGAAAGTAAGAAAGAATGAAAAACTGAATGAATGAAAGTAAGAAAGAATGAAAAACTGAATGAATGAAAGTAGGAAAGAATGAAAAATTGAATGAATGAAAGTAAGAAAGAATGAAAAACTGAATGAATGAAAGTAGGAAAGAATGAAAAACTGAATGAATGAAAGTAAGAAAGAATGAAAAACTGAATGAATGAAAGTAAGAAAGAATGAAAAACTGAATGAATGAAAGTAAGAAAGAATGAAAAACTGAATGAATGGAAGTAGGAAAGAATGAAAAATTGAATGAATGAAAGTAAGAAAGAATGAAAAACTGAAAGAATGAAAGTAAGTAAGAATGAAAAACTGAATGAATGAAAGTAAGAAAGAATGAAAAACTGCATGAATGAAAGTAAGAAAGAATGAAAAACTGAATGAATGGAAGTAAGTAAGAATGAAAAACTGAATGAATGGAAGTAAGTAAGAATGAAAAACTGAATGAATGGAAGTAAGAAAGAATGAAAAACTGAATGAATGAAAGTAAGAAAGAATGAAAAACTGAATGAATGAAAGTAAGAAAGAATGAAAAATTGAATGAATGGAAGTAAGAAAGAATGAAAAATTGAATGAATGGAAGTAAGAAAGAATGAAAATCCGAATGAATGAAAGTAAGAAAGAATGAAAAACAGAATTAATGAAAGTAAGTAAGAATGAAAAACTGAATGAATAAGAATGAAAAATTGAATGAATGGAAGTAAGAAAGAATGAAAAACTGAATGAATGAAAGTAAGAAAGAATGAAAAACTGAATGAATGAAAGTAAGAAAGAATGAAAAACTGAATGAATGAAAGTAAGAAAGAATGAAAAACTGAATGAATGAAAGTAAGAAAGAATGAAAAACTGAATGAATGAAAGTAAGAAAGAATGAAAAACTGAATTAATGAAAGTAAGAAAGAATGAAAAACTGAATTAATGAAAGCAAGAATGAAAAACTGAATGAATAAGAATGAAAAATTGAATGAATGGAAGTAAGAAAGAATGAAAAACTGAATGAATGAAAGTAAGAAAGAATGAAAAACTGAATGAATGAAAGTAAGAAAGAATGAAAAACTGAATGAATGAAAGTAAGAAAGAATGAAAAACTGAATGAATGAAAGTAAGTAAGAATGAAAAATTGAATGAATGGAAGTAAGAAAGAATGAAAAGCAGAATGAATGAAAGTAAGAAAGAATGAAAAATTGAATGAATGGAAGTAAGAAAGAATGAAAAGCTGAATGAATGAAAGTAAGAAAGAATGAAATCTGAATGAATGAAAGTAAGAAAGAATGAAAAACTGAAAGAATGAAAGTAAGTAAGAATGAAAAATTGAATGAATGGAAGTAAGAAAGAACGAAAAGCTGAATGAATGAAAGTAAGAAAGAATGAAAAGCTGAATGAATGAAAGTAAGAAAGAATGAAAAACTGAAAGAATGAAAGTAAGTAAGAATGAAAAATTGAATGAATGGAAGTAAGAAAGAATGAAAAACCGAATGAATGAAAGTAAGAAAGAATGAAAAACTGAATTAATGAAAGTAAGGAAGAATGAAAAACTGAATGAATAAGAATGAAAAATTGAATGAATGGAAGTAAGAAAGAATGAAAAACTGAATGAATAAGAATGAAAAATTGAATGGATGGAAGTAAGTAAGAATGAAAAATTGAATGAATGGAAGTAAGAAAGAATGAAAAACTGAATGAATGAAAGTAAGAAAGAATGAAAAGCTGAATGAATGAAAGTAAGAAAGAATGAAAAACTGAAAGAATGAAAGTAAGTAAGAATGAAAAACTGAATGAGTAAGAATGAAAAATTGAATGAATGGAAGTAAGAAAGAATGAAAAACCGAATGAATGAAAGTAAGAAAGAATGAAAAACTGAATTAATGAAAGTAAGTAAGAATGAAAAACTGAATGAATAAGAATGAAAAATTGAATGAATGGAAGTAAGAAAGAATGAAAAACTGAATGAATGGAAGTAAGTAAGAATGAAAAATTGAATGAATGGAAGTAAGAAAGAATGAAAAACTGAATGAATGAAAGTAAGAAAGAATGAAAAATTGAATGAATGGAAGTAAGAAAGAATGAAAAACCGAATGAATGAAAGTAAGAAAGAATGAAAAACTGAAAGAATGAAAGTAAGTAAGAATGAAAAACTGAATGAATAAGAATGAAAAATTGAATGAATGGAAGTAAGAAAGAATGAAAAACTGAAAGAATGAAAGTAAGAAAGAATGAAAAACTGAATTAATGAAAGTAAGAAAGAATGAAAAACTGAATTAATGAAAGTAAGAATGAAAAACTGAATGAATAAGAATGAAAAATTGAATGAATGGAAGTAAGAAAGAATGAAAAACTGAATGAATGAAAGTAAGAAAGAATGAAAAACTGACTGAATGAAAGTAAGAAAGAATGAAAAACTGAATGAATGAAAGTAAGAAAGAATGAAAAACTGAATGAATGAAAGTAAGAAAGAATGAAAAACTGAATGAATGAAAGTAAGAAAGAATGAAAAACTGAAAGAATGAAAGTAAGTAAGAATGAAAAATTGAATGAATGGAAGTAAGAAAGAATGAAAAGCTGAATGAATGAAAGTAAGAAAGAATGAAAAACTGAAAGAATGAAAGTAAGTAAGAATGAAAAATTGAATGAATGGAAGTAAGAAAGAATGAAAAACTGAATGAATAAGAATGAAAAATTGAATGAATGAAAGTAAGAAAGAATGAAAAACTGAATGAATGGAAGTAAGTAAGAACGAAAAATTGAATGAATGGAAGTAAGAAAGAATGAAAAACTGAATGAATGAAAGTAAGAAAGAATGAAAAGCTGAATGAATGAAAGTAAGAAAGAATGAAAAACTGAAAGAATGGAAGTAAGTAAGAATGAAAAACTGAATGAATAAGAATGAAAAATTGAATGAATGGAAATAAGAAAGAATGAAAAACTGAATGAATGAAAGTAAGAAAGAATGAAAAGCTGAATGAATGAAAGTAAGAAAGAATGAAAAACTGAAAGAATGAAAGTAAGTAAGAATGAAAAATTGAATGAATGGAAGTAAGAAAGAATGAAAAACCGAATGAATGAAAGTAAGAAAGAATGAAAAACTGAAAGAATGAAAGTAAGTAAAAATGAAAAATTGAATGAATGGAAGTAAGAAAGAATGAAAAACCGAATGAATGAAAGTAAGAATGAAAAACTGAATTAATGAAAGTAAGTAAGAATGAAAAACTGAATGAATAAGAATGAAAAATTGAGTGAATGGAAGTAAGAAAGAATGAAAAACTGAATGAATGGAAGTAAGTAAGAATGAAAAATTGAATGAATGGAAGTAAGAAAGAATGAAAAACTGAATGAATGAAAGTAAGAAAGAATGAAAAACCGAATGAATGAAAGTAAGAAAGAATGAAAAACTGAATTAATGAAAGTAAGTAAGAATGAAAAACAGAATGAATAAGAATGAAAAATTGAATGAATGGAAGTAAGAAAGAATGAAAAACCGAATGAATGAAAGTAAGAAAGAATGAAAAACTGAATTAATGAAAGTAAGTAAGAATGAAAAACTGAATGAATAAGAATGAAAAATTGAATGAATGGAAGTAAGAAAGAATGAAAAACCGAATGAATGAAAGTAAGAAAGAATTAAAAACTGAATTAATGAAAGTAAGAAAGAATGAAAAGCTGAATGAATGAAAGTAAGAAAGAATGAAAAACTGAAAGAAAGTAAGTAAGAATGAAAAATTGAATGAATGGAAGTAAGAAAGAATGAAAAACTGAATGAATGAAAGTAAGAAAGAATGAAAAGCTGAATGAATGAAAGTAAAAAAGAATGAAAAACTGAAAGAATGAAAGTAAGTAAGAATGAAAAATTGAATGAATAAGAATGAAAAATTGAGTGAATGGAAGTAAGAAAGAATGAAAAACTGAATGAATGGAAGTAAGTAAGAATGAAAAATTGAATGAATGGAAGCAAGAAAGAATGAAAAACGGAATGAATGAAAGTAAGAAAGAATGAAAAACTGAATGAATGAAAGTAAGAAAGAATGAAAAATTGAATGAATGGAAGTAAGAAAGAATGAAAAACTGAATGAATGAAAGTAAGAAAGAATGAAAAGCTGAATGAATGAAAGTAAAAAAGAATGAAAAACTGAAAGAATGAAAGTAAGTAAGAATGAAAAATTGAATGAATAAGAATGAAAAATTGAATGAATGGAAGTAAGAAAGAATGAAAAACTGAAAGACTGAAAGTAAGTAAGAATGAAAAATTGAATGAATGGAAGTAAGAAAGAATGAAAAACTGAATGAATGAAAGTAAGAAAGAATGAAAAGCTGAATGAATGAAAGTAAGAAAGAATGAAAAACTGAAAGAATGAAAGTAAGTAAAAATGAAAAATTGAATGAATGGAAGTAAGAAAGAATGAAAAACCGAATGAATGAAAGTAAGAATGAAAAACTGAATTAATGAAAGTAAGTAAGAATGAAAAACTGAATGAATAAGAATGAAAAATTGAGTGAATGGAAGTAAGAAAGAATGAAAAACTGAATGAATGGAAGTAAGTAAGAATGAAAAATTGAATGAATGGAAGCAAGAAAGAATGAAAAACTGAATGAATGAAAGTAAGAAAGAATGAAAAATTGAATGAATGGAAGTAAGAAAGAATGAAAAACCGAATAAATGAAAGTAAGAAAGAATGAAAAACTGAAAGAATGAAAGTAAGTAAGAATGAAAAACTGAAAGAATGAAAGTAAGTAAGAATGAAAAACTGAATGAATGAAAGTAAGTAAGAATGAAAAACTGAATGAATGAAAGTAAGAAAGAATGAAAAGCTTAATGAATGAAAGTAAGAAAGAATGAAAAACTGAAAGAATGAAAGTAAGTAAGAATGAAAAATTGAACGAATGAAGGTAAGTAAGAATGAAAAACAGAGTGAATGAAAGTAAGAAAGAATGAAAAACTGAAAGAATGAAAGTAAGTAAGAATGAAAAACTGAATGAATGAAAGTAAGAAAGAATGAAAAACTGAAAGAATGAAAGTAAGTAAGGATGAAAAATTGAACGAATGAAGGTAAGTAAGAATGAAAAACTGAATGAATGAAAGTAAGAAAAAATGAAAAACTGAATGAATGAAAGTAAGTAAGAATGAAAAACTGAATGAATGAAAGCAAGAAAGAATGAAAAACTGAAAGAATGAAAGTAAGTAAGAATGAAAAACTGAAAGACTGAAAGTAAGTAAGAATGAAAAACTGAAAGACTGAAAGTAAGTAAGGATGAAAAATTGAACGAATGAAGGTAAGTAAGAATGAAAAACTGAATGAATGAAAGTAAGAAAAAAAGAAAAACTGAATGAATGAAAATAAGTAAGAATGAAAAACTGAATGAATCAAAGTAAGAAAGAATGAAAAACTGAAAGAATGAAAAATTGAATGAATGGAAGTAAGAAAGAATGAAAAACTGAATGAATGAAAGTAAGAAAGAATGAAAAGCTGAATGAATGAAAGTAAGAAAGAATGAAAGTAAGTAAAAATGAAAAATTGAATGAATGGAAGTAAGAAAGAATGAAAAACCGAATGAATGAAAGTAAGAAAGAATGAAAAACTGAATTAATGAAAGTAAGTAAGAATGAAAAACTGAATGAATAAGAATGAAAAATTGAGTGAATAGAAGTAAGAAAGAATGAAAAACTGAATGAATGGAAGTAAGTAAGAATGAAAAATTGAATGAATGGAAGTAAGAAAGAATGAAAAACTGAATGAATGAAAGTAAGAAAGAATGAAAAACTGAATAAATGAAAGTAAGAAAGAATGAAAAACTGAATGAATAAGAATGAAAAATCGAATGAATGAAAGTAAGAAAGAATGAAAAACTGAATGAATGGAAGTAAGAAAGAAAAATTGAATGAATGGAAGTAAGAAAGAATGAAAAACTGAATGAATGAAAGTAAGAAAGAATGAAAAGCTTAATGAATGAAAGTAAGAAAGAATGAAAAACTGGAAGAATGAAAGTAAGTAAGAATGAAAAATTGAATGAATGGAAGTAAGAAAGAATGAAAAACCGAATGAATGAAAGTAAGAAAGAATGAAAAACTGAATTAATGAAAGTCAGTAAGAATGAAAAACTGAATGAATAAGAATGAAAAATTGAATGAATGGAAGTAAAAAAGAATGAAAAACTGAATGAATAAGAATGAAAAATTGAATGAATGGAAGTAAGAAAGAATGAAAAACTGAATGAATGAAAGTAAGAAAGAATGAAAAGCTGAATGAATGAAAGTAAGAAAGAATGAAAAACTGAAAGAATGGAAGTAAGTAAGAATGAAAAGCTGAATGAATGAAAGTAAGAAAGAATGAAAAACTGAAAGAATGAAAGTAAGTAAAAATGAAAAATTGAATGAATGGAAGTAAGAAAGAATGAAAAACCTAATGAATGAAAGTAAGAAAAAATGAAAAACTGAATTAATGAAAGTAAGTAAGAATGAAAAACTGAATGAATAAGAATGAAAAATTGAGTGAATGGAAGTAAGAAAGAATGAAAAACTGAATGAATGGAAGTAAGTAAGAAAGAAAAATTGAATGAATGGAAGTAAGAAAGAATGAAAAACTGAATGAATGAAAGTAAGAAAGAATGAAAAATTGAATGAATGGAAGTAAGAAAGAATGAAAAATTGAATGAATGGAAGTAAGAAAGAATGAAAAACCGAATGAATGAAAGTAAGAAAGAATGAAAAACTGAAAGAATGAAAGTAAGTAAGAATGAAAAACTGAATGAATAAGAATGAAAAATTGAATGAATGGAAGTAAGAAAGAATGAAAAACTGAAAGAATGAAAGTAAGAAAGAATGAAAAACTGAATGAATGAAAGTAAGAAAGAATGAAAAACTGAATGAATGAAAGTAAGAAAGAATGAAAAACTGAATGAATGAAAGTAAGAAAGAATGAAAAACTGAATGAATGAAAGTAAGAAAGAATGAAAAACTGAATTAATGAAAGTAAGAATGAAAAACTGAATGAATAAGAATGAAAAATTGAATGAATGGAAGTAAGAAAGAATGAAAAACTGAGTGAATGAAAGTAAGAAAGAATGAAAAACTGAATGAATGAAAGTAAGAAAGAATGAAAAACTGAATGAATGAAAGCAAGAAAGAATGAAAAACTGAAAGAATGAAAGTAAGTAAGAATGAAAAACTGAAAGAATGAAAGTAAGTAAGAATCAAAAACTGAAAGACTGAAAGTAAGTAAGGATGAAAAATTGAACGAATGAAGGTAAGTAAGAATGAAAAATTGAATGAATGAAAGTAAGAAAAAAAGAAAAACTGAATGAATGAAAATAAGTAAGAATGAAAAACTGAATGAATGAAAGTAAGAAAGAATGAAAAACTGAAAGAATGAAAGTAAGAAAGAATGAAAAACTGAAAGAATGAAAGTAAGTAAGGACGAAAAATTGAACGAATGAAGGTAAGTAAGAATGAAAAACTGAATGAATGAAAGTAAGAAAAAATGAAAAAATGAATGAATGAAAGTAAGAAAAAATGAAAAACTGAATGAATGAAAGTAAGTAAGAATGAAAAATTGAATGAATTGAAGTAAGAAAGAATGAAAAAATTGAATGAATGAAAGTAAGAATGAATGAATGAATAATAAAAAATACACTGTGATTGAAAGGAAGCAAAATTAATCTGACGGAGAAAGGAAGAATTTGTGATCTCCAAGATCTCTAGACAAGATGCTTAGGTTAACCGTAGACTATCGTGAATAATTGTATGTTCCAAAAATAAAAACAGCGCCAACATTTACTCCGGCAGATACCAAATGATATTTTAGAAAAATCGATCGCAATCCGCCAGGTAAATGTTCTAGCCACCAACTTTAGCGAGTCAGGGAGGAGGGAGCTAGCTTGTTGAAAGTTGCTAGTTTCTTCGTCTTCCAGGCCAGAAACCAGTCGGAAACGAATTGGAGGCCGCTGGCGTGGACACAGATTCTGTGGCCACGGCAAATAAACGTTCTCGACGGTCAGACGTCGGAAGAAGGACCGTATATCTCCACTGCATCTAGAACGTTATCATTAATGGCACCAACATATTTGATTAGCACCATTGATAAGCAATTCCAGGTGACGGGGTCCGCTATCGGACTTGTTGTCCACAAAGACACCTGGTGCAAGGCGTACGTTATGAGCACCGAGGCGATATCTGAAAAGCGCTTGTTCAACACGCTCGAACCCCACAGGTGTTGTTCTTATCTGAACAAGAAGAAATTATTCATTTCACTCCAAGCAAGGTGATAAAGCCACTAAGACGCAAAGGTGTGAAGGGATAACGGTTGATGTTTCTATCTACTTCAGGCTATCTATCTATCTATCTACTTCAGTCTGTTCATTATCTATCTATCTATCTACTTCAGTCTGTTCATTATCTATCTATCTATCTATCTATCTACTTCAGTCTGTTCATTATCCATCTATCTATCTATCTACTTCAGTCTGTTCATTATCCATCTATCTATCTATCTACTTCAGTCTGTTCATTATCCATCTATCTATCTATTTCAGTCTGTTCATTATCCATCTATCTATCTATCTATCTATCTACTTCAGTCTGTTCATTATCCATCTATCTATCTATCTATCTACTTCAGTCTGTTCATTATCCATCTATCTATCTATCTATCTATCTTCTTCAGACTATCTATCTATCTATTTCAGTCTGTTCATTATCCATCTATCTATCTACTTCAGGCTATCTATCTATCTATCTCAGTCTGTTCATTATCCATCTATCTATCTACTTCAGGCTATCTATCTATCTATCTATCTATCTATCTACTTCAGGCTATCTATCTATCTATCTATCTATCTATCTATCTATCTACTTCAGGCTATCTATCTATCTATCTATCTATCTATCTATCTATCTATCTATCTACTTCAGGCTATCTATCTATCTATCTATCTATCTATCTATCTACTTCAGACTATCTATCTATCTATCTGTCTATTTCAGTCTGTTCATTATCCATCTATCTATCTACTTCAGGCTATCTATCTATCTATTCTATTTCAGTCTGTTCATTATCCATCTATCTATCTACTTCAGGCTATCTATCTATCTATCTATCTATCTATATATCTATCTATCTATCTACTTCAGTCTGTTCATTATCCATCTATCTATCTACTTCAGGCTATCTATCTATCTATCTATCTATATATCTATCTATCTATCTACTTCAGTCTGTTCATTATCCATCTATCTATCTACTTCAGGCTATCTATCTATCTATCTATCTTCTTCAGTCTGTTCATTATCCATCTATCTATCTACTTCAGGCTATCTATCTATCTATCTATCTACTTCAGGCTATCTATCTATCTATCTATCTACTTCAGTCTGTTCATTATCTATCTATCTATCTATCTATCTATCTATCTACTTCAGACTATCTATCTATCTATCTATCTATCTATTTAAATTTTTGAAGATCAAATTTGACTAGGAAGCAAGAAGCCGGCAGACAGTTTCGCAAGCGAGAAGAAGTGAGATGGAAGAAACTGTCAGCATAGAACTTACGGTCACATCTACTGGAAAATGATGAGACCATACCGTCAATCTAGTAAAGATAAATGACGTAGCCAGTCTACTAGGGCGGCTAGCTAATCCCCATTGCAGGCACGTGCTCAGGCACATTTGTGTTTGTTCAACACCTACAGCAACTATGCTGAGAGGACCTTGGTTACAGTTACTGGGAGAGAGCGCGTTACCTAGCGTGAACAAGGCTAGCACGTTCACACCCTCGGTCATGATGACTTGTGACTTCGTGCTAACACAATCACTGACGGCTCCCGCGGTTGGTTGGAAGCCGTCTACCCAATAGAGTCACCCGGTGGTATGGTCTTTAGGCACTTTCCAAAAGTGCAGCACGCTGGAATCGTCATCTCCAGACCGACAAATCGACCTTGATGAGATTCGAACCCGCGGGTCTCATGGTCAGAAAGCGAATGTTTTAACCTCTCGGCCATAAACGGCCCAAATCTTGTATGCGCTTAAATTTATAAAGGTAGGTATCTTAAGGGAAACTTCACCAGAACAATTATTACGAAAGTGTTTATAGAAAAGACACAACGGAAGAGATATAGCGTTATGAAACAAAATAACTTTAATCAAAGACAAAGTGAAAGCAAGTCCAAAGAAACCAAATTCTTCAAAATGGCTAATAGATTAAACGAAAACAGTTGGAACGAGCAATCATTTGGACAATTTCTATACTCACCAGAACAATTACCCTGAAAGTATTTCTATAAAAGGTACAGGGAAGCTACATTACGGCGGTGGGAAAGAAACTGAAGCCGAGAAGCCGAGTTGATGGAATAGCCCTTATGTACTGCCTACGGAGGAGATGGAATAACCAGGATGTACTGGTTACATGATTGATAGAATAACCCGGATGTACTGGTTATGGGGTCGATGACATAACCTGGATGTACTGGTTACGGGGTTGATGGAGTGAGTCAGTTTTAACATTTGATATTTAAGATCACAAATTCTATATTTAGTTTATAGGACTCGCTGAGATTATACCGACGGATTACTACATATATATATATATATATATATATATATATATATATTATGGTGTAGAAAGATAACACGAACTCGGATATAGGTTAAATAGTATATTCTCGGAAACGTAGTACAAAGGTAAATGTGGACGGGAGACCCTCACTTGGTGACCCGATATTTAGCAATCCCACCACACGGGTCGAATGTGGCACAAGGCCGGTTTAACGTGGTCTTACCGAGCCCGTAGGCTCGGTCAAAAATATGCCCATTAGAACCCGTATACACGGGTTCAGGGACTGTCTACCTCTCCGGACGGCACTTTGCCCTGCGGCAAAGCCCCGTCCGATTCCTCCCCGCCGAGACGGAGAGTTCGACAGCAAAGAACAGCTTATACAAGTGTTCCAGTCACTGGGTGACTCGATATAACTAATATATATATATATATATATATATATATATATATATAACTAAAATAAATCCTAAAGAGCCAGGAAAACCTACCCAGGTTTCACATAAACCCTGAAGATCCGTTTAAGTGAAACCTAGGTAGGTTTGCCTGGCTCTTTAGGATTTGTTTTAGTTATTCCCGCTCTGCTTAGCGTATTGAGCACTCTACGTTTTAGTCTTACTACTCGCTTGTTTTTTTTTCTTCCTTTGAACTAAAGATTTGAGGCACTGGACGATTTATTTCGCCCCTTTTCGGATGTTTTTAGTTCTTTCTTTTTTTATTTCCAATTTTTTCCTCGGGTACCAATTTGTTTTGACATATCTACAAGTTGAGCTATCCGAGGGTTTTTTTCCAAACGAGTATTACTATTAGTGTATATATATATTTATATATCTATCTTTTACGGATATGTTCTTTATTTATACCTGAATGAATAAATATCTATTTATATACCTATCGCAGTATGCTCATATCTATCTATCTATCAATCAAATTCTGTTTATTTATCTATCTATCTATCTATCTATCAAATTCTGTTTATCTATCTATCTATCTATCTATATATATATATATCAAATTCTGTTTATTATCTATCTATCTATCTATCAAATTCTGTTTATCATCTATCTATCTATCTATCAAATTCTGTTTATCATCTATCTATCTATCTATCGAATTCTGTTTATTATCTATCTATCTATTTATCAAATTCTGTTTATCTATCTATCTATCTATATATATAAAATTCTGTTTATTATCTATCTATCAAATTCTGTTTATCATCTATCTATCTATCTATCAAATTCTGTTTATTATCTATCTATCAAATTCTGTTTATTATCTATCTATCTATCTCTCAAATTCTGTTTATCTATCTATCTATATATATATATATCAAATTCTGTTTATTATCTATCTATCTATCAAATTCTGTTTATCATCTATCTCTCTATCTATCTAATTCTGTTTATTATCTATCTATCTAATTCTGTTTATTATCTATCTATCTAATTCTGTTTATTATCTATCTATCTAATTTTGTTTATCTATCTAATTCTGTTTATCTATCTATCTAATTCTGTTTATTATCTATCTATCTATCAAATTCTGTTTATTATCTATCTATCTATCTATCAAATTCTGTTTATCATCTATCTATCTCTCTATCTAATTCTGTTTATTTATCTATCTATCTAATTTTGTTTATCTATCTATCTATCTAATTCTGTTTATTTATCTATCTATCTAATTCTGTTTATTATCTATCTATCTATCTATCAAATTCTGTTTATTATCTATCTATCAAATTCTGTTTATTATCTATCTATCAAATTCTGTTTATTATCTATCTATCTATCTATCTCTCAAATTCTGTTTATTATCTATCTATCTATCTAATTCTGTTTATTATCTATCTATCTCTCAAATTCTGTTTATTATCTATCTATCTCTCAAATTCTGTTTATTATCTATCTATCTATCTATCTAATTCTGTTTATTATCTATCTAATTCTGTTTATTATCTATCTAATTCTGTTTATTATCTATCTATCTATCTATCTATCTTATTCTGTTTATTATCTATCTATCTATCTATCTATCTATCTCGTCTTGATCATATCTATATATCTCCTCCTCGCTGGCTATTTCGTTCAGCTTTGTCCCGGAGCTTACGAAGGCTGATTAATTTTCTGTTTCACACTACCCCCCCCCTCCAAAAAAAATATCACTTCAAGATATTTTAAAAATGAACACAATCGTAAAAGACTATGAAAGCCTCGCAGTATAACGGGGCAACATTTATGAAAGGAAATACCAATTATTTGCATTTCGTTTCAACTGTGAAAAGCGTGGAAACCAGCGAAAGATATAATTAATTAATCAGACATCGAATCGTAACGACTTGACATGACCGATTTCCTCCTAAGAAGACTTTATTGAATGCTTATCTAGTGCCGTTCTTTTGATAGATTCGAATAATGGAGCAGTGTGGCTATTCAATTTCATGGGTAGATAGAATGCCTGAAACAATACATCATTGAGACAATTTGTTGCCTTCGAAGATCAGGGACAGATCTGATTGGATTTATTAAGACATCTCACAATTTAAACGAAAAGATAGACAAAGAAATGGAGAAAATTATATATATATATATTTATTTTATATACAGGATGTTCATAAATTTCGCGTGCACTTTAAAAAAAATTGTAACTTTATTTGTATTTGCGATAGAAATAATCTGTAAAAAATCTTATAAAGTTTTATGTACCTAGTTTTAAGTATAGCTAAAATAACTAATGTGATTTCAGGCATTACTGTAAATCAGTTGGCAAATGTTTTCCGTGAACTGCAAAATCGTATTACCCTTTGTATTGCTAATGATGGAGGATTGGCATTTAGAAAAAACGTTCATGAATGTATGTTTCGAAAAATAATACTCGATAATGAATTTCGCCTCTAATGGCTTCATTAGATGGATAACGAAAAGATGTGTTGCGTGTGCATGCTTTTGTGTGTGTTTAAAATATTTAAATCTTATTCATAAATGATCTTCCTGACGCCATAGATTCCCAAGTCGGCATCTACGCGGATGACACCATAATTTACTCCTGCCTCAAAAACAAATCTAGTGATGCTGACAAAGTTAACCTGGCAGTTCGTCTCGAAAAGGACCGACAATCGGTTGTGAACTGGGGCAAGAATTGGTTGGTTAACTTTAACGCCTCTAAAACAAAACTGCTCTCTATTAACCACCACAAGGATCCATCCCTGCATCTCATTAGAATGTCGGAAGACCAACTTCTCGAGAGCTCCTCTCTGCGGCTGCTCGGTCTCACGCTGTTCGCTGACCTGAGATGGAACAAATACATCGAGTCAATTGCTTCATCCACCGCAAGGAAAGTTGGCTCCCTGTGCCGAGCCAGGAAATTTTTCTCCCCGGAATCGATCCTCCAAATCTATAAATCAACCATTCGCCCTTGCATGGAGTATTGCTGCCATATATGGTCTGGAGCCCCTGCTGTTTGCCTCAGGGTTCGTGATAAGATCCAGAGACGGATATGCAATGTGATTGGCCCTGATCTGTCATCTCGTCTGCAGTCGCTCTCTCACAGACGCGCCGTTGCCTCGCTCTGTCTTTTTTACAAATACTTTCACGGTAATTGCTCCGATGAGCTGCTTTCGCTGGTTCCCAGGCCTCATGAATTTAAGCGTCCTACGAGGCTGACATCCCGTTCCCACCCCTTCACAGTTGAAACTGTTAGATGTAGACGTCTCTTCTACTCCAATAGCTTCATGTCTCGCACACCTCGCCTGTGGAACTCCCTTCCTTATTCCTGTTTCCCTGACAAATACAATCTCCAACTATTTAAGTGTAACATCAATCGACATCTCCAGTTGCCTTGATCTATCCACTTCCCTTCTCCACATCCTTTCCTCTTTCATTCCTATCTGCTCTCGCTCCAAATCTTCTGTAACCCCCTTGCCTTGATCGATCCACTATCTTTCTCCACATCCTCTCCTTTGCCACTCCTATCTGCTCTTACTCCAAACCTTCTGTAACCCCTTGCGTGCTAGTGGCTTCCAGCCTTGCTTGGGGTGATAAGCTTAAAAAAAAAAAAAAATTATTTTTCCCAAGACTAAAAAACAGAAAGAAAATGAGTAACTTAAAAAAAAAAAAGAAGATTTATTACATACTGTTGACATGGATAACGTATGGATAAAAACAATTTCCTTAATTTATTTTCTACTCATTTTGAAGGATTTTCCATTTCAAAACTCGGACTCTCAAGGCGGAGAATATAAAATATTAAACGATTTTTTTTTTAAAGTCACTCATTTCGTTTCTCTTTTTAATCTAAAGCAATGCCAGCTTGGGAAACATAATATAAGATTTAATTATTTTAAACCGACACAAATACACACACACACACACACAACACATCTTTTCGTTATCCATCTGATGAAGCCATTAGAGGCAAAATGCATTATCGGATATTATTTTTGAAACCTACTTTTATGAACGTTTTCCAAATGTCAATAACTTAAAACATTTTATAGTTAAAATACCAGCGATACATGTTTATAAAAGATTACCAATAAGACATTATTGCAGCCAAATTACCAGCAATAGAGTTTTTATAAAATTACCAACAATACATTTTATCATCTCCAAATTATAGATCTCTAAAACATACGTTTACCCATAAAGTATAATTTTGTGTACGAAATATATGTAGCCGAAGTCATAAAATTGCGTCACAAATGTTTAAATTTTGGCATTAAATAACCCATAGATGTGTTGATATGCACTTAAACAAAATCAACCAACAATTATCTATCTATCTATTTATCTATCTATCTATCTAAAGCTAAATGTCTGTGATTGCGTGTGTGCTTGTGCCGTGCACCCGTCTTGCGCATAAAGATTGACGAGTTGTTTATACAGTAAGTATTTTTATTTTAACTTTCTTCAGCGACAATTTTTAAGTAAAATATTTTAAAGTTAAAGACAGGCACAAAGAGATCCCGCTTTGCCGTTTCGTCCAGTTGTTTGTAGAGTAATTATGAATATTTCAACTTTCTTTAAAAAATATTTTAGATATTGAAAAATATTTTTGTGCCTTATTTTAAGTGAATATGATTAAAAAATATTTTTTGGCATATTAAAAATTATTTTTAAGTTAATCTGGTTTGAAAATATGTAATTCAGTAAATGAAATTTAAAAAAATACGAGTTGTTTATACAATAAGTATTTTTATTTAAACTTTCTTCAAACAGACATTTTCAATAAACTTTCTTGTTTTATAACCTGAACCGTCAGTGACACAACGGGTCACGGGTTGTCTAGTTATATCTAAGTGAACGTATACAGTGAAATCTACGTCTGTATGAAGGCGTGTATGTTTCAGCAAGAGAGAAGATGTAGAAACTATGAGAAATGTAAGATAGGACCTACGCAAAGAAAGCGACATTGAATTAAATGTACTGGGCATGGGGCATGGGCAACCGGTACTGTTCCCAACGCGCCACCTAACGGCACAATTTATGGAAGGTGACACCATCGACTTGTGTCGTCAGTGGTCAGAAAGTTCTCATTCAAAGAGTGCTAACAATTTTTACGCGAAAACATTCCGTGTCGATGATGGGTAGACAGTGGAATGTAAGCCATTTGGTAGGGGATCGGAACGTTTCCTACGGCTGTTGTGGAGGTAACTGTACGGTCCGTATTAGCCTCATCAGTAATCAGCGCGCTTCCACCAGAAATGGAATGCCTTTTTATAACTTTCTTCGCTAAGTTAGTGAACATCTATCTATCTATCTATCTATCTAGCTATGATTTTATATCTATCTATGCTTTTATATCTATCTATCTATGTTTTTATATCTATCTAAGCTTTTATATCTATCTATGTTTTTATATCTATGTTTTTATATCTATCTATCTATCTAAGCTTTTATATCTATCTATCTATCTATCTAAGCTTTTATATCTATCTATCTATCTAAGCTTTTATATCTATCTATCTAAGCTTTTATATCTATCTCTCTATCTATCTAAGCTTTTATATCTATCTATCTAAGCTTTTATATCTATCTATCTAAGCTTTTATATCTATCTATCTAAGCTTTTATATCTATCTCTCTATCTATCTAAGCTTTTATATCTATCTATCTATGCTTTTATATCTCTCTCTCTATCTAAGCTTTTATATCTATCTCTCTATCTATCTAAGCTTTTATATCTATCTATCT
>OZ038517.1:19886885-19911373 GCA_964036315.1 Acanthosepion esculentum | reverse complement strand
CTACGAAGGTAATTTCACCTTTATACTGTCTACTTTCTTTAAATTATGGCCTTGCTAGTTGCAGGTTGAAGCTGCTTTCCTACTTTGCCGAGGAAATGAAGCCCAAAGATGTCATGAATGAAAATCGTACATATTTATAAAAAGCAGTTAGAATATTTTTTTTTCTTGATTATTTACATTATTCAGACTATTATCCCCATCTTCATTGCCATATTCATAATGTTTCAGTTTGAGGACACATACCTCAGTGGATAAAGACGTTGGTTAGATCCCATGACTAGACCCTTAGTTATGAATTCAATACCAGGCCACAGCAATGGTGAACCAAAAAACTTGGACAGTTGAGTTAAAGGGAAATAAGCAAGACATCCGGAAGAGGCATGACTCATGGAACAAGAACAATCTACCCCAGTGTACTAAATAAAGGGTGCGGTTTGAAATTTCAATCACCTGAAGAAGGCCGGCATGTACAATGTCTGAAACATCGGGAATATGGCAATGAGGATAATAGTCCAAATAATGTAAAGAATGCAAGTAATCATAACACCTCATCTCAGAGATATAGACAGAATATTTTTCATATTCAAGTAACTGTAAAAATGCCTTTTTTTTTCTTTTTCTTTTTTTTTCTTTTTCTTTTTTTTTCTTTTATTTTTTTTTTCTTTTATTTTTTTTTTATTTTATTTTTTTTTTATTTTATTTTTTTTTATTTTATTTTTTTTTTATTTTATTTTTTTTTTATTTTATTTTTTTTTTATTTTATTTTTTTTTATTTTATTTTTTTTTATTTTATTTTTTTTTTATTTTAAATCAGATTCTGACAAAAGTGTTTTGGCAAAAAAGCAAGCATTTGCAATCGATCCACCAAATGGAATTCTAAAGTCTCTTGAGAAAATCGTAAGTACTCAAGATTTGCACTTTTTTTTTTTTTTTTTTTTTTTTTTTTCTATAATTGTGTAGGATGTCAAAGATGTCAGCTTTGTTCATCTGTCTCAGTCATTTGTTTTTCCTCCTCATGTTTCTAAACTCAGACTATCAGGTCCAATGCAAATTTAACGGACTAATAATCCACCATTGAGCAACAATGAAATCTTAAGGAAAAGGCAATTAAAATGTCTCTGGTCCATAATGAGGAAAGAGAGCTTGGAGAATTTGACACTGACAGGGTATAAAGAGGAACTAATAGAAGCAATGAGTAACCAATCTGATGAGATTGTGTAACTGGATGACAGAACATGAACTGGGAAGGATGAGAAGACAAATATAGAACTATAAAGGATAGGAACTTGTGGAGAACCACAATCACCCCCAAACTGAACAGAAACAGCATATAAAAGAAGAGAAAGTTCTAAGGAAAATGGGAACAAAAAGAACGCTTATATTTAGAATCAGTTGAAATTTCTGGGTCACATAATGGCGAAAGAAGGCTTGGTGAATTTAACACTCACAGTACACATTGAAAGCAAGAGGGACAGAAGAAAACAGCAAGTGCGACAAATGCATTTTTGTTTTTTTTATTGAAATAAATCTTTATTTTGCAAATGTAATATCAATCCTCCTCTACATTAGTGAATGCTGGACAATCTCCTCGCTGATGAACAAGAGATGCGAGGCAACAAAAATGTGGTTCTACAGAAGGGTGCTGAAAATAGAATGGAACAAACATGCGAGTAATGAGGAAGACTTAAGGAAAAGAGGAAACAAAAAGGATGCTTATACATAGAATCATAGTTGAAATTTGTAGGATACCTATAATGTGGAAAGAGGGCGTAGAAAATTTGACACTCACAGGACATATAGAAAGCAAGAGAGACAGGAAAATGTGACTAAATTATCTCACAAGCTTGCATAAATGGTTGACAGAACAGCAAAAAGATTTATTAAAAGCTACAAAAGACAGGAAGTTGCAGAGCTTCTGTAAATCTGACAGAACAGGTTTTAGGAAAGATAAGAAAAGGACAAATTTTATTAAGAGCTACAAAAGACGGGAAATTGTGAAAAGCCATGATCGCCAATCTCCTGGAGGGACATAGCACATAAGAGTATAAGTAATGGCCACCAGAAAATGCATTTTACAAATATTAACTATTACCGCACTGAAAGTGAAAATTGTCGCTGTAGAATTCTCTCCCATTGCTACTCAAGTGCATTCTGTTGCCTTGAGATGGTTACTGTAAATAAACACTTGTCAACTGTTATTTCTGGTATTTTAAGCTGGAAATTGCCTACTACTGCTTTGGAACAAGGCTAAACTTCTGTTTTCCAATGCCATTTTGAATTCTAGACTCTACAAGGTGTAAGATCGATTAAATCATGTTAATTTTTTTGATTTCTTTTGTAAACAAAAATGGCCACATCAACATCCAACAAAGCCTCTATTCAGGAGTTTTTCTTTGATTGTAATTCCGTTCAGGTACATTTTTTGTTTGTTCAACACCCACAGAGCCAACCAGTGGTTTATACTGCAACTATTCTGAGCAGACCTTAGTTACAGTTTCTGGGAGTGTGTGTGTGTTATCTCGTGCAATCAACAGTCTGAACAAGGCTAGCTCATTCAAACCCTCGGTCACGATGACTTGTCACTTTGTGCTAGCACAGCATCAACGTCCCCCAATGGTTCCTATCTACCCAATTTCATTCACAAGGCTTGAGTCAACCTGTGGTATGGTTTTCAGGCAATTTCCAAAAAGTGCCGAATGCTGAGATCACCTCCTCTTGACTGATATCAAGAAGTCACCTTCCTGACAAATTGATCATGGTGAGATTTGAACACGGGTCTCATGGTTAGAAAGCAAACATAACTACTTGGCCACTTACATACATACATATATATATATATATATATATATGTAACACGTGCACAATAAGTCACTTGTAGTATTAGGGTCCTTAGCCTTTGTTAACCTTTACTACACTGCAGGTGACAATTGTTACCATAGAATTCTCTCCCTTTGCTATTCCCGGCATATTTTCTCACCTTAAGACAGTTGCTATAAATAAACACTTGTCAACTGTTATTTCCAGTATTTTAAGCTGGAAATGACCTACTACTGCTTTGGAACAAGGTTAAACTTCCGTTTTCCAACATTTTGAATTATAGACTCTACACAAGGTGTAAGATCAATTAAATCTTTGTTAATTTTTTCATCATTTTTGTAAACAAAAATGGCCACGTCAACATCCAACAAAGTCTCTATTCAGGAGTTTTTCTTTGATTCTAATTCTGATGATGATTTTGAGGGCTTTAGTAAAGTGGATATTGATGGTCGAAGATGATGACCACTAGAAACCGAGCAGTTACTATTATCCATGGCTGACTAATTTTATGGGAGCTACTGTGGCCCCCATAGATATACCTGACAGCCTTTCTGAAGATGAATTATTGTCTATTTATAAATGGCGAAGTAATTTTATTTGTCAATGAGACAAATATGCTAGTCAGGTGAAAGAAGGATTATTAAATTATTAATGTATTTGCTTTTTAATTTTGTGTTTCAATTTTATTTTCAATGTCAAAACTGCATGCAAAACGTAATGCATTACATCAAAATATTACTCAACCATTCTTTTATTAGCATAGAAAAAATAAAATGTATACACACAATACAAAGAAAGTTATAACAATTTTAAAGCATCAGTAAAAGGAGATGGGCAATACATATTGGTGGTGGGGATACTTAGATGGAAATTAGTTGGAGGCTCAATACGAAATCTTTCCATTTGCACAGTGAGGATCTCGAGGACAAAATACAAATGGCCTCCAACACTTAAGTTGAGTGGGACTTGCTAAGAATAGTAAATGAGTCCACACTGAAATTAGTGGCACAATTATGGCTATTAGGTGTTCTGCAATGGAAGACCTGTCTGTATTGGTCAGAATGTCTGAAGGACAAGGCTTAAAATTGCGGATCTTTGTTGACACGTGTTGCTTTATTCTTGACATCCAGGTTTGAGTTGTTCTCCCTATGTAGTGTGAACCACAACTACATTTGAATGAATAAATCAAAGAACTATTGTAATGTGGAGGGGGAACGTCTTTCTGCATGGATGCAAGGACAGGCTTGGCAGAATAAAAACTACACAAGTATTAGCAGCAAATTTTAAAACGGTAGATGTCCCCCCCCCCAATGCAGTGGCAGGAGAAACAATTCTAGAAAGAATTTAGTGTTAAAGATTTAAAATAAAAATCTGGAATTATGAATTTCTCACAATTCGATTTATTCAAACCCACCACCAGCACCATCCTAACAATGAAACGGTGGGCATCAATGAATTAAAAGTAGAATAAATTGATTTTAATGAAACAGAATTTTACTGTTAGCCAATGTAATGCTGTGGTGACATTAAAATTAATCTGTATCCATTCGGCAGAAAGTTATTACCATGACTGTTAAGTTTAAGTTCTTACTGCGAAACGTGTTCACTTTGATACTAATACCTTTTGAGCCTTGGGTGGCAGCCAGTCAAAGAGAAGGATTACTGTGAATTCTAAACTGGAGCAGACAACAGGAAACTACTCCACCATTTTTCCTAAGTCATAGCAAATCCCACATTAATAAAAAAATTAAAAAAAAAAAAAAAAAGGGAATGTGTGGAGAGCCATGATTTCCTATCATGGACAGGGTAATTAAAAAAAAAAAAAAAAAACATACATTTTTGTATTTTATATCCTTCGTCAATGCACTCCCTGCTTACGACTACATCACGTTCAAATGCCACTTCTCATGCGATCACTAAAGTTAAGCAACATCAAGCCTGGTCAGTACCAATTACACCACCTGCGTATTGAATGTGCAGGTGGTGTAACAGATAATGACTTCTGCTTTACATTTAGATTTCCTCGGCCAGATAACGTAAAAGAATAAGGAGGGACTTGCATTGCATTTTTATGCAATGAATATGCAATGCATTATGGGACAGAGACGCAATGAATTATGGGATTGCATGAAGACGCAGGGTTATTATGGGTATATGGGCAAATATAAAAGCACCTAGTTTTTCCCAGTTCAGCAGGCTTGGAGTGACGTTCACGGTTGGCGGCTGGAAAAGTCTGTGCGATTTTGAGACAGAACTCAAGAAGGAACGACTAGAGGTTGGATTACCAGTTAGGAGAGCTCGAATTTACTCGCTGGTGGCCGTTTTCTTTTTATTTACCCACAGATACCAAGATATATTTTCCTTGTATCATACAATATAATCTGTTTGTCTTCTCTTCTAGACTGTTACCCTGCTGTGCAACCAAATGGCTATGCCATCCCTGCCTGTACATGTTGCGATTTACCATGGGGAAGAAGAAGCGAGGCAACAGTTAAAAAGGTGACACAATTTAACTACTTGGGGGTGGGTGTGTTTCTTTTGCTTTAATGTGCAAGGACCAGCATGCAAAGCTTTCCAATCCAGCTTGGCTTTCACTCCCTTACCCCAATAATTATTATTCGTTTTTTTTTAAACAGGTGAATTTTTTTTAAAGGCTAAATTAGAAATATATGTCCATAAAAATGGCCTTTTGGTATTCCTGGGTGTGGTTCCCACACATTGACGTGGCACATCATCATCATGACAGTGTCGTCACATGTATTTCAGATTGTTGCATTCATTAGTTGTATAGCAAATGATTTTTAACATGAGTAATTAAAAACTGTAACCATAACAAATATGAAAAATGAAAAAAAAAAAAAAAGCCAGATATCCTGGAAGCCCCCTCCCATGGTGTGAAATGTGACGACTGTTTTCTAGAAACTCGGCATGCTAAGAGATGATTGCCCGTATGTGTAGCGCTGATCCAAACAGTATCACTATAGCTACTCTTTTCATTATTCGGACTATTGTCCTCCTCTTTGTCGCCATATTTATTACAACGTTGTACGCTCTGGACTTCTTCAGGTGGTTGGAATGTCGAACTGAACCCTTTATTTTGCTCACTGTGGTTAGACTGTTCTCGTTCCACCTGCCATGTTTAATGGATGTCAGTTATCGGTTATCTCGTGTTAATTTCCCTCTGAAAGTTCTCCACTGCCTTAGCCAGGTATTGAACTCACCCTCTTTGGGTCCTGTCACTGGATCTAACTAACGCCTTTATCCACTGTGCCGTGTGTCCACTGGAGTAGATTGTTCTACTTCCACATGACATGCCTTTTCTGGATATCTCAGTTTGAGTTATCTCCCTTTAATAACTCCACTCTCCAAGTTTTTGTTCGCCTCTGCTGTGGCCAAGTAATAACTGAAACTGGGATATCCAGAAAAGGCGCGGCACATGGATCTCGAACGATCTACTCTGGTGGACAAAATAAAGACAACGCATATCGCATGAAGAAAGCCAAAGCGTACAATGGCCGAAACGTTGTGACTATGATAATAAAAATGAGGACAACTGTCCAGACTATGTAAATAGTGTATTTTCTTAATTACTTTTTATTTTATATTATTTTGTGTCCATCAATATAATTGTTCCCCACCTGCCCACTAACTGTTGGAATATCACGACGGTAAATAACTGATGCTGCTACCCACAATGCCACATTGACCAGCTTGTATAAATAGTTGGCCTGAAGATTATATTTAAGCATGAAACACTTTTGACACTCGGTTTTGATCT
Organism: Acanthosepion esculentum; assembly: GCA_964036315.1. Lineage (NCBI taxonomy): Eukaryota > Metazoa > Mollusca > Cephalopoda > Sepiida > Sepiidae > Acanthosepion > Acanthosepion esculentum. Next base: position 19,904,778 of record OZ038517.1, on the reverse strand, counting down.
GTCCACTTATATATTAATATTGTTCACCCAATACAAAGTCGAGAGCCACTCAAGGTTGAGTGTTATTGTGTAGAGTTGTATTAGTGTAAGAAAGAGCAAGATAATAGAAAAGTTAGACAGCTAATTCTAGACTTGAAGAGGTCAAGATTTAATTAGTGAATAAAATTTCAGCATTCAGGGGTTGAGGTTAGAAGTATTAGGTTGGTGCAAAAATAATGTCGTTTTTTGACGTTCAACTTCATGTGAGAAAACGACATTATTTTTGCACCAACCTAATATATCTCAACAGGGGAACAAGGGATAAACCCCTACTCCTGTTCAAAAGACCAGATAGGAGTGTGAACCAGACGATAGGCAAGTGTATCTACTCCTATTAAATAAATATACATTTTTTTTTTTCCCTCACTCGTAGTGCAACTCTGTGTTTTCATGCGCAATACAATCTTCAGGTGCTGATTGAAAACGTTTCAGTCCATTCAATTTGGCTATGTTTGTGGGGAAACGTCGTCATTTACTAAGCTTATTTCGTCCTGGGTACGACGTTAAACTGCATCCAACAGCAAGGCCTCTGATCAAGAGGTTTTGAGGAAGCGTGGAACCACCTCTTAATTGCTGGTGTTCCCAGGTCCACCCAGACCCGCGGTGGTAGCACCTGTTGGGGTCCCAGCTATGGGCAAATAGTGAACTTCCATGTTTGTACCATGTCCTGGGTATGACGACAAACTACATCCGCGTCCTGGGTATGACGACAAACTACATCCGCGTCCTGGGTATGACGACAAACTACATCCGCGTCCTGGATATGACAACAAACTACATCCGCGTCCTGGGTATGACGACAAACTACATCCGCGTCCTGGGTATGACGACAAACTACATCCGCATATTTGAACTTTATTTGAGTAGCTAAGCAATTAAATTAAATTTTATCAACAAAATAATTGCTTTTTTATAAAGATCACAAAAGACCAGAATGAAAATGAAAAAATATTATTACCAGCTCTACGTTTTTGAAAAATATTATTACCAGCTATACGTTTTTGAAAAAAACATTTTTACCAGCTCTACATTTTTGAAAAAACATTATTACCAGCTCTACGTTTTTGAAAAAATATTATTACCAGCTCTACGTTTTTGAAAAAATATTATTACCAGCTCTACGGTTTTGAAAAAATATTATTACCAGCTCTACGTTTGTGGAAAAATATTATTACCAGCTCTACGTTTTTGAAAAAATATTATTACCAGCTCTACGTTTTTGGAAAAGTGTTATTACCAGCTATACGTTTTTGAAAAACCAGAATGAAAATGAAAAAATATTATTACCAGCTCTACATTTTTGAAAAATATTATTACCAGCTCTACGTTTTTGAAAAATATTATTGCCAGCCCTACGTTTTTGAAAAATATTATTGCCAGCTCTACGTTTTTGAAAAATATTATTGCCAGCTCTACGTTTTTGAAAAATATTATTGCCAGCTCTACGTTTTTGAAAAATATTATTACCAGCTCTACGTTTTTGGAAAAATATTATTACCAGTTCTACGTTTTTGAAAAATATTATTACTAGCTCTACGTTTTTGAAAAATATTATTACCAGCTCTACGATTTTGGAAAAGTGTTATTACCAGCTATACGTTTTTGAAAAACCAGAATGAAAATGAAAAAATATTATTACCAGCTCTATGTTTTTGAAAAGTATTATTACCAGCTCTACGTTTTTGAAAAATATTATTACCAGCTATACGTTTTTGAAAAAAACATTACCAGCTCTACGTTTTTGTAAAAAACATTATTACCAGCTCTACGTTTTTGGAAAAATATTATTACCAGCTCTACGTTTTTGAAAAAATATTACTACCAGCTCTACGTTTTTGGAAAAATATTATTACCAGCTCTACGTTTTTGGAAAAATATTATTACCAGATATACGTTTTTGAAAAATAATATTACCAACTATACTTTTTGGAAAAAAACTTTTTCAGCATTGAATGGCCCAACGAAGGTCGATATGCTGGTTAAATAATCAATCAATCAATCAATCAATCAATCACTAAGCTTATTTTATCCTGGGTATGATGATAAACTACATCCGGCAGCAAGGCCTCTGATCAGGAGGTTTTGAGGAGCACGGAATCACCTCTTAATTGCTGTTGTTTCCAGATCCACCCTGACCTGGCGTGTTAGCATCTGTTAGGGTCCCAGCTATGGGCAAATAGTTAACCCATAAACTGGGGTCGAAACACGAGTATTTTTATAGTAAAAATACTAGCAATACATTTTCATAGTAACAAAAAACATTAAACAATACATTTTTTTTTTTTTTTTTTTTTTTTTTGTAACAAAAATAAAATTTATTAGCAATTTAACAGCAAAACATTTTTCTTGTAAAAGAAATTACTAATGCTCCTAAGAAAATTAATCTTCGGCATTAAATGACCCATAAGGTGTTGATATGCCACTTAACAAACAAAGCTTATAAAAATGTCAATGAATACATCAGTTACGCATGACAATGACCGAAACCTTTATACCAGCTTGTTAGTTGTCTATAGAAGGGCTTCCTGCATATTTTCTGATCTTTGTTTTGGCTGGCAGAGTCCACAATGTTGGGTTACTCATTAAGAATTGAGCTTCGCACCCAAATTCTTGGCTAAATTTGTGATAAAAGTGTTCCCTCTTTTCCAACCATTTACTTGCCCAGCACCCTCACCTTTGTTTACTGTTTTCCAATGTCTTTTTGATATTTCCTTTGCAGGGCCTTAAACAAATTCCCAAATCAGCGGAGCAAGTGGAAATGGTCAGACTGGTTTGATACCATGTTCACTAATGAAGATTACACACAAAGCTGTAAGCAGAGAACCTTTTTTTTCTTTTCTTTTTTTTTTTTTCTTTGTGTGTGTGTGTGTGTGCCACAGGGCACAGTGGTCCTATCGAGGTCATATTAGTACATGAAACATCGTCGAGGTCATATTAGTACATGAAACATCGTCGAGGTCATATTAGTACATGAAACATCGTCGAGGTCATATTAGTACATGAAACATCGTCGAGGTCATATTAGTACATGAAACATCGTCGAGGTCATATTAGTACATGAAACATCGTCGAGGTCATATTAGTACATGAAACATCGTCGAGGTCATATTAGTACATGAAACATCGTCGAGGTCATATTAGTACATGAAACATCGTCGAGGTCATATTAGTACATGAAACATCGTCGAGGTCATATTAGTACATGAAACATCGTCGAGGTCATATTAGTACATGAAACATCGTCGAGGTCATATTAGTACATGAAACATCGTCGAGGTCATATTAGTACATGAAACATCGTCGAGGTCATATTAGTACATGAAACATCGTCGAGGTCATATTAGTACATGAAACATCGTCGAGGTCATATTAGTACATGAAACATCGTCGAGGTCATATTAGTACATGAAACATCGTCGAGGTCATATTAGTACATGAAACATCGTCGAGGTCATATTAGTACATGAAACATCGTCGAGGTCATATTAGTACATGAAACATCGTCGAGGTCATATTAGTACATGAAACATCGTCGAGGTCATATTAGTACATGAAACATCGTCGAGGTCATATTAGTACATGAAACATCGTCGAGGTCATATTAGTACATGAAATATTGACTATTTAGTGACTTAGTAATCTTGAGTGAAGGAGTAGAGATAGTAAATGGAGAAAAATATTGGAGTGGTTAATCAGGTTGCAACCGGAGATTTTTTTTTTTTTTTTTTTTTTTTACATATGGAATCTATAAAATGCTTATGAGAAAGACTTTGGGAATATTTGAACCTAAAATAAACAGTAAGATTTGGTAAAATTTAATATTACTAAAATTCCTTGCCTAGACCAACAGCCCTGAGGAGGTTGTGGTCAATGTGCTTGCCAAAATTTTGCGAAAGTCTGCGAATTGTTTGTTTGGTAGCCTAAACAAAAATGGCTGCATGAACATCCAATGAATCCTTTATTCAGGTGTTTTTCTTTGATTCGGACTCTGATATTTTGAAGGCTTTATTTGAGTGGATATTGAAGGTGAATTGGTTGAAGATTATAACCAGACATCAATACGTGCAGAAAAGTAATGATGACCACAAGATACCTAGTGGCTATCATCATCAGTGTCTGACTAATTTCATGGAAACTACTACTAATGGAAAATAGATGTACCTAACGGACCTTCTGCAGGGAAATTATTTTGTCTATTTATAAATGACGAAATAACTTTATTTGCCAGAGACAAATAAATATGCTAGTCGGGTGTAAGAAACACCAAACAAATGACAGTGTCTTCTCGTTTGTAAACAATGCTACAGGGAGTTAAGAGCCTGTTTTGTTATTCATTAACCTTCACCACACTGAAGGCGAAAATTGCCACCATAGGATTCTCTCCCTTTGCTATTCTAGGCACATTCTGTCTCCTCAAGATGGTTGCTATAAACTGTTATTTCTGGTATTTTAAGCTAGAAATTTCCTACTACTGCTTTGGAACAAGGCTAAACTTCTGTTTTCCAATGCCATTTTGAATTCTTCTAGACTTTACACAAGGTGTAACACCGATTAAACCAAAGTTAATTTTTTCGTGATTTTTTGTAAACAAAAATGGCTGTGTCAATATCCAAAGTCTTTATTCAAGAGTTTTTCTTTGATTAGGACTCCAATGATTTTGAGGGTTTTTCTTGAGTGGATATTGACGGTGAAGTGGTCAAAGATGATGACCACTAGTGGCTACTATCATCCATGCCTGACTAATTTTAGGGAATCTACTGGTGACCATCGATATACCTGATAGCCTTTCTGAAGGTGAATTATTTTGTCTGTTTATAAACGACAAAATAATAACTTCAGAGATTAATTATAAATCACAAGACATGGGTTTTACATAAGGATGAGGCCGAAAAGTCGAGTCAAATCATAGAAGGAAGAAAGATGTTTTATAGATAGCTTCATTTACCAAATGAGCTACTGTCATAGCCTGAAGAATTGGGGCTACTCTATACATGAAGAATCATCTTCTTTATGTCCCCTCAGGACATAGGCAATCATAGCTCTCCACAACTTCCTGTCCCTTGTAGCTCTTAATAAACTTTGTCTTTCTGTTATTCCTTCTAAGCCTTGTTCTGTCATCCATTTGCGCAAGATCACATGAAACAAAGCATAGCCATTTGCTCTTTGAGAAAGGGAGCTAAGAACCTGTTTTGTTATTCATTAACCTTTACCACACTGAAGGCGAAAATTGTCTTTGCAGGATTCTCTCCCTTTGCTATTCTAGGCGCATTTTGTCTCCTTGAGACGGTTGCTATAAATAAACACTTGTCAACTGTTATTTTTGGTATTTTAAGCTGGAAATTCCCTACCACTGCTTTGGAACAAGGTTAAACTACCTTATTCCAACACCATTCTGAATTCTTCTAGACTCTACGTGAGGTGTAACATAGAGTAAACCCACATTCATTTTTACAAGGTTTTCTTTTTTTTATAAACAAAAATGGCTGTCTCAATATCCATCAACTCCTTTATTCAGGAGTTTTTCTTTGATTAGGACTCCTATGCTGATTTTGAAGGCTTTACTCAAGTGGATATTGATGGTGAAGTGGTCAAAGATGATAACCATGCTATTGACGTGGAAAGTGATGATGACCACTAGTGGCTACTATCATCCATGGTTGACTAATTTTATGGAATCTACTGGCGACCATGGATGTATCTGATCACCTTCCTGAAGGTGAATTATTTTTTCTATTTATAAGCAACAAAATAACTTTATTCGTCAACAAGACAAATAAATATGACTCGGGTGAAAGAAATAGCAAACAAATGCTAGTGTCTTCTCATATTTGGACAATGTTAAGACAAAGTTGCTTGTCCCAAAAGTAATTAAGATATTGTGCTAGGATCTCTGGAAATGAGCCTTGGGAACCAACATGTTAAATAACCCCAATAATCAATATATTGGTAACCAATTAATAATTGATTTCAGGTGACCAGACTGTGAGCCAAAGAAGTGACATCAATGTTTTCTTTGATCATTTGTCTACTCTCGAACTGACAGTTGAAATAAGCAAAAAAACACACAGTAAGTAATATACGAAAGTTTTTTTTTTTTTTTTTTTTCAACTTTAAAAATTCCTTGTTTTTATTTCTTCAAGAATTGTGATTAATAATGTTATCTCTCTCTTATATATATGAAGAAATATAGTCTTAAGATGTGCTATATTTATGGGATAAAGTGCTCAATATCAGAGATAGAGCCTATGTAAATATAAAAGTGAACATAGAAGTCAACACTTAGAGGCGACAGGCTGTTTCATGCTAGACGCAACCGACAGGCCGACAATTGCGTCCAGCATGAAACAGCCTGTCGCCTCTGAGTGTTGACTTCGATGTTCGCTATATATATATATATATATATATATATATATATATATATATATATATTATTCTGTGACTCTGTTAGTCTGTCAGTTACACCTTGTAAAATAGCCATACATTGACTGATCAAAACCAAATTTTGCTGAGAAGTGCAACAGGTTATGTGTACAGTTAGTTTTACTAGGTTATGTAGCTTAGTGTGATAAATTTTCATTAATTTTTTGAGAAAGTTTTTAACATTTCACTATTTTTAAAATTTAATGATTAAAATAACAAATACTTAGTTAATAAAAATACAATATTGTTTTTTGCATAGCTTTTATATATATATATATATATATATATATATATGTAAATGTTCCTTTTTTTTGGGATTCGGTCACCAACGTGACCGAATCCCAAAAAAAGGAACGCTGACTTTAGAATTTCAGTTGTTCTGTTTCTGATTAGTCTTGTGTCTATCGTCTTTTCATGTTGACTTAAATATCGTCTAATCCTAAGTATGTTTCTAATAATCATGTCCTGAAGATGGTCTACTAGACTGAAACGTCTGACGTTGACAGTAAAACAATATTAAAACAGTAAACTTGCATATTCGGATTTCGTTCTGTCTTTTCCATATTTTTCATCATATATCTATAAATGATAGAAATTATTAGGAGGATTTGAAACGATTATAATTAAGTAATTCATCGAGTCTGAAACCTCAACAGAATGCAGAAAGCACTGGACGGCCGTTTCGTCCTATATTTGGGACTCATCAGCAGTGAGCATCCACTACCGAGAATTGAAACCCGAACAGTTAGGTTATCAAGCAAACGTCATACCAACTGTTCCAACGGGCCTCGGTGACGAAGAGATAGCAAATCAGACTCAATATACCGCCGCTCACTCACAAATTCCGTAGTGGAACTCAACTGAGATTCTCTCTAACCCTAGGACGGTGCCCTCAGAGCCACATTATATATTTCATTTTGGTAAAACATAATTCAGTGTATAATATAAACAAAGTAGGAAGAATTTCTGATGGGCAGGGGTATTAATCACAAGAATAAAATTTATTCCGAAACCATCCAAATATCCTTCAGAGTTCATTCTTCACTTCACCCTGCATTTGGGAGAACTATGAATAAATCACAAGGCCAAATGTTTCAAAAGAGGTGAAATTTGGCTCCAGAGAGAAATATTTACGCATGACCAGTTGCATTCTCAAGAGTATTAAATCCTACAAATTTTTTCTTTGCTGTTAAAAAAGAAAAAAAAAAAACTTTCTTAAAAATATTGTTTACCATTAAGTCCTATGAAATGAAATTATCAAATCGCAAGGTAATATTTTTGTCAAAGTATTTCTCCAAACAAATCAGTTTATTCAAATTTCATCGACTGATTTACAAAATCGAACGAAACATAGACTTTGTAAATCTCGACAAAAAATGTTAGCAATAACTTCAACAATGCTAAATACTGTGAGGGTTTCAACACACATCAGCATGTTGCCAAATTGAAAAGTTTCAGGTAATTCCTTCCACCTCCCAAATAATTTTTGTAATAATTTGACATTGGGTGTGCAGGTGGTGTTAAAGGTTAGCACTTTGAAATTAAAAATTGGCAAGCTGAGTTCAAATTGCTCTCAAGTTTGTTGTATTCACTTTTGCACAAATACTCTTGGGAACGTAGAACCACCTCTTCTTCCCCTTTCTATATGGGTGTCTCACACTCGGCCTAAAGCTGGAACTTTGATCTCCAAATCCAGAATAAAATGACGCTTTCCACTCTTCATGGGTGATCGGTCTCGGCAAGAGACTTCCAGAGAGTTCTTTCTCTCAGATTAGTTAGCAATACTTGGGAAATATTTAACTGTGTTTTTTTTTGGGAGGGGGGTTCTGATGACTTAGCTCATTGTGAATTCCACGACTATGAAATACCAGTGGAAATTGCCCTATTGAATCGTAAAATATTTTAACTGTATGAAGGCAGGTCATTGTGAGACAAAATATTCTCAACCATTATACATTTTTGATTGGTATATCTTTCATCTTCTTTTATATTGCTTTTTATTATATTACTAATATTAAGATACTAGTAGTAACTCTGAAAATTACACAATTTTCTTTTTCTTTTTTTTTTTTTTGAATTTTCTGATGTATCATAATAGTTAATAAGTAAAAAAAATAAACTAATTGCAAGTTTCACAGCTACAAAATACCTATGGAAATTTCCCTATTTGCATTGTTAAATATTTGAGCTTAAGAACTTTAATGAAATATTACAATAGCAATCAAAAGTATGAATGCAGGTCATTATTTAAAGAAGTAGGAGGGTACAAATAAATGAATTTAAAAATTGACAAGGTTTTTTTTCTTTGTTACTGGAGACCAAACTCTGGTATGTCTTTTCCGCCTTTCCTCACTATTCAAAATGGAATAGTTCATTATTTACGAGGTATTGACAGGGCATAACATATGTACCAACTAAGGAACCGGCAGGATTATATTTGATCTTTTAAATCTTCTACTTTGTCTATTTCAGATGAGAAATGGTCTTGCAAAAATCCGAAAGCCGATTGGAACAGGTAAGAAACGTTAATACATTCGTCTTTTTTTTTTTTTTTTTTTTTCTTTCATATTATATTTGATGCTCTTTATAAGAACACATCAATTTGATTTTAACATTTTGTACTTTTTTTTTTCTTACACGAAATGACTTTGCTGAATTCACCATCAATTCTGTAAGACTTCTTGCATATGGTAATGAACACTGATTTTAAAACACAATCACTGCTACATTGTTATGGCTTTGTTGCCTGGCTGTGCTGGCCCATTTTTGAGAAAATAGGCAACTACCATTTATGGGGAAACAAATGGCAATAAAAACAAAAGCAGTTGGAGGTTAGCTAGGGTGTGCATCTCAACAGATTGGATGCCAGAAACATGAAAATTAAAGTTAACAGGTTCTACATTTTCACTTTTCTTGAAATATAATTATAATCAATGTTTGGCAATCTTGGACCTTCAAGCCTGCAAAGAAACGGTGTCAAAAGGACTGCTTTTCCATTGGCACCACTATTGTAAGAACTCTCAGCAATATTGTTCTTAAAAAGTGATGATTAGAATTGGAATAAAATCGAAACATATGATGAAAGTAAATTCATACACTTTTTGTTTTTGAACATTTGCAACAAAAATATTAAACACTATTTATTAGATTCGTTTATTCACAAAACTAATTTCATATTTACAACATTATAAAAACTAATACAATTAAAACTAATTCAATGCATGATTTATCATTTATCAATTTCTAAAGAAATAAATATGAAAACAATTTTTATTCATAAATTAATAAACATTTACTAAATTATTAAAATATGTGAACCAACTCTAAGGAAATCCTTATTATTTACCATTTTATAAAGTTCAAATTGATTGGTAACTAACCAATGTTTTACCAACCATTCCAATAAAGAATCTAAGAAATAAATAGGGTTTATTATTTTTGTTGTCGATTCTCAAGAAAGAAAGAAAATGTATAAATTCACTTTCATATGTTTAGGTTTTATTCCAATTCTAATCATCACTTTTTAAAACTATATATTGCCAAGGAGGGAAGCTAATTAAAATAATAATGGTATCAAGTGGGGCGGGGGTTCTTTTGACACTTCATGTTTTTGTGGGCACAAAGGTCCACAACTCTGCAACATTTGTCATATTTCTTTCCGTACTATATATATATATATATATATAATGATTCTGTCAATAAAAACATTGTCTGAAGAAGTCCTTTCAAAGAACAAAATGTGTACCAACATAGTATGTTGGGTAATTGGAGGAGAAAAAAATTCTATCATCTATATCGTGATGTACAGGGTGGTCTGAAAGTCTTGTCACTCCTAACAAAAACTAATGACAAGTAATACAAAGCACATGTAGTTGATTCAGTTTATTCTTTTCATAGACAATATCACACATCGAAAAGGACTGTATGAATGCCATCATTTTCATGTCGGCCATCTTAAATAGAAAATTAATGTCGGTGACAAGACTTTCGGACCACCTTGTTTCTCTTTTTTTTTTTTCTTTTTTTTTTTTTTTCTTCTTTTTTTTAAGTAAAGTTTGACTTTGTAGTAATAAAAATTTTGATTAAAAATGGGTCCTTAATTCTTTAGGAATATGTAATACAATGCATGTGCCAAAGATGCCAACACAGTAAAATTCCCTGTATAAAAAAAAAAGTACAGGGTGGTCCGTAAGTCTTGTCACCCCTACAAAAAAAAAGTAATGAGGACAGTAGAACAAATAATACAGTTAATACAAAGCACGTGTACCGGATTCAGTTTATTCACTGTCATTGATGCTGTCACACGTCCAAGGAGGTCTGTATGAACACCGTTTTTCTGGCACAATGTTCTGTGTGATATCTTATGAAGCTGTGCTTTGTTCATTGTTGCAAAGGCTCTCCCAACGACATCATTTCAAATGATAGGTATTCTGATATCATTCATGTGAAACTCTCTCCTTGATAATAACCTCCAGAGCATTGAAATGGGAAATTATATTACGTAGTGGGTGACAAGAGTTTCAGACTCTCCTGTACATTGCCTGAAAACTTCAACAACTCTCTCACAAAGTATTTTTTTTTTTTTTTTATTTTTTTTATTTTTTACTCTCCAATCCAGCTCTGTAAGAGAGAGCCAAGTCGCCCAAAGACCGACTGCAAAACCTCTGAAGGACATGGTGAAGAAAGATTCCAAGTTGCAGAAACATTTTCCCAATATAGAGACTGACAAGGAAAACGTACAGAGTGGCAGGGTTGGGTCTGGGTCCCAGATGTCGGTGGCTGATAAAACAGGTGGGATATATTCCCTGCCAGGTGAAGGCGTTCCTTCCAACCCGCAGAAAATATGGCGCCTTGTACCAGAAGAGCTGACTTTTATCTCAAAAGGTAACATTTTTTTTTTTCCCCCTCACATTTTCTTTTTGTTTCCCCAGTCTCTCTCCCTATTTGTGCTCTTTTCAATTCCTGTTTTTACTTTTTTAAAAAAAAAAAAATAATCTGATTTCATAAATATTTATAATTACAGATCCCCAGATATTTTCCATTATCAATTTTGGACAGGAATCCTTAAAGTAAGTTTTTTGTTTTTGTATTTTTATGAAGAAGAAAAAAAATTCCATCTTTTGTCATTTTTAAGCTTGCCTCATTAATTTAAATGATCCGTGTGTGTGAGCCTTAATCCTTCCCACCAATCCACGAATGAAATAAAAATGGATGGATGGATGGTGATCAGTGTATGTGTGGAAAGTGATAGAATAATCAAAAGTGACACTAATTCTTTATACGAGCCAAATCCCCGTCTTAGGAGCATTTCTCTTCGTAATAATTTTAATATAATTCAGCAGACGATGTTGTTTTATTTATGGTAACTGGATTATTGTCAGTTGCCTTACTCGCTTTCCATCATTTGATACTGTGAGTCTCGCCATCACATCTCGGCCTTTTGGCTGACATCAAAGATTAGTGTCTACTTATTATTGGCTTAATCTGATTCTCCATCTTTGCTTCGGTCTTCCCTTCTTTTTTTCTTTTTCTTTTCATTTTCTCACTGAAACCAAGTGTAATGTTTTCCTCTTCTTACCACACGGCAATCAAAACAAAAGTGCGAATGGCTGAAGAGACGGACAAACACAATTCATAATAGAGAATAATAAGGTGTTCAAAAGAAAAATACCCTCACACGTAATAGTAAGACATTAGCTTGATGAAGGCACCATTGCCAGTAATGTCTTACCATTAAGTGGGGGGGTGGGGATTTCTGCCGCATCTTGTGTGTATGTGTGTGTGTCTATATATAGATAGATATGTGTGTGTGTATAGATATGTGTGCGTGTAGATATATAGATATGTGTGTGTGTATAGATATGTGTGCGTGTAGATATATATATATGTGTGTGCGTGTAGATATATATAATATATATATGTGTGTGTGTGTGTATATATGTGTGTGTGTATATATATATGTGTGTGTGTGTGTCTTTGTGTGTAGATATATATATATATATATGAATCGCCAACCCCATTTCTTTCCTACATCTATTGATAGAATTCAATATTCATATCAGCATACCTTATAGATGTCTGTTTTGTTTCAAGCTATTGCAATACAGTTACAATTATTTTTTTTTTTTTTTTTTTAGTGCTTAGAAACATTACTAAATGTACCATAACATGCACATACGCACACACTATATATATATATATATATATAATGTGCAGGTAACTGTTGAATAATCTCAACACATTATGTCCACTTTTATTTATACTCTCAAATTCACTGATCAGTTTCTTAGTGGTTATTAAACTGATTAAGACTGCATAGTTTTTCTCATTCCTTTTTATTTACAAAAAGCTTTACAACTATCAATTACATTGTTTGTGTTATCAATTTATCCCTGAAGATGATCTCAGATGAGATGGAAAGTAAAAGGAATGAGAAAAACTATGGTGTCTGTCTTAATCAGTTTAATGACAACACTAAGAAATTGATCTGTGAATCTGAAAAATAGTTTTATTCAACCAAACATGCTTAAATATATATTTTTATCAGTTTTACTGGGCCTGGTAAATTAGACAAACATGCTTTTAAGATTATCTTACTGGTCTCGGTAAAATAAACCCCAGGCTATTTTGCCAGTGAATATTTTTTATTATTATGGAGGCAAGTAACGGTAAAAATTAATGTCACACAGATGTAACACAGAAGTTTATTTTTATCATTAATTGTTAAGACAATTTAAAATCTTTTCAACAATCACTTGTTAAAATGAATAATTTATGATGAATAAATGATTAACTCAAAGAAATATAGAAGTCTCTGAATATTTTGAACACTTCAGGCGTAGCAGACTCTGCAAATCCAAAATTTACCATTGGGCAGAGTTCTCTTGCCAGTACACTTCAGGTGCACCCACTGAAGACAACGGTCACAGACCCCAGAATCCATGTTGTTTAAAGTTCTGCTTACACAACACAGCTACTGTGCTGACAATTTAAAATATAATATTAGCTTTCCCAAACTAGCCTAGTTTACATTGCGAAAATGAGTCAAAATAGTGAAATTTCCTTCAAATTCAACTGGCAATATCTTGAGTATTTTTAAAGTTATTTTCATAAAATTAGAATATAAAGAAAATTTAATGTTTTCCCTTTATTAATATACGATTCTTGTGTGCTAATTAGTTTTTATTCCATGTCTCTTTAAATTAGGCCACATTTCAGTGATGAGCACTCTTTTGAGCGCAATTTAAAATCAAATTTTATGCTTATGTTTTGAACTTTGTTGCACTTGGAGTTGCGTATTCCTGTGCATACCAAAATAGTTCCGTCTTAAAGAAAAGAGAATGCTTGTCATTGGGCTCAAAATAAACTTTGAGGTTATTTTTCATAAAATTTCAAAATTGAAAACGTCAATGGATCAAGTACCAGAGAAATTCACTTAAAAGTAAGAAGGAAAAAAAATGAAAATTACACCTTTATAGCGCAATGATTCATTTTTCATAAGTTGTTTTCATACAGCTACACATATTCAACTCTAAGCACGAACAAATATCCAAGGAGGTGTTTTGTTCTCTCTGCTATGGCCAGGTATTGAACTCGCAACTCTTTGGGTCAAGTCACTTTCTGGATTACTCAACCAATGCTTGAGAAAAATCTACTGGCCTGTGTGTCTTTGGAAAGTTTAGTTACCAAAGATATCCAAAAAAGGCATGACACATGGAATTAGAACGATCTATCCCTGTGGACTAAGTAACGGTTTCGGTTTGAAATTCCAACGTATCCCATCTGAAGAAGGTTGGAGCATACAGTGGCCGAAATGTTGTGGATATGGCAATAAAGATGAGGACAACAGTCCAAACGATGTAAATAGCAATTATATTTGTTTAATCATAGAAGTTATTGTCTATTTAAACTTTTTGTCAACTTTGCTCTGACTCAGATCAACAGTTTCAACATCTCCAGGAGCAAAAGCAGCAGTTGTGGGCTTAAGAAAAAATTTTTATAACGATCCAACTCCATTTCAACCAGGGCTGTGGAGTTGGAAGCAATTAAGGGGTCACTCGAGTCAGTCAATAAAACTATACTGACTCTGATTCCAGTTGAATTTACACTTTATGTAAAAAGTCTTAAATTATAGAATTTTTATTTTTTATTATTTCGTCTACTGTATATTTACGATTTCCTTTAAAGAAATTCATCTCAACTTCTTTTTTTAAAGTCATTTTTTTTTTATAGTTATTTTGTATTTGCAAAACTATACACGTTAAAAAAAAAAAAAAAATCTTAGAGAATTTTTCTTTTTATGTCTTTTTACATCCTGTAAAAGATTATTTCAACTTCTCTTATAAAATAGTTTTATTTTTGTTCTGTACTTATTTGCAAAGATAGATATATATATATATATATATATATATATATATATCTTAACCTGCGTATGTTCGAATGATTTTGCCTGAGAGGCGACTAACATGTTGAAATGAAACTAAAGTGTATACATTTCTGTCTGGGATTCTGAACATCCCTTTCAACATAATTTCAATGAAAATACAAATTAAATAGCATATATATCTTTTATTTTTAAATTTTATATTTTTTCTCCTCGGTAATTCTACAATTTAAAACTTAATAGAGATTTGATTTAGATTTCTAAATAGGTAATTTTTAATTTTTTACTTTTAATTTTAATTTCAAATTTTATAAATCTTTTAATATCTATAATAATCTTGCTTAGTTGTCAAATTTTTCGAATATTCCTATACTTGTATTTTGATTGGTCATTCTAGCTTATGTAACAGCGTTTACTCCTAGCTAAGGATCATTAATTAATTTGAAACTTTTAAAACCATTTATTCTATATTCTATATCATCACTTGACAAGAAGTGTTGAAACAAAATGGCTATTTTTGTCGTGATTTTATAACATATTTATGTTGTAATATTCAAATAAATAATTATATATATATATATATATATATATATAAAAAGAGTCACATTATAGCATTTTTATTATTTCTTCTATATCCTTTCAAAGATTTTGTCTCTAATTCTGTTACAAAAGATTGAAGGATGAATAGGTATGATATAAAAGCCACATTATCTTTATTCTTTGATATAAACCAGTTATAATGATATTGGTCTATTCAAGTTAGGAGTGTATGCAAAGGCTTTGAGATTTTTAGGCCATAATCAATTACATAAAGAGGTGCTGCAGGTGCCAAAAATAGTGGAGTCTAACTCCACACCCTTGATTTCAACATGAGTGGGTGTGTAGGAATCTTCTATGTCTTGGATTAACAATTGGCAATTTCATTTTGGTGACAGGGCTGACAGAAAATTCCATTTTCCAAAGTTCAGTTCATTAGTTAAACATACTCTGAGCCCTTCCCAGATCTTGTTCTCATTGCATCCCATGTTTTTTTTTTTTATCTTTGACTAAAAGATGAAAGAATATGGAATTACAAAACGTTCAAAAAGCCTGGATTTTATTCAGTCAGTTTGTATGCATTGTTCAGATTTTCAAAACATTAAACACTTCACTTTTTATTTTTATTTTTTGCTAAGGTTAACTCAAGACATAGCTTGGGAATCACTCAAAGTAGAGGGTTACTGTTAAAATAGTTCTGTTGAATTAGGTGAGGATGGTTTCTCCTACAAAGGAGGACATTGGTTAGAATCCTGCTGGAAGGCTCATTTTTCTTTTAATAAGATTTCTTAAATGTTCAGGTAGGTCGGTGTAATAAGATACTGTTTCAACAATAATCGGAGCATCTACTCAAATATAGGTATCCACTAAAAATAATGTTTAAAGTAATTAAAAAAAATAACAAAGATTTGTTGTGTCATTTGGGGGGGGTGAATAACTACCAACACCGAGGTGCAAGCATGACACTCTGGACTTATGAATGTTTTCCACTAGGTATATAAATAACGGTGTCAGGCTACTGACTGCAGTGACTATTGAGTGGAACTATCCAGTCAAATTAGTGTGAATTATTGTGTCGATGATTTAGGATTTACCAGGCGTCAAACCGAGCTGCGCTACTAACAAGGTATTCACTGAAATGGTTAATTATCTTTGCTTAACTTTCCCTTCTTTGTTTTTAAGTATTTATTTGCGGCTGTAATTAAATACTGTTTTATTTTAACATTGAAGTTTTGAGTTATACTTAATCATTAACGGGCAATGTACATAGCAAAACATTGTTAAAATTTGAGGGGGTCGTGCCCTATGAATGTTATAGATTTTGTGCGGAAAATCGGAAAGAAAGGGATTGTCAGTGGTCAGGAATTAAAGCAATTATTACTGATAGAATAGGGAATTTTTTTTTCTTTTTCTAAATACTAAAGTTCATGCAATACAAGACTCGAGAGCCACTCAAGGTAGAGGATTTCTGCTAAAATGGTTGGGGCGTGTGATATGAATGAAAGTGGTGAGGATTGAGATCAAGGACGATAGATAACAATTGACTTTTAAATTGTTTTGGTTTGACTATATCTTGGCTTTTCAGTCTGATCCAAGCACATGATATATAAGTAAAAAAAACAAAAAAACAACTGTCAAACATGATAGTTATATACTCATAATATTTAAAGCAGAATTAAAAATTTAATTGTCAAATTTGATCTTAGTAAATATAGTTCTGGGTATGACAATAAACTACATCTGGCAGCAAGCCTTCTGATCAGGAGATAGGTGTTGAGGAGAATAGAACCATCTCTTAATTGCTGTTGTTCCCAGATCCACCCTGACACCAGGTGGTAGCACTTGTTAGGATCCCAGCTATAGGCAAATAATAAATCCCCAAACAAAAACAAACCACTATGAAAGTATAATAATACATTTTATATATATATATATATATATATATATATATATATATATATATGTGTGTGCGTTAAATTACAGAAACTTAATACTACCCGTCAAAAGTTTAAATATTCATTTCATTTTTCGTTTCACCTTTTGGAAGTGTAATCTGATGATCCAGCGCCCTTTAAAAGGGCTATGGTGAAATAAATTATTACATGGAGCCTTAAAGTGGTCTGTTTTTCTTTAATATATATATATATATATATATATATATATATATGACCAGCAATACATTTTATCTGTAGTTGAAGGCATACAATTGCATTCAAAATATTTAAATTTTGACATTATACCCATTGACGTATTGATATGCTGCTAAAAAAAAAATATCAACCAAATAAATCTTAGTAAATAAGATTTATTGATTGTTTCACTTTTTGAAAGATTTTTTTTTTTCTTTACAGTTTCCAGTTATCTTGGGCAACTGACCGAATGTCTGTCAGTAATTCTGTATTGACCATTAACCCTCAGTAAGTAGACATTTCTTTCTCTGGTCACTTTTAACTTGGACTTGTTGCTAATGATTTTTTTTTTTTTTTTTTTCTATTTTTCTAAGTACTGATGAAC
>OZ038517.1:19879385-19881885 GCA_964036315.1 Acanthosepion esculentum | reverse complement strand
TCTCCAAGAAAAAGCATTGGTTGAAAGGATCCTAAAGATATATTTAAAAAAAAAACATTTATTTTTTCAAAAAAAAAAAAAAAAAAAAAATATATATTCACTCATTTTCCAAAGTTGTTATATTACTTTCTGGACAACCTCCCCCAATTTATTCAGTAATACTTTCATTTCTTCCTCAGAAACCATTTTGCTGTATTTAAGAATGCAAGTTTAAGTTTAGTTAACAAAACAATTAAGCATCTTAAACATGACCCCAAAGCTTCAATTTTTTTAATTTTTTTTTAAACTCTACTTTATTCAACAGTAATAACTGAAATTTTACCCTCTCGTCACAGTTATATTTTAAATGTGAATTTGTTAAGCATGACAGATCTAAAACTACCTGATGCAAATATATATATATATATATATATATATATATCTCCCAGAGATTAAATTCATTAACTCCAGGAAACCAGCTTAGAAAGTGAATGAGAAAGTTCTTTTTGACCCTTGAATTTGTTTTTTTGTTAATGACCTCTAGGATTGATATGCTCACTGTCCAATAAGATATTTTTGGTTTTCAAAATGTATGCCTTTAAAATCTTAAATATTTTCTTTTTCTTTTCAGGTAATTATTTAGAATTTACAAACTTTGGCAAAACCAGTTTGAATTGGGCTTTAAATAATCAAACTTCTTTCCCATATTTTTCCTCGGTGAGTGACACACATATTTAAGCTTTTTCTTTTTACTGTGTACACAATTTATCATCGACAGGATTATTGGACCAACGACTGTAAAGATGTAGGTTCTGTTTTGATTGCCACAAACTCTATTCATTCAGTCTTGCTTTTCTTTGTTTTTTGGTGAATACCATTTTCTCTTTCAGTATTTGTTTTTATTTTGTATTTTTTTATTTTGCTTTTTGTGCTCCCCCCCCTTTTTTGTAGTCTTTTTTTGTTTTGTTTTTTTGTTTTTGCCTTTTGTATCTTTGTTCTTTCGAGGGGCTTTTGTATTTTTGTTTGTTCTTTCGAGGGGCTTTTGTATTTTTGTTTGTTCTTTCGAGGGGCTTTTGTATTTTTGTTTGTTCTTTCGAGGGGCTTTTGTATTTTTGTTTGTTCTTTCGAGGGGCTTTTGTATTTTTGTTTGTTCTTTCGAGGGGCTTTTGTATTTTTGTTTGTTCTTTCGAGGGGCTTTTGTAGTAAATTTTTTTTTATATATAGGACTTTTCTTTTTTGCTAGATGGGAAGGGGCTTTTATTTTGGTTTTATTTTTGAAAAAGTAGCAGGATTTTGTTTCTTGACTGTTGAGAACATCTTTCTGTATTGAAAGGAAAAAAAAAAAAAAAACCCAAAGTCTGCCATTCTTAACAATTTTACACCATTTTTACCTTCTAATTCTCTTCCTACAGAATGATGGCAAACGAACGGTAATGAAAAGCTATGATATTTTCAAAATATTTGAACGTGAAGGAACTCTGTCTGCTGGTCAGACACAACGAGTAAGTCTGAATGTGTTTCATTTATTTATTGATTTGTTGGGAACATTTTGATTTCAATGAAAAGCAAACAAAACTGTCACTGCTGGACAAGGTAAGCTGAACTTCAGCACCCAGGCCAAGTATAAGTTATTAAAATTTTCACAAGGAGAATAACTGAAAATGTAGAATGTGTTTATTACAATATACAACTTAATACAATGGTTTGGTCTGTAAAATCCATCTGATCTCATATATAGAGATAGGTCACATGAGATGAGGGGACCTCCTATTGGTTAATTAAAGCAGGTGGGTTTGGAAAAAGCTAACCACAAGATGAGATTCAGACCTGCTCTGAAGCGACATGCAAGGAATTCTCTCCACTGCCATGGTACCAGTCACCAAGAGTTTAAAAATACAAACTGTCTGGCCCTATTTCACTCCACCAGATGGGTAAGCCCACCTGATATATATATATATATATATATATATATATTGATGCATGTTTTGTTAAATAATATAGACAAGTTTTGTCTATTTATTTTATGTAAATTCTTTTCATGTCTTTAACTGGATGGCACTGTAGGTGACTGCCCAAGTTGCCATTATCTTGAGCTGGCCCTTCTGCTGGCAGTAATTTTGGTTCTGTGACTGTTGGCATTATTTAAAAAACGGAAGAATAGATTTGTGGAACCACAACTTTTATTCAGGGCTTTTGTGCTTTTTCATTTCATGTTTTTTTTTTTTTTCTTTCTTCTGTAAAATTTCTAACACAGCAATTGGAATAGAGGGGGACTCTTCTTTAGGACCATGTTCACTCTTGACCCTAAAGATGACTTCTCACAGGGACATTTAGTTATTTTTCTGCCTGGTACACCCAAGTTGAAACATTGACCTGCATTTTAAAATCACTTTTGGCAATCCTTACGAGTCATCGTCTTAAATAGTCTTGTCAAATTGAGACTTTCATTTGGACGGCAAACTCGTTCAGAAATATTTACTATCCGCTGTATACAACTGCTTTCCCGAATCGATAGTTAAAA
>OZ038517.1:19839385-19874385 GCA_964036315.1 Acanthosepion esculentum | reverse complement strand
ATGTACGTGAGAGATTCATGGAAGATTGTAGTTTAAAAACAGTAAAATCGGCTTTGCTAACCGAAATGCTCCCCTGTAGCTCAATTGGTAAAAAGGCACGTCAGGCTATATGACCGTTCCATATAGGATACAGGTTCAATTCCTGTCGGAGGACGAATATTTTCTCTGAAAATTTCTCGGACATTCAGGCCGGTAAATATTGTTTAATACTGTTTATTATAAAAACAGAGCATTTACTTAAATATTTGTATCTATAAAAAGAATGTATAAACATAAAAATGTCTTAAAATAAAAATGTATGTTACATATTAGTCGGCCTTTTGACTACATTAAAGCACAAAGAAAAAGATTTTAAAGTTAAAATTTTCAGACACACTTGTGTCCTTTTTCAAAGAGATGAGAAATAAACAAAGAAGTAGGACTCTCTCTTCCAGGGGTTGTTGTTGCGGTTAGTCAGAGGAAGACCCCCCGTGGAAACTGTATTCTCTGAGTAAACCCAAATCCCTGTTGAATCCTCTAATATGTGATTCTATTTTGAAAATGTCTTAACTCTGATCTGAGTATTTATCGGCTTTTAAATGAAGACGCTAAAAGCATATATCTGATATCCCCTCTCTCTCTCTCTTTCTCACACACACGCATATATATATCTTACAATGAATCATTCATACAAAAAGTAGATTAGTAAAGTTAATGAGATAAAATGGCGAATTCTCTTCGCAAACAAAATTTTAAAGGTGCATTAACCTACAAATCACTCGAATGTTATGATCCTTGTTTCAAAGATCCAGAAACGGATATGCAACGTAATTGGCCCTGATCTGGCATCTCGTCTGCAGTCGCTCTCTCACAGACCCGCCGTCGCCTCTCTCTGTCTTTTTTTTTTTTTACAAATATTCTCACGCTAACTGCTCCGATGAGCTGCTTTCACTGGTTCCCAGGCTTCATGAATTCAAGCGTCCTACGAGGCTGGCATCCCGCTCCCACCCTTTCACTGTTGAAACTGTTAAATGTAGATGTCTCTTCTACTCCAATAGCTTCATATCTTGCACCTCTCGCCTGTGGAACTCCCTTCCCTATTCCTGTTTCGCTGACAACTATAATCTCCAAATATTCAAATGTAACGTCAATCGGCATCTCCAGTTGCCTTGATCTATCCCCTATCCTTCTCCACATTCTTTCCTCTATCACTCCTATCTGATCTCTCTCCAAATCTTCTGTAACCCATTGCGTGCTAGTGGCTTCCAGCCTTGCTTGGGGTGAAAGGCTTAAAAAAAAAAAAAATTATTTTTTTAAATTTTTTTTTTATAGTTAAAAGCAGGACTCCTTGGAGAATGTAAATTATCAATTTATTTTTTTCAAAACTTTTACCAAATTCTCTAAAAATCTGCTTCAGATCGTAAAATAAAAACTGCAATAAATCCATCTAAATCTTTAATTAGATAAGCTTTTAATTGCTTTTAATAATATATATTAAGGGCATTATAGTCTAAAGAAAATGTTTTTGATGAATAAGTTTGTTTTTTTTTCTTTAAGTATTTATAATAGCTTAAAAGGTTTAAAAAAAAAAAAAACACCTGAAATTTTCATATTTCTTTTGTCTTAGATAACTGTGGATGGCCTTCCTGAAGATGACGTATTTTCTGTGTCAGTAAAATCATTTATGATAAAGTAAGTAGTCTCCTTTTATAAAGATATTTTAGCCCCTCAGTTTTGTATTACAAAAACTGGAAAAAAATTTGTGTTGGGAGTTAAGTCAAACAATGAGATCATTTTGAGGTTGTCTGCCCACCAGGTCGACCCTTGTGTGTGCGTGTTTGTTTGTTTGTTTACTATTTGCAAGTGTTAGAAAAGTAAGACTAGGAGAGCTTGACACTAAGTGCAGAAAAAAAAGGTTAATAACATCTGATATGTTGTGCAAAAAGTAAATAGTAACACTAGTAAATAGTCATCGTGCATGCTGTGTCAAGCAAACAACCCTCCTGCAATGCATGAGAGCCAAAAGGTAAATCCAATGCTTTTCACTCGGACAAAATTCTTCGACTTTATTATTAATGCCCTGATTACAATAGACACTGTCTGCCATTTTTGACAATTCGATAGTCTCTTGATTTTGTACTTTAAGTTTGCATAGTTCTCGATTCATCTTGCAAGCAACTTCAAGAAGTTAACATCTGTCTTTGCTGAGAACAGCTATATTTGGCCATTGAATGTTCAATGACTAACATCATCATGCCTATATGTTTCTGCTCTCGAAAAAAAACTATCCGATGACTTTTTTTTTTTACCTTACCCCCTTTCAACTGGGCTTTGTACCAGAAGTAGCTGAAATCACAACACTTCCTCTTCTCATTATTAGCGATTTAGTGTTTTATTTATTTTCTATAAAAATAAATGCTTGTTGGAATCGAGGAGTTTATTTGCTGAGTGGCGGCAGCATTCGTCCTTGCAGAGATAAAGAAACGCCAGCCGTTTGTATGAAAGATTCCTAATTTCAAAATCTCCAAAATGAACATAGCCATGCTGCAGCTTCTAAAAATGGCTCGTAAGGCTGATGACTGAAGAGAATCTAACACTGACTACAGAACTAGAAATTGCAACAATGAGCAACGAAAAACTGTGAGGTGTTGTGTACCTGTGAGTGTGCTTATTTGTGTCAAATAAAAATGAACCTGCAACACAGACTTTTATTCACTATCGGTAAATGATGGCGGTAAACATGGTCAGTGGAATACTAGTGGATTAAGAGTGTCTGTAAGGAAACATGAGGGAAAGCCCGACAGCTATCTTGAAAAATCCCTTTTGTTCTCTTTGATGTAGAGAGTTCTAATAACTTTGTTCCCATTTAGGATGCGAGTTAGCTCCCTTTGTTCTGATTTCTGTCCTAGCAGGTTAACTCTGATAAGAGCACTGTACCTCATATCAAGAAAGGAATTATTAAAAAAAAAAATAATTGCTATAAAATTTTGGGGCATGGAAATGAGGAAGTGTTGAAAACCTCAAGATGTTGGGCCAAGACGTAAAGTATAGGGCTGATTGTAAACATAACTCGACCCTCACCCACTGCTGACCAATAATTATCCCACATTGCGTTTGTTTTCTCATTCACATTGGCATGCACCAAAAGCTGGGAAAAGACCTGCTGCATGTTCGCAAAGTAACAAAGATGAAAAACAAATGTCACCCTGAGAAATGAGAACGTGTTTCTCATATTATAAAATTGTTTTTTTATTTTTTTATTCAGTGCTTAGTTTGTTCATCCAGGTGGATTGGTAATTGACACTTAGGTGAACTTCTGCTCTGTTGCTTTAACAGCTCGACTCTTCTTTCCTATCACTTTCTGCTCATCTCGCGTCCTGGGTATGACGGTAAACTACATCTGCGTCCTGGGTATGACGGTAAACTACATCCGTGTCCTGAGTATAACGATAAACTACATCCGCGTCCTGGGTATGACGGTAAACTACATCCGCATCCTGGGTATGACGGTAAACTACATCCGCATCCTGAGTATAACGATAAACTACATCCGCATCCTGAGTATGACGATAAACTACATCCGCGTCCTGGGTATGACGATAAACTACATCCGCGTCCTGGGTATGACGGTAAACTACATCCGCATCCTGAGTATAACGATAAACTACATCCGCATCCTGGGTATGACGGTAAACTACGTCCAACAGCAGGGCCTCTGATAATGTTTTTGAAAAAATAATGTTGCCAGCTGTACGTTTTTGAAAAAGTAATGTTGCCAGCTGTACGTTTTTGAAAAAGTAATGTTGCCAGCTGTACATTTCTGAGAAAAAATATCAACAGAAATAGATTTTTGACAAAGCAAAAATATTACCAGGAAAAAAAAAGTTGTCGGCATTAAATGACTCATTGAGGTTGTTATGCTGTAAAACAAACCAAACCTGCTCATCTACATGTGGCTGGTAATATGAGTTAGTAGCAGACCAGAACTGACTCTTCGATCCCAAACATGATTTTTTATATAGGTCAGCACCTGGAAATAATCAATGCCCAGTTTGTTGTTGCTTGATCTTCAAAAGCCCCCCATCCTCTCTTTTACTCTTCTGTTCCCCTTTGGTCAAAATGAATGTCACTTAGAAGACCGAAGTTAAAAAAAAATATATACAAAGATCCATTAGTTATAAAAAAAACACTTGCAATTGAGATAAAATTTTACGTAGATGTCCAAACCATAGTGTCACACACCTTCTTTTTTAAAGATGTGACAAAAGGAGTAAATACTGTCTTTTTCCTCACTGCTCTTTCTTTTTCCACTCTCCGAATACCATGCTCCCAATCAATGGGTACCGAGTGGTTACCAGTAGAAATTGTCCTCACAATACATGAATAAAGCAGAGGTGGTGCGGCTATAACAAGTTCTAGATGTATTAAGATGGCAGCTAAGGTATACAATTTTTTTATTTTAATTGTATTTTTTTGTGGCACATGTGGAGCCTTGGATCAAGAAGCAGCCAATTGTTGAGAGGAAGATTTTCGTGTGTGATAATCCTCCGTCATAAATTCAGTGAAGAAAGCTCCTGATGATCTGAATAAAACTGGTTTTCAAAGTCGCTTTTCACATCAGTCAGGTTACTGAGACTCCAAGAAATATTGTAGTTAAAAATTACAGAACATGTGAAAAGTTTGCAAAGACAAGAAAGAAAAAAAAACTTCGAAAACTATATCAACGTGACCCTGACAAATAGCAATAATTTTAATGTGAAATGTCTGCTCTGTTTTTCTGAAACTAGTTTGAGGAGTTGTTTGCGTCATCCATTGTTTTTTTTTCTTTTCTCTAAGCTGTTGTATTTCTCTGCAGAAGAAATCCACTTACCTTCGAAAAGGCTGAGGGCATATGCCTGCTGAATGCCATTGGCTCCATGACACAAAGAAAAACCAAAGCAGATTCATTCAGTTGTTTACAACAGAAACCAGTTGATAGAATGGTGCTGGCTACAGATTAGTGTACCGACAATATCTGTCTATATCTCTCAAGGACATATGGCCCAGTGGCCGTCCTGGGTATGGTTATAAACTACATCCGCGTCCTGGGTAAGACGATAAACTACGTCCAGCAGCAAGACCTCTGATAGGTGGTTTTGAGGAGTGTGGAACCACATCTTAATTGCTGGTGTTTCCAGGTCTACCCTGACCTGGGGTGGTAGTACCTGTTAGGGTCCCAGCTATGGACAAATAGTTAACACCCAAACTTGTATAAAAATAGGTTTTAATACCAGAAATACTTTGTAACAAAAAAAAAAAAAAAAAAAATTACCAACAAAAATTTTTGAAGGAAAAATTATCAGCATTACTTAAAAAAACAAAAAAAAAAAACAATTACAAAAAAATAAAAATAAATAAATACCAGAAATACAAATAGCTTTACATTTTAAAAAGGAAAAAAAAAAATCACCAGCTACAGGTTTCTTGAAGGAAAAATATTCTCAGAAATAGATTTTTGAAACAAAAATATTACCAGCAATAAAAAAATTTTGTCAGCGTTAAATAACCCATTGAGGTTGATATGCTGTAAAACGAAACAAAGAAAAACTTATGGCCCAGTGGATAATGATGTTGGTTAGATCCAGTGACTAGACCCAAGAAGTTGAGAGTTCAATTGCAGGCCACAGCAGTGGTGAACCCAAAACTTGAAGAGTTAAGTTGAAAGGTAATAACTGAGACATCTGGAAGAGGCATTGAACTAGAACAATCTACCCCTGCTGAACGAAATAAAGGGCTTGGTTTGAAATTCCACCTGAAGAAAACCAGCATGTGTAACGGCCGAAACATTGTGAAGATGAGGATAACAGTCCAAATAATGTAGTGTAGCTGCCTTTGAACACATAAGAAGCCCCAGTGGCAGTGAACAAGAGGGGGGGTGTAAGGCGGCAATGAGGTGGGAGCATGGATTGCGGCTTTGTGAATTTGTAACAGATCGCTACAATTGTTTCATATGAAACAGTATCTGTAGAATAGCGTCCCAAAAGCCATTGTTTTTTGCCAATGTAACAAGTTTTCCGTAAGGTTAAGTGAAGTCAAACCAGCCAAAATTTGAGTTGTGGGTGTGTCTGTGAGGGGAGATCTTGTTTTGTTTGATCAATGCTCTTTTTATTTTTTTTTTAGCCAAATTTGTTGAAATTGTTTCTTGTTTTTTAATAAATGTCTCTTTTTCTTTTTCCCACTTCCAGTGGCAAGAAAATGGTGAAACTGCCGATCGCCTTCAAACCCATCCTCAAGGGATTTGCCAACAGACAAATTCTTTTCTCCTCTGGCACAGATTCACTCAAACTTCAGCTTTTTGGAGTTGGGGTTTGAGTGTCAGTCTTTAAAAAACAAAAAAATTTTTTTTTTTTTTTGCTCCCCCCTTTCTTTATTCATTCAATTTCTTTTAATACAAATTTCTCATTCTTTCAAAATTATTTTTTCATTTTTAATTTTTTAACTTCATTTGCATGACTTTCATGTTTATCATTGCTATTCATTTGTCTTGCTTTTCTTTCCTTTCTTTTCTTTTCTCTTTTCTTCTCTCTCTCGTTTTCTTTTTCTCTTTATCTTCTCTCTCTCGTTTTCTTTTTCTCTTTATCTTCTCTCTCTCGTTTTCTTTTTCTCTTTATCTTCTCTCTCTCGTTTTCTTTTTCTCTTTATCTTCTCTCTCTCGTTTTCTTTTTCTCTTTTCTTCTCTCTCTCGTTTTCTTTTTCTCTTTTCTTCTCTCTCTCGTTTTTCTCTTTTCTTCTCTCTCTCTCGTTTTTCTCTTTTCTTCTCTCTCTCTCTCGTTTTTCTCTTTTCTTCTCTCTCTCTCTCGTTTTTCTCTTTTCTTCTCTCTCTCTCTCGTTTTTCTCTTTTCTTCTCTCTCTCTCTCGTTTTTCTCTTTTCTTCTCTCTCTCTCTCGTTTTTCTCTTTTCTTCTCTCTCTCTCTCGTTTTTCTCTTTTCTTCTCTCTCTCTCTCGTTTTTCTCTTTTCTTCTCTCTCTCTCTCGTTTTTCTCTTTTCTTCTCTCTCTCTCTCGTTTTTCTCTTTTCTTCTCTCTCTCTCGTTTTTCTCTTTTCTTCTCTCTCTCTCGTTTTTCTCTTTTCTTCTCTCTCTCTCGTTTTTCTCTTTTCTTCTCTCTCTCTCGTTTTTCTCTTTTCTTCTCTCTCTCTCGTTTTTCTCTTTTCTTCTCTCTCTCTCGTTTTTCTCTTTTCTTCTCTCTCTCTCGTTTTTCTCTTTTCTTCTCTCTCTCTCGTTTTTCTCTTTTCTTCTCTCTCTCTCGTTTTTCTCTTTTCTTCTCTCTCTCTCGTTTTTCTCTTTTCTTCTCTCTCTCTCGTTTTTCTCTTTTCTTCTCTCTCTCTCGTTTTTCTCTTTTCTTCTCTCTCTCTCGTTTTTCTCTTTTCTTCTCTCTCTCTCGTTTTTCTCTTTTCTTCTCTCTCTCTCGTTTTTCTCTTTTCTTCTCTCTCTCTCGTTTTTCTCTTTTCTTCTCTCTCTCTCGTTTTTCTCTTTTCTTCTCTCTCTCTCGTTTTTCTCTTTTCTTCTCTCTCTCTCGTTTTTCTCTTTTCTTCTCTCTCTCTCGTTTTTCTCTTTTCTTCTCTCTCTCTCGTTTTTCTCTTTTCTTCTCTCTCTCTCGTTTTTCTCTTTTCTTCTCTCTCTCTCGTTTTTCTCTTTTCTTCTCTCTCTCTCGTTTTTCTCTTTTCTTCTCTCTCTCTCGTTTTTCTCTTTTCTTCTCTCTCTCTCGTTTTTCTCTTTTCTTCTCTCTCTCTCGTTTTTCTCTTTTCTTCTCTCTCTCTCGTTTTTCTCTTTTCTTCTCTCTCTCTCGTTTTTCTCTTTTCTTCTCTCTCTCTCGTTTTTCTCTTTTCTTCTCTCTCTCTCGTTTTTCTCTTTTCTTCTCTCTCTCTCGTTTTTCTCTTTTCTTCTCTCTCTCTCGTTTTTCTCTTTTCTTCTCTCTCTCTCGTTTTTCTCTTTTCTTCTCTCTCTCTCGTTTTTCTCTTTTCTTCTCTCTCTCTCGTTTTTCTCTTTTCTTCTCTCTCTCTCGTTTTTCTCTTTTCTTCTCTCTCTCTCGTTTTTCTCTTTTCTTCTCTCTCTCTCGTTTTTCTCTTTTCTTCTCTCTCTCTCGTTTTTCTCTTTTCTTCTCTCTCTCTCGTTTTTCTCTTTTCTTCTCTCTCTCTCGTTTTTCTCTTTTCTTCTCTCTCTCTCGTTTTTCTCTTTTCTTCTCTCTCTCTCGTTTTTCTCTTTTCTTCTCTCTCTCTCGTTTTTCTTTTTTCTTCTCTCTCTCTCGTTTTTCTCTTTTCTTCTCTCTCTCTCGTTTTTCTCTTTTCTTCTCTCTCTCTCGTTTTTCTCTTTTCTTCTCTCTCTCTCGTTTTTCTTTTTTCTTCTCTCTCTCTCGTTTTTCTTTTTTCTTCTCTCTCTCTCGTTTTTCTTTTTTCTTCTCTCTCTCTCGTTTTTCTTTTTTCTTCTCTCTCTCTCGTTTTTCTTTTTTCTTCTCTCTCTCTCGTTTTTCTTTTTTCTTCTCTCTCTCTCGTTTTTCTTTTTTCTTCTCTCTCTCTCGTTTTTCTTTTTTCTTCTCTCTCTCTCGTTTTTCTTTTTTCTTCTCTCTCTCTCGTTTTTCTTTTTCTTCTCTCTCTCTCGTTTTTCTTTTTTCTTCTCTCTCTCTCGTTTTTCTTTTTTCTTCTCTCTCTCTCGTTTTTCTTTTTTCTTCTCTCTCTCTCGTTTTTCTTTTTTCTTCTCTCTCTCTCGTTTTTCTTTTTTCTTCTCTCTCTCTCGTTTTTCTTTTTTCTTCTCTCTCTCTCGTTTTTCTTTTTTCTTCTCTCTCTCTCGTTTTTCTTTTTTCTTCTCTCTCTCTCGTTTTTCTTTTTTCTTCTCTCTCTCTCGTTTTTCTTTTTTCTTCTCTCTCTCTCGTTTTTCTTTTTTCTTCTCTCTCTCTCGTTTTTCTTTTTTCTTCTCTCTCTCTCGTTTTTCTTTTTTCTTCTCTCTCTCTCGTTTTTCTTTTTTCTTCTCTCTCTCTCGTTTTTCTTTTTTCTTCTCTCTCTCTCGTTTTTCTTTTTTCTTCTCTCTCTCTCGTTTTTCTTTTTTCTTCTCTCTCTCTCGTTTTTCTTTTTTCTTCTCTCTCTCTCGTTTTTCTTTTTTCTTCTCTCTCTCTCGTTTTTCTTTTTTCTTCTCTCTCTCTCGTTTTTCTTTTTTCTTCTCTCTCTCTCGTTTTTCTTTTTTCTTCTCTCTCTCTCGTTTTTCTTTTTTCTTCTCTCTCTCTCGTTTTTCTTTTTTCTTCTCTCTCTCTCGTTTTTCTTTTTTCTTCTCTCTCTCTCGTTTTTCTTTTTTCTTCTCTCTCTCTCGTTTTTCTTTTTTCTTCTCTCTCTCTCGTTTTTCTTTTTTCTTCTCTCTCTCTCGTTTTTCTTTTTTCTTCTCTCTCTCTCGTTTTTCTTTTTTCTTCTCTCTCTCTCGTTTTTCTTTTTTCCTCTTTTCTTCTCTCTCTCTCGTTTTTCTTTTTTCCTCTTTTCTTCTCTCTCTCTCGTTTTTTTTTTTTCCTCTTTTCTTCTCTCTCGTTTTCTTTTTTCCTCTTTTCTTCTCTCTCTCTCGTTTTCTTTTTTCCTCTTTTCTTCTCTCTCTCTCGTTTTCTTTTTTCCTCTTTTCTTCTCTCTCTCGTTTATTTTTTTATTTTTATTTTTTTAATCTCCAAATGTAATGTTGCCAAAAACTTAGTGAGCAAAACAAGACAAAAATATTTGTCGTCTAGGTAAGTAATTGGATAATTCCTTTTGAGGAAAAAGATTGTAATTCTGCAAAATGTTGCACATGCATTAAAAATTCTCTTAATTCAGATGCAACAGGTGTGGGGGAGACAAAGTGCAATTTGCATCATGGCCTTAAAAATGATTTTTAGTTTTCCAGTTGGAGAAAAAAAAAAAAATCAAAAATTCATCCAATATGTTTATAATGTAAATATATATATATATATATAAATAAAAACCCGAATAAAAAAAAAAAAAATTCAATTCTTTGGAGTATTTCTGAATTTCTTTCCTCTTTCCCCCCCTTTTTATGCTGAAGGATTAACAATAAAATTAAAGTTGGATCATTTATTATGGATCCCCCCCACACCTTTGCATTTGCTTGGATTATGGCAATTGTTAATCCGGATTTTCAAGTGTTCAGTGTATGAGTGAATCTGATTTAAACGGATTTGTTTCTCAAATTTACAAGAATGCAATGGAGTGTATTTATTCATGGATACCGTGTGTTTGATTGTCGTGCATAAAAGATGTGTGGAAAGTTTATAATCTGTACACATGAAAAGCCTGTTTGATTTTATGTGATCATTTTGTGTCGTGTCCCTGGCAAATAAAAGAGGTTTCCTTGGAAACGCATTTTTCTTTTCTTGTATGTTTGTATTTTCTTTTGTTTTTGTTTTAACGAAAGTGTTCTGTTTTTCTTCTCAAATACAAAATCGCTTAAAGATCTCTCGTGACTTTCTTCTTCCATCTGAAAATTGTTCTACAGCGGTGCAAGCGTTTCTTCTGTATTTTCTTTTGTCTTTTATTGAACAATCGCAGTTTGTAAAGAAGAAAAAAAAATGTGATTGAAACAAAAAGCAAAGATACCCTGCACATCAATCTCCTGCACGTTTTACTTTTGTTTTGTTTTTTTTTGCTGTAGGGAAACACAGGAAAGAAGGGATAAACCTCTCCTCCTATTCAAAAGACTGGGGAGGAGTATAAACTGGACGATAGACAAACCTATTTTGATTTCTTTTGTATTCCGAGGAAAAGTTCTGAGCTGCTTTGTATTCAAATAATGTCCGACCCCTCCCCCAGTCTCATAAAATAAAAAAGATTAAAAACGTCCAATTAGTCAGTATCATACATGGCATGAAAATATTGTGATTTTTTTTTTTTTTTTTTTTCTCTCTCTCTCTCTCTCTCTCTCTCTCTCTCTCTCTCTCTCATATATACATATTCACCCAATACGAGGCAGGAAAGATAAGAGATACCCCCCCCTACATTTAAGAGAAAGGTGTCTGCGGGGGTGGGGGGGATCGATCAAGGAATTTGTCTCTATCATTACCTCACCTCTGAAATATAATCATTCGGACTGTCCAGATCTGTTGCCATATTCATGCCGTTTCAGGCTTCTGACTGAAATTCCGAACTGGACCCTTATTTCGTCCACCGGGGTAGATCGTTCTACTTCCACGTGCCATGTCTCTTCTGTTTGTCTCAGTTATCTCCCTTTAACTCAACTCTCCAAGGTTTTTTTCACCACTGCAGGTATTGAACTCACAACTACCTGAGTGGATCCAACCAATGCTTTTATCAATCGGGCCATGTCCTACGAGGCTTTTATCCACTGGGCCTGAAGAAGGCCGGGGCGTACAACGGCACACAACACAAACCCCCTCCCAAAAAAAAACACACACACAACAGTCAACCATTGACCATACCCTCAGTAGCCTGTGACAAATATCTCACTAAAACTTGTCTGGTGAACATATTTGGCAACACCAAAAATTAATATGAAATAAAATATCTGTTTATATTTCTGAGATGAGGTATTGTAATTATTGTCCTCTTTTTTTTTTTTTTTTTTTTTTTTTTTTTAACCATATTTATCACAACGTTTCGGCCGCTGTACGCTCGGGTCTTCTTCAATAGTCCGAATAATGTAAATTCGGTACATAATACATCTCAGAAATATAGACAGATATCTAAAATCAATGATAAAATTTTAAGGCAAACTGGGACATGAATCCTGAAAAACCCGAATTCAAATTCAGTTGCCTCAGAGTTCATCGAAATGTCCCATAACACACCCGAAGCCCCTGACCCTACGAATTCATCAAGCATCCCCGACAAGAACCCTTAGAATATCTATTATATATATTCAATAAAATCTGGATAAATGGAGAATTTCCAAAAAACCTACAAGCAAACCTGGGAAAAGATCATGCAGCCCACAAAACTATAGATCGATATCGCTAACCAGTTGCCTTTGCAAAACGATGGATTGATTAATCAGACACTCACCTGGCTTCTGGAAGAGAAATAAAATGATAACAAAATTCCAATGTGGCTTCAGGAAAAAAAATTAGTACATCAGATAAGACTAGAAACCTTTATAAGAGAAGCTAAGGTTAAAAAAGAACATCTAACCTTCGTCTTCTTTGGCCCTAGAGAAGGGGCACCTCGGCGTGGTGTAATGGTTAGCAACCTTGTCTCGCTAGATCAGTTACGACTGAAAAGTGAGTTCGATCCTCACTAGGTGCCCCATACTTTCGGCCTTGTGCCGCATCTAAGCTACGTTTGGAAAATAACCATCCCACAGGGCGCGGTGATCTCCTGCAGTCATATCTTAAAAGGGCACCCCGAGGTTGTGTAATGGTTAGCAAGCTTGTCTCGCTAGCACGATTACGAATGAGTAGTGAGTTCGATCCTCACTGGGTGTGCCATACTTTTGGCCTTGTGCCACATCTAAGCTACGCTTGGAAAATCATCTTTAGGCACCTCGAGGCGGTGCAATGGTTAGCAAGCTTGTCTCGCTTGCACGATTACGAATGAGTAGTGAGTTCGATCCTCACTGGGCCTTGTTCCGCATCTAAGCTACGTTTGGAAAATCGCTTCTTTAACCTAGAGAAGGTTTATGTGGAAGCACGGGATTATAAAGAATATTCACAAAGTTGGTCTGATTGCCAGTCTTTATTAAAAAATTAAGTACGTATAGGATTCACCCTATTCAATCTTAAAAAGCAAGAAGGAGGAATCCTACAGGGAAGTGTCTTGTCGGTAACGCTGTTTAGTATAAAAATGAACGACATAACAATCTGTCTCGATCCTGGAGTTGGCCGCTCACTATTTGCAGATGATTTTTATATTTTATGGCTCAAAATATATGCATACTATGGACGGATATTTGCAACAATGCAGAAACAAAACGGACAAATGGGCAACATCAAGCGGTTTTTAAAATCTCAAAAACGAAAATGCAATCCGTCCACTTTTATCAACAACGTAACCTGGTGGTAAAACTAGAAGATACAGAGATGCCAGTCGTTGACGAAATAAAAGTTCCTAGGATTAACTTATGACTAAAAGCTCTCTTTTATACCCCACATCAAAAACCCAAGAATAAAATGTAACAAGACCCTACAGCTTCTATGCATGGTGGCCCACACGGGATGGAGAGCTAGTGAACAAACATTACTGACACTCTACAGAACGTTAGTACATTCCAAGTTGGATTATGACTTCATGGTCTACGGATCAGACAGGCAATCATATTTGAGGGCACTATAACACCATGAGGGACTGACACTTACACCTGGGGCTTTCTCCAGTGGGGAGCCCGTATATGGTGGTTAACGAAGCACCTCTGAAACTAGGAATCGGACCTGTATTACTATACGGAAACAGTCATCTGATCTGACGTGCTATACCATTTAGCTACAGAGAAGCATCTGGTTAGTAAAATCCAAATTACTCTTTATAAACAAACGATCTTCGACGATTTTTCTCGATCGATAGTGTGCTCACAAAATGTATTTTAACGTAAACAATGACAACATATAATGAAATGGATTATATCTGACAATTATTTAATATATTTTCTCTTTATACGTTATTTTTATAGATACATTTTATTTAAGTAAATGCCTTGTTTTTTAATTAAACCGTATTAATTACATTTACTGGCCTGAATGTTCGAGAAATTTCGTAGAGATTATGCGTGCTTGAACAGGAATCGGACCTGTATTACTATACGGAAACAGTCATTTGATCTGACGTGCTATACCATTTAGCTACAGAGAAGCATCTGGTTAGTAAAATCCAAATTACTCTTTATAAACAAACGATCTTCGACGATTTTTCTCGAGCGTTCGTGTGTCAAGCACGCATAATCTCTACGAAATTTCTCCAACATTCAGGCCAGTAAATGTAATTAATACGATTTAATTAAAAGACAGGACATTTATTTAAATAAATTAGATCTATAAAAATAACGTATAAACAGAAAAAAATATGTATTTACTAATATTTTATTAATAATGTTCTTTTTCTAAGGAGTCACTAAGCACAAAAAAGTATATTCTTTTGCGCTTAGTGACCCCTTGTGTCTTAGTGGCTTTACTGGTGGGATTGAAATGATTAAAACAGAGGAGACAAGCTAGCCACACAATATTACGGCATTATGGTATATGGAGAATTGATTGATGACGGGTGAGTTCTTATGGTGAATGTGCGAATTGTAATGAGTGAATGGGTCGTGAATCAGATTATCTAGGTATATCGGAGAGTCAGTGAAGACCAGCCTCAACCCATTCCCTCTTTTCGGCCTTGTGCCATAATTGTATTTTTATGTAATAAAAATCGTAGGGTAGCGGTATGTTTGAGGAGAAATGGACTCACAGTTAGATGTTCAATTCCAGCAAGAATCCCATTCCAATGTTTAATTGTAGTACAGGAAATCAGTTATTCATTTTTGGAGATGGGGATCTTTTTGGATTGCCGGTTTTTTTGTTTGTTTTTTTTTGGTGGAGGAGGGGGTCTTTCTTTTTTTTTTTTTTTTTTTTTTTTTTTTTTTTTGCAAATCCAACGCTGACAACTCTCCGATCATAATCGACGTGCCCAAACTAGCAAGAAAAAACCGGTCGGCTTTCTTTCAGTTCAACTCAAAGTTGAGTATATTCACATCTCCCTCCCCTCTCAATCTTCATTATTAGATTTTTATACATAATAATTTATTATCATTAAATTTTTATGGCCTGGGGCGCGTTTTGTAGGTTCCCCCTTGAGAGGATGCGGTATTATGGTGCATGGAGGATTGATTGGTGATGGACGAGTTTTTGTGGTGAATGGGCAAATTGTAATGAGTGAATGCGTCGTGAATTGGATTAGCTAGGTATAAGATAGTTAGTGTCGACCAACCTCAACCCCTCCCCTATTTTAGGCCACATGCCACAATTGTATTATTTTTTTTTATACAATAAATCTCCAACTCAAAGTTGCGTATATTCTGCAGGAGACATGCTAATAAATTTAAACCAATACATGGCTTTCAATCTTGTTGGCCGACATCACACTTGAATTCGTCTTCTGAATGTGGACGGTTCATGTTAACTTCTTTGCTACATTGATTTGCTGTTTGAAGTGTCAGCTTCAGGTGAATATTAAAGTCAACTGATAAGAACTTTTTTGTTGGAATTTGGTAAATGGTGAGTGAAAACTTCACAATTTCACAAGCCGAGGGAGGCAAATTTGAATTGGAAGCAGGTATATTTTTATGCTGAAAAAAAAACCTGATCTAGACAACTCAAGGTAAGATACAGTGTTTGTCTTATTTAGATCTCTGCAGGGCGGTTCATACATTATTATTTTAGTTTCCAACACGTAACAATATTATACAATGTATTTTAAATTGCCGGAGTTAGCTCCTCCTTAATTCACTAATTGTTCACTAGGGGACGCTCGACGAAGGATCGTTCGATTTGTCCATTTCATAATGTATGACGTCATTTGTTTACGTTTAGATACGCTTTCAGCTGATATGAATGTACGTGAAAGATTCATGGAAGATTGTAGTTTAAAAACAATAAAATCGAACACTCCTCTGTGGCTCAATCGGTTAAGGCACGTCAGGCTATATGACGGTTCCGTATAGGATACAGGTTCGATTCCAGTCGGAGGACGAATATTTTCTCTGAAAATTTCTCGGACATTCAGGC
The DNA here is from genome assembly GCA_964036315.1 of Acanthosepion esculentum. NCBI lineage: Eukaryota > Metazoa > Mollusca > Cephalopoda > Sepiida > Sepiidae > Acanthosepion > Acanthosepion esculentum. The sequence goes on along the minus strand of OZ038517.1, from coordinate 19,858,691 downwards.
CGGTGAATGTTATTAATACTGTTTATTATACAACAGAGCATTTACTTAAATACTTGTATCTATAAAAAGAATGTTAAACACAAAAATCTCTTTAAATAATTGTCGGACTTTGTCCATTTCATAATGTGTGACGTCATTTGTTTACATTTGATACGCCATGAGCAGTTATGAATGTACGCGAGAGATTCATGGAAGATTGAAGTTTATAAGCAGTAAATTTGACCTTGCCAACCGAACGATCCCTAGTGGCCGAATCGGTTAAAAGGCACGTCAGGCTATATGACGGTTCCGTATAGGATACAGGTTCGAATCCTGTCGGAGGACAAATATTTTCTCTGAACATTTCTCGGGCATTCAGGCCGGTAAATGTTATTAATACTGTTTATTATAAAACAGAGCATTTACTTAAATATTTGTATCTATAAAAAGAATGTATAAACATAAAAATGTCTTTAAATAATTGTCGGACTTCGTCCATTTCATAATGTGTGACATAGTTTAAAACCGAATAGAAGTGAATTTTCTTATTGGTTGAAATTCGCATCAAAATTGTCATGTTGGTAAAATTCGAAAACGAACCTACGACATACAACGAAAATTTACATTCGCATATCTTTTAATCTTAAACATGTTAACCCATAAAACTGCAAAGATTGCAACTTACTTCAAGATTTAATGTACTTTATTAAAATTTAATCATTGCCTACAATCAGAGCTGTTACTAGGGTCCACGAAACCAGAATGAACATAAAATTTATGAAGTCTTTTCAAAAAATGTAATACCTAAAGTTTGTTCCCCCATTAAAAATTCTCCCGCCAATGTCTTACGTCTTTCATTTTGGACCCAAATATTTCACTTCATATAGAAAGTAGGCATATATACTTCATTAAACTCTTGTTCTGATAAAGAAAATTCTTGTGTTGAAGGCAAATTGTTCAGATGTCTAAAATTCACCAAATTATCCTCTGTACTGCGGATGTGAGAAAGTCGGCCCCTTCCAGTTATCAAAAAAGTGGGGAGGGACTAAGTTTTAGTCTATTCTTTCTCTACCTGAAACTGATTCTACCATAGATTTCCAATTTTAAAATTCCTTTTTACAATCCCCCAGAAGTCGTTTAATGCGGGTTCAATCTTACAGTTTATCAAAACCAACCTGTTTGCTATTTTTCTGAAAGTTTCAACATTTCTTTTACTTATGTTAATGTATCAGAACAACTGCACAACATTTCAATAGTAAGCCTTTTTTAATATTAATATTTTTTAAATTTATTTTCATAATCTAAGCAATTTGATAATTTTAAATTCTGACACGTATCTACATATTCGATTAAAATCAAATCTTTGAGACTTATTGATTAGTAGGATTTTTAAAAAGTCCCAGTCTATGTTTGGGGGGGGGAAGAAAACTATTTGTCTTGGTTCGTACACCGTTCTATTAATTTGATTTTTATATATATATATATATATATATATATATCATCATCGACTCTCCCGTCGAATTCGACGTATGAGGGTCAAGCAGATCAGCTCATAGGAAACCGACAGCCCGACAACAGCACATGAGATTTGATTATAGTGGTGACGGTTTCGTGCAGGACCATCCACACTTTTTGAAGGGCCGAATACAGAGACCTGGTCCCCAAATGACCCTCCGCAGGTTTAGAATTCAGAGTTGTCCTTCTCCTAGAAGGTCTTTAGAACCCAGTCTGTCCTGCTATTTACCCAGAGTTGAAGGAAGAAGAAGAGGATTCACACCTTTCCCAAGTGAACTCGGCTCTCCGATTCCTTCAATCCAAGCCGTTATCCATTACCCCACCGTGCCTATATAGATTTCCGTGATGCACTTTATGGATTATCTATCTAGGTTTTGATATATTTTAAAAATATCCAAGAACTATGCAAAATGGAGTATTTATATTGAAACCAGAAAAACGAAGTAATCTATCACCTATTTTTACCTTTATTTGATTAATTATTAATTAGATATATTGATTATGAAAGAATGTTCATTATATATTTCAGCGTCTTATATGCACGTGTTTATCGTTGCTTGGAAATCATCCATGTAAACAATAACAGACTATCATCAATTTCTTGTTCGTGTATTGCTTAATATATTGTGTAATTGTCATCTTCGATAATGGCTTATGTAAGCCGAAAGCTTAGATTGGATTAAAAAATATGTATCAATATTGTGATTTTCTTTCATTGTTTAATGATAATGTTATTAAGCTTATCAGACGATATGAAAAGAACTTACATAAAATATATAGACAACACTTGTCTATATTATTTAATGAAACATGTATGAATGAAAAAATGCTGCCTAAATACACACTATATATATATATATATATATATATATATATATATATAGCTCAAACACTAATATTCCATGGTTATAATTTATTACATTTGGATCGTGATTACGATTCCAATGTAATAAATTATAACCATGGAATATTAGTGTTTCAGCCTTTTATATTATATTCTTACTTCTTACTCTGTCCTGGACATTGAATTCTAACTTGATTCTATCCTCTCGGGAAATTATATATATATATATATATATATATATATATATATATATATATATAGACCACTAATATTAGATCCAGGAAATCTCTTTGATCTTGTCAACTCATCTTGACTTTTTTTTCATTACATAATGGAATAAAATAAACTTAATAAGTCATTTATCTAATGAATTAAAAGATATAAAGTAAAAACTCAAATTTTATTACGACTCTCATTACAATCTCCTTGCAATAAACTAGGTCAATCAATTTTTTCCAATATCAAAATATTATTCAGTTATGTGTTTTGTTGTTTTTGATAGATGTTCTCGTTTCATTATGGGAGACAAATTATTTTTCTGGATCTTTCTATATTCAAATAATCTAATTTCTGTAATGTAATGTGGTGAATAGATTCAACTGTTGACTCTCTCAACAATAGTTGTAATGCATTTATACACTTCAGATGTTTTATGTTACAAAGCACAATATGATTAGCTTAACATTATTATTGAAATTTAAATGTTCACTTATTTTATAGGATGAAAGCATTTTAATGATAATAAATAACAAATGATCATATCTTGCTTTATATACAATTTCTCAGCATTAATATTGTCCTCAAGTTCATTGGAAATAAAAACGATATTATTGATGCTTTCTTGCATAAAATGAATGTTTTATATTATAGTGGGTTATCAGTTATAGTGAAGTGTATGATTGTTGAAACAGATTCGTTTGATTTGGCTTTGTTAGTTAGATAGCCCACCATAAGAGGGGTATAAAACAAGAAAATCAAATTGTAAAGTGAAACAAAAAATTACATATAAATCAATTTAGGTCTTTACAAATAAAATTAATGTATTTTGGTTGATACAAGGTCATCAAAATGTTCGTAGTAGTCCTTGCAAGAATGAGTTTGTGTACGTAGACAGGAACGTATTTATGTATGTATGAGTATTATCGTAGGGTAGGAATGTGTTTGAAGTAATCGCTCAGTCTTAAAATGTTCCGTTTCTTTATCAAGTATAAAAGAAGTGAGGGAGAAAGGTAGAGATAATAATAACGATCGCTTGACGTTTGTCAAGGGACGTGTTAATACTCTCGTCTCCTTCTCTCTGGTGACAGGCAAACTTGCCCGTCTTTTATTTTGTTTGTGGGGCTTAAAAAAGTCATTTCGGAATTCACTCCCGGATATGATTCGGGCCTTTACACTGGACGACAAACAAACTTCGCGTCGGCTCGCAAAAAGGTCTGGAAAAGAATTTGTTTCTGAGAATTGAAGATTATTTGAATTTTATTTTTAAATGTTTCCTAGTTTTCTATTGGCCGAAAATAAAATTTGCATCAAGGTGTGAAATTTCACGAGTTTTGTTTTAGATTCGCTTTTGCGTGTGTGTTAAGCAAAATTTGTAAATTCGAGTCTTTTTAATTTCTAACAAAATCAATGAGTCAGTGCTTAGCATTTGAATTTTAAATCTAGATCTTGCTTTGTTCACTACAATATCACTTAAAGATATTTTTTCTTCATTGTGAAATTATATTAACTTGTATTCTGAAAATATTTAACAATTTTTTTCTTCTTATAATTAAAACAAATAATTTTTGGTCGCTTTTTAATTGTTGATGAATGATAAAAATAGAATTTATATAGAAAGCTGCTGATATTTTTTGATGGTTGATAAAATAACTTAAAACGGTGACATAAAAAAGAGGAAAGTTATTCACAACAACAGTTGTCATTTCTACTTATTTAAAACTATCACCCCGGTTGCTATATCTATATGTGTAGACATTATTGATGTCTTTTTTTTTTCTTTAAGAAAACAAACAATTTTCACAAGCTGTTTTTGCCTATCAAATTTTAACAGTAGCTTTTAATATTTTTCTTCAATTATAGAATACTAGCAGCTATACCCAGCTGGTCGATCAGAAAATGCGTTCAATCGAATGGAGCAAAAACAGCATCATATTTACATGTAACAGAGTCTATCTTCTTCAATTACTTTAAAGTACTTTCATTAAAAAAACATTTTGAATTAATGCAGTTACTGATATAACAGAAGTCGTCTGTATTTATTCAATCGAAGTTAGCTGAGGACATGAACGGGTAAAACAGGCAACATGAAGACCCACTTCAGACAACAATTATTTTGGAGTTTTTGAATTTCAATTTATTAGTGTGCTACCAGGGATGTAAAAGAGGGTACATTTATAAAGCAATATAAATATTTCGATATATATTTATTTTATATTTTATTGTACGTATTTTCAAAGTTATTTTTTTTTTTATATCGATGTATTTATTTTACTTAGACCATAATTTCATTCTTCTAAATTGCTATAATCTTATATTGAATTAATTTGATAATTAAATTTATTGGAATCTGGGAAATTTATTAGAATTTTAAAATATTATGCACTTTATTCATTTGTGAAATATAGATCAATTACGCAATTAGAAAAGCTTAAATACTTAAATTTTTAATCACCAGGTAGAATCTAAGCGTTTTCAACATTTGTCATTGTCACCAAATGGAAACTGGCTACATAATTATTTCTCTGTTTGTGATGTGGGGGTATCTGCAATATATTAATTTCGGCATTGTTTCAGAAAATTTCAAAATATAATATCTACACAATCTTTTCTTGCATCTAAACCTAACCCTCCTCGTATCAAGTACAGCTGTATGGACTGTAAAAAAATTATAGCATTGTTTATATAATATTATATATGTTTATATCATTATAAACAATTATAGCACTGCTGTCTTTTTGTAGAGTTCAAATGAACTTGTAGATAAGAAGAGACGTTATTAATTAAAATGACATCGTAAAGTACTATAGATGAACGCAAAGTCCATGGAAATGTGCTGTTAATATGAAATAATAGTATGCTACAATTATGAAAAGTATCGTTGAATTTGAGTGCAAGAAAACTTGAAGACGATTCAAGTAGATTTTCAATTTAATGGCTCGGGTTCTCGTCTAATCGAAACATTACTACTCTGAAGTGAGTTTGGACCATACTGAGAACTATATACTTGCAGTTTTGTTTTCTTCATACCAAAGGTGAGCATAAAGGGACAAGACAAATGGGAGGGAGATAGAGGGAAAAAAATGTTCCAGCCAAGGAATTAACTGGGTATATCGGACCCTTTATTATTTTTCCCGTATGAATGACTTGATTTTCCTCTCATTTGTCTTGTTTTTTCTTGTATGTGTTTATAGATCTTAATTATTTTTTTTAACAGAACCAGTTATCTCTGATTTCACTCAATATTTGCATTATGTTATCCAAGTCTTCAGTACGAACTGCACTGAATATTAATAAGAGATACGTAAGTGGAAGACTTGGCCGTAGGTGAAGCTGGAACTGAAGACAATAAGTTACCAACCCCAGGAAATGTATGCAAAACCTCTTCAGCACTGAGAGAAGTGAGTTTACTGTTCGAGTTGGCTAGGGCAGCAAAATCAGAGTCAAACGGTATCAATGTCACCAAAAGTGTCACCTGTTTTTTTGATTAGATGAATTTGGAATTGGAGATATGCTCCCACCTCCTTCAAAAGTCGATAATCAATCAAGAAAACAAATCATTGGATAAGTGAAGATGCAAAGTTATTCACACCAAGAAGCTGCACATTTGACGTATTGTTGCCACCATTATTATTACAACTAAATCCTTGTCACTAATGTAGCTATTGCATTATGTTACCGTTTGCTAAAATCCACCTTTAAGAAAAAAACAACATTATTGCCATCTGTATGAATGGGATTCAGTTTTAACAGATCTTCATATCCATATTTAATTAGTGGCATTTAATATTAGTAAATAAATGTTTTGTCATATTTTTCATTATCAAAACACATCAGGGTTGTCAAATGAGTATTTCCAGGAGGAATATTTTACAATTATAGTTCATGGATTAGCATACTAGTTACGTCGACAGCAAAATTTAGAAAACTTTAGGTCAATATTTCAAGCAATATTAATGGTAAAAAATGTTGATTTCAAGAAAATTATTATTTGAGATATTGACTAAAATCTTTCATTTGTGATAGTAAAGATTCTTCTACAAATGAAAAAGAACTTAAAATTCTTAGGGTATTAAAACAAAAATTGTTGAATTTTGAAAAAGTTTCATAATTTTAAGTTGCCTCATGAGTTAATAAAAAAAATTAAAGAAGTGTTGCGGTTGTGTGAAGATGTTAAAATATATCAGAAGGTTTGAATGATCAGAAGGCTTAAAATTGTGCGTGTTCAATAATCTTCAATCCACAACAATTAATAAAAGACAAAAATAATGATTCAAAACATAACAATTGAATTTATTAAGTATTTGATGTACATGCATGTGAACTGAAAGGTTAGACAGAGTTGTGTCTCTTAGACTAGGTAATATTTGTACCTGAGCTCATAACGGTAAAATCAACTATTAAACTGTAGTTTAGAAGAATGAGTATGTGTTGAATGTTTGGAATTGTGTATTGTACAAGTTGGTAATAGTTCAGAATTATACTTGCATGAATTGTTGTAAGGTTCTTTTACGTCTAATTGCTTGAGTTCTTTAAGAGTCACATTTTGGCAGCGTAGTTGAGACGCGAGAGTGAGTAAAGAGGGAGCGTGACGAAAGAGAGCGAGAATTACTCATGTTTGTTTTTTTTATAGTATGTTGTATCATGTGACAGGATCACACTTAGTTGGCGCCAAAACAGACCTGTTGCGTGCAGGCTATTTGATTGGTCGAAACTGATCAATCAGCAAGCTAGATTGAAGGTGATTAACCAATGAATGCTTGTTATATATTTGTAAGTATGATGGTGGTGAAAATTACAACAGGAAGAGTGCATTTCCCAGCGGAGGGTAAACTGGCCGTCGTGGAAGATCCCACAGAGGGACTATAAAACTGGTCTAAATGAACTTTTGAAAGCAGAAAGAAAAAGCAGGTAAACAAGGTAAGTTTTACATGAAAAATGCATTATTATTTATGATGCGAGTTGAGAATTTTAATGTCTTCGTTTCTTTGTTTTGTTAAATTTTACAGTGAGAACATGAAATGAGTCAAATTTTATTCCGATTTGTTTTGACGTTAACTGTATAGTCAGTCCCCAGAAGAAATCCTTACTATCAATGGTGTGTGTTTTATTTTTTTAAAACTTAAAACAAAAGACAAAACTACATAACCAGAAGAAATTTTTACCGGTCCCGTCCTTTGGTGCGAATCCAATGTTTTCGTTTACTAAGGGAAGCAACTCTTGTATTTCTTTTTTATCAACGCTGTAATGAATTCACTCCCTTTTCTTTCTTGAGCCTTTGCATTCATATTATTAATCAATAATCGATCGTTACAATCAATTAATAATCGATCGCTTTTGATTTTTTGTTTTCAGTATACGTACAAGTGTAATGTCGGTTATCTGAACAAATTTTCAGTGTCCCGTAAATGTTTAGAACTTACACATAAATATGAATAAAAAATAAAAATGATCGCTCATCACCATTTCCATGAACTTTTAGACTTAACATCTTCGGTGAACTCAGAGCATTTCTTGTGCATTTCTTTTAATTACCTCATGATTCATTCCTCTTCCAGTTTCGTATTTTCGCTAAACACAGAATATTCCTTTTAATATTTTTTTTTTTTTATAAATAAAAGCATTTTATTTCTAAAACATCATGATGTTTTTCGCAAAGGAAAATTCTGATTGTATTTGTTTTAACGAGTGAAGGAAAGCAAACCATTTAAAATAGGTATCTCCACGAATTCGGCACACGTAATTTTTAAAATGAATTTAAAAAATGAAAAAGCTTTCAATTTAGCTTTAAATGAAAGCTTAAGGATTAAATTTACAAATATTCAGTGTCCCATAAATGCTTAGAGCTTACACATAAATATGAATAAAAAATAGAAAAAATTTAAAAATAACTGATCATCACCATTTCCATGAACTTTTAGACTTTTATCTCTGTCTTCTCTTTTTTCTTTTAGACAGGGGTCTATTATATTGTTAGCGAAGTTGAAAGAGGCTCCGATTAAGTTGTTGATTGTTTCAGGCATGTTCATTTCTTATTGGTTAACATATATTTATTTAGGATTGTATTTAATCAGTTTCAACCGGGAGTTATGCGTGGAGCCTATTGCGCAAAGCCCGAAATATGTCATTATGTTTTATTTAAGCTATGAAAGAGATAACTTCCTGTTTCTGCTCTTAGTGTCACTACATAACTTTTCTCACAGAAAACGGAGTGTGATTTGTTGTTTTCTTTTTGTGTGTTGGTTTTCAGTAGTAAAAATATCTGTTCTCTTTTCTCCATTTAACTGTTCTACCGGATTTTGTTTCAGTTCTTTGTTTTTCATCATCAGCTCTATCGATACGAGATTGGGAATTGTTCAATTCTGAATTTCTTTCGACAAAATCTATTGACTTTGTAGTTTTAGAAATAAATGCTGATTTTAGCCTGATAATGGAAACATTACTATACAAATTGTCGGACATTTATGATTGTAAAATATCGACTTATTACATGCAATGGGCCTGTGTACGGCGCTTTCAAAAGTTTTCGTACTGTGTCCGTTCTTGTAAATCTTTAGGAATATATGAATTAGGTAAAGAGTGTAGATGTCTACTGGAAAATTTGTCCATGTCAAATCTTTGTATCTCTTCAGCTAAAGTCTTGATGTGAGAGTTTGTTAATTCTATATCTTCATTTTTAGAAGGATCGATTAACAATCGAGGAACTTGAGCCTGACTTCCCGTTAGTGTAGTAAACGGGGAATAGTTTGACTCATTAGGTGTTATCCTGATTCCAAGAAGTACAATGGGAAGAGCTGACAACCAGTTTACTTTTCTTGGTATCATTGCTAATTTCAGGGTTCTCTGCGCTCGTCCTACTAAACAGTTTGTTTGCGGGTGATACGCCGTTGTTCTCAATCGGCGAAAACTAATTATTTTTGATAATTCTATGAAGAATTCAGATTTAAATTGGCTTCCTTTGTCTGTAACAACATAGAATGGAGCTTCGAATCTAGAGATCTATAAGTCTACGAAAGCTATTGATATTGATTTCGCTGTGATCTCCGATATTGGGAATGCTTCAATCCATCTAGTGTTCCTGTCAATATATGTTAAAATATAACGGTAGGGTGAAAAATAAGGATCAGTAGGGTTCTTTACTGGTGGTAAGGGCCCAACAATATCAACATGTACCGTAAAAGTGACTAGAGGGCAATTCGAACGGTTGCACTACATTTTTTGAGGTATTATTTTCATTTGCTGGCAATGTTGGCATTCCTTTCACCAAGTCTTTGTTTACTTGCCCATCTTGGGCCAATACTATCTTGATTTTATGATTTTTATAGAGGCTGTCGTCCCAGGGTGTGATAAATTATGTAGACTGTCAAATAGCGATTTCATTAGATTTTTTCGTCAGAAAAGGTTGTTGTAAAGGTAATTAACGTCACATAGTATTACGTTTTTGTTCACAGTGTTGGGTTTCAGACGATCACAGAAAGTTTTGATTTCCTCGTCAATATTTTGGTGTGTAATTATTTCTTGTAAGTCGCAAACATCAATACTGATTGCATCAATACTGACCTGCCACTATATTTTGTGAGCCTTTTATGTAAGCTATATCGTTAAAGTAATCGCTAATGAAAGTAAGGTGACGTTGTCTATAGGACTTAAATGAAGACTGGCTTTTAAAATCACTGCAAATTGATTTATAGTCGGTCATTAATACTACATTTCTTCTTTCCACTAAATGTTTAAAATGTATCACGGATAAGTATGTAGCTAATAGTTCTTTGTCAAACGTGGAGTACTTTTGTTTAGGAATAGGTTGATTATTAATCATTTGATGAAGTTCTGCTCCTACGGCTTTTGAACTATCTGTCAGTAGTTGATAGTAAGTTGCTTTCGAATCGGGTAAAGCGAAAACGTTTGCACTTGTTAAACAGTTCTTTATATTTCCGAAAGATTTAATTTCTTCCTTAACAAGCGTTATTATTTCAGATTTTTGTTCAACACGCATTCGTTCTGTCAGCGGTAATATTATGTTGCTAAAATTTGATACAAGTTTTCTATAGAAAAAAGACATTATGATAAATCAAAGTAGCGATTTAGGTCATTATCAGCAACAGTAAGAGAAAAAAGTCGCAAAAGCTCTCGTTATTTACAACAGTGTCAACTCGTTCAGTGCGCAATTTCTCTCTGACAAAGCCACTTTCAATAAGATCATAATTCATGATAAGTGCTTAAAGGGTCGGCAATGATGAAACATCGTTGTTTTTTGTTTAATGCTGCTAAGACTTTGCGAAGCGCTTAAAGAATTAAATAAATTACATGTCCTTCAAGAGTTTCAATAAGTATTTCTCGTGTATTCCGAAGCAATGAATTTAAGGTGGGCGAAGAATCAGTTATTTCCCTTGGACCGATTAGCGTTAAGTTTTCTACAGGGTGGCAGCTAAAAAGTGAAGATTTGTAAAAAGTCATAACGTGTTTTTTCAATCTTTTTTTATTTATTTTTGCAAGTTGTAGATTATCAGTATCTGTCTATATTTCTGAGATGAGGTATTATGTAAACTATTTACATTATTCGGACTATTGTCCATCTTTGTCGCCTTATTTATTGCAACGTTTCGGCCTTTCAGTATCTGTCTATATTTCTTAGATGAGATATTATGTACACTATTTACATTATTCAGACTATTGTCTTCATCTTTATCGCCATATTTATTACAACGTTTCGGCCCTTCAGTATCTGTCTATATTTCTGAGATGAGGTATTATGTACACTATTTACATCATTCGGACTATTGTCCTCATCTTTATGGCCATATTTATCACAACGTTTCGACCGTTGTACGCTCCGGCCTTCTTCAGGTGGTTGGAATGTCGAGCATAACCCTTTATTTCGCTCACTGGGGTAGATAGTTCTAGTTCCACATGCCATGTCTAATTGAGGTCAGCTATCAGTTATCTCCTGTTAATTTCCCTTTCCCAGTTCTCCAATGCCTTAACCAGGTATTGAACTCACAACTCTTTGGTTCCTGTAACTAGATCTAACCAACACCTTTATCCATGTCCTTAAGGACACATGGCACAGTGGATAACGATTATAGATTAAATCTTGAAGATTAAAATGGCTAGCGTATGACGTCTGGCAACGAGTAAAACTCATTGAGTTTTTCTATTCCTATGAAAGATTAATAATTCAAACTCGGAGAAAATTCCGGCAACGTTTTAATGTCAGAGTATCTCCTAGCGATAACAAGATTCGGAACCTAATCGGCTGGTTTGAAAGAACTGGACCAGTCGGCGATCTTTCGGGAAGAGGTCACTGACGCATCGGTGAAAGCTGTGCGGCAGAGCGTGTACTTGAGGGTCCATCAGCTTCTGCCCTTCGTAACTCTGCTCAACTAGACATCACCAGAACATCGCTTCAGAAGATTCTGAAACCGTGAAAGTGGCCACTTCGGATTTGTTTCCTTTCCTTTCCTTCGGGCATCGAAGAATGGAAGACATGGGTCGTTTTGAAGAAAAACAAAAGGAAGGGAAAAACGTGCGGGTGGGGATAGTATGAATAAAGTAAAGATAAAAGCAGTTTAGGGGGTATGTATGTATGTATGTATGTATGTTGCGGCATTCACCCTGGATCGGTTAAGCCGGCTCCTTCCAAGGAATTCACCGTGTCCGTAACGAATTCTTGAAACGGAGTAACAAGGGAGTTTGAACTTCACACGCGGTCCCCACACCTCGCGTGTTTAGGGGGTAGAGGAAGGGAAGATAAATTGGGTGGGGGGGGTCAGTGCAAAAGTAAGTATTTTATCAAATTATATTATATTTCATCTTTTTTTTCCCCTAATTGTTATAATGATGGAATTTTTCGCCTCAGAAATAACCGATTCTTTCTCCTTTTTTTTTACAAATTCTTCACATAACCCCACCGCAATCATTTCTTTTTATTGTCTGTATTTATTTGACAATCCCAGACCTAAAATGTCTTTAAACAAAATAAAACCAAAATTTCTTTCGGGGCAGCGAAGAACGAAAGACAGTTCAGAAAATTATATTTTTTTGATTTTTGTTCCGTGAAAGTGAAAAAAGAAAAAGAAAAAATGAAGAACAAGAAAAATGGAGGAAAAGAAAAAATGAAAAAGAGAAAGAAAAAAAATCGTTCTATAATTATTTGACTCATCTCATATTGTTACCCGACAAAAAATTAGTTTGTAAGGAAAAATTCATTAGTAAAAATAAATTTTATTTATTAGCATAAATTGAAAAAGTCTTTTTTTCCTGTAAGAAATTAAAAAAATCGATCAATAGAAATTGGTTTCGATTCGTCAGAAGTTCCATTCGTTGAGTCAATCAATTCTTATCGATTCCTTTTTTTTTTTTTGTCCCATTTCAAAATTCAATTTCATATCCACATTTTCTGTCAACCATTGATGGTTGGAGAAAAAGTGGTAAAAAAACCCCGAAAATATCTTGCATAATTATTCTTTTTTTTTATTTCACTCAAACATTAAAAGGATATTTTTGTTTGTTAAATAAAATTTTACTTGACTCATATTACGAAACTCAACATCTCTCTGTAATTATTTACCTGAACTCATATTGCGAATTCATTGAAAACTTTTTACAAAAATTCAAAAGATTTCCAATCGAAAATTTATTCACATGAAAGAAAAATTTCAAAAAACGAAATTTAATTAAAATAAATTTTATTTGTAATATTTTTTAAAAAAATTTCAAAATTTGTTTTTTTAATTAATTTTGAAAATTTTCATTAATTTTTTTCCGTCGTTTTCAAAACAAACAAACAATTTTCTCATAGAGACAAAAATCCTCGGATAATTTTCACATTCTTTCTGAAATTTGTAAAGAACTTTTTCGGGAAACATCGAAAAAATTCCTTCCAAGTTGCAAAAATAAAACTGTCCAAATTCATCTGCACGAAAATCGTAGATTCCATTTTCGGTTTCCACCTTTCGAAGAATTTGTCCGTTTTGATCAAAGACACAGATTTCCAACATTCCTTCTCTTGTACCCCACAAATTCCCGGTCGTGGGATCGGCACGAAGGAGGGGGTCAGAATCACAAGCGGGCCCCGGAGACTCCTCAAGTTGGATTCTTTTTTTTATTTGATTTCCATCTTTAGAAAAACAAAGAATTTCTTTAAAATCCCAATCACAAACGAAAATTTGTTCTTCCATTTGACACAAAGAAGAAAATTCATTTTCTTTTGTTTTGATTATATTTTCTTTCTTTAGAAATGGTGGGCGTTTTTTTCGCGACAAAACCAAAAGTCCCCCCTTAACCCCCAGCCCCGGTTCCGACCCCAAACAACCACAAATAACGAAAATGTCTGTGGAAAGGGGACAAATGTCCAAAGGTGAGAATTTCTCTCCTCTGACCTCGAAGTGACATCGGTCGACGACTTCCCCAGTCTGGGCGAATTCCTTGATCGATTGGTCGCTCGCATCGGCAACAATCACGTGACCGTCCTCGTCGCTGCCGACAATCGAAGCAATCCACAGGTTCGAATCCTGCAGGCGGCATTCGCTTTGCAATTCCAATTTCCTTGGGTACCATGTCTCTGTCGTGAAGTCCACGATTTCTTTTTGAAGTTGGTCCAATGATCGTTGGCACCATTCTGGAAAGGTCACCACAAAATGACCTTCCTCAACAGGAGTGAACGATTTGTGGAGCCGCCCTGAAAGCTCCGCTTCCAGTGACCGTACACCAGAAACAACGTTCTCGTCGTCGTTGCCGGCGACTAACAAACGGCGCAAATCCATAAGCCACTTTCCTGCCTCCTCCAAGAGATTTTCTTTCTCCTGGAGAGATTGGCGCCATTTCCTTTCTTCTTCGGTCGTTTTTTGTTTCATTTGGTTGCACAACTCTGCGGCCTTCACCCGTGACTTTTCCAGAAACGCATCAAATTCCTTCCAGACTTTTGAACAATTGGAATCGCAATCGATTGACAGTTGCTCAATCGATTGCTTCGTGCGTTCAATCCTTTCACGGAGTCGCTTTTCGAAATCTTCGACATCTTTCTCCAGTTGCAGGCCGGACATTTTCGCTTCCAATATCTCATTCCTCAACGATGACGAAGCCATTTCTAGATTTCTTTTAGGCAAAATGAAATCTGAAAATGCAAAGACAAAAAAAATATTTTTTAGAAAAAAATAATTTAAAAAAAAAGGTCGAAGTTCAAACCCATAAAAAGTCGATTTCTAAAACCAAAAGTAAAATGACCCGAAATGTTTAGATTTGAGAAGAAAAACAAATCGATTTCCTTTTTAGTTTTCTTCTAAAATCACAAATAAATGAAGGTGGTGGGATTAAGAGGAGAGTGAATGAAATATGAGAGAGTGGGGAACGGGGGAATAGTGAGAGTGAGAGAGAAAATAATATATATATATATATATATATATATATATATTGAGAGAGAGAGGGGAGGAAATATAGAGTGTCAGAGTGAGTGAAAAGTGAGAGAAATCGAAAGAAACAAAGGAGATAGTCGTTATCGATGCAGAAGTGAGAGGGAGAGAGAAGAGCAATTAGAGAAAGAGAAGGAAAGAAAGGGTAAAAGAAACAGAGAGAAAGGCTCCAATTTGCTGCCTTCACAATCATTTTTAACATTCAGGTGTGAAGTAAATTGGTTCGGTGTTTCTTTCACGCTTTAAGTAATTTCAAGATGGCGACCTTTTTATCGTCTGCTTACGAAACTATTCTCTTTTTTTTTTAACGACAAAATTTAACACATCTTAAATAAACTGGTCCACTCATTAAAATAAAAATTGGATCATTTGGGGGGTGGTGAAGTATTTTTGTATATTAGCATTTAGACTTTCAAGCAACGACGATTGTCAGAAAAGAAGGGGTTCTGTTTATGATGTCAATAAAGTGTAAAATCGATCCCTGACTTTACATATTAGACATTTTTTAAAAGTTTATTTTATTACAAAAACTTCGTTTAAAGAAGAAAGAAAAAAAAAGAAACATAAGTTTTTGTCTAAAAAAAAGTTACATGAATTAATCAAAGTCTGCATTCGTTTATTCTTTAAAGAGTTATTCCTCAGTTTGTGAATTACTTCCCCACAAAAAGCGAAAAATATGCAGATGTCTCTGATAGAGGCAGTTTCAAACATAACATTTCCAAATAACAATTAAGTCCAATAATTCTTACAAAGTCAGGGATCGATTTTGCACGATATCGATATTATGAACAAGACCCTCAATTTATAAATCGAAAATAAAAAAAATGAAATTTTCGATTCTGAAAAATGTCGTCGACACTTGAGGAAAACCCAATGAATTTTTAAATCCCCCCATCCAAACAAATGTTCACCATTTTATTACAAATGGACCCGTCTACTTAAGTAGTGCCAAGAAGTGAATTAAATTTTCGGATGTATTACAAACTGTCTACAAGTGAAATAAAGAAGAAGGAAGAAAGCAAAGAAAACAAATTCGACGATTTAAAGGAAAGAAATAAGCAGACGACATGTGGCAGTATTGACGGCCTTAATCAACCCGTACATTTTTTTTGTACTTTACAAATGTGTAAGCAAACGAAAATCAAACAAGAAAAACAACACGAAAAACTGTTTTTACAACAACAATCTTCATTTTATATACTGTAATGACATAAAAACAATTAACTTCTATTGATTAATCACGAACTTATGTACTTTTGACCTGAAGTCTATTAAGAAGGAAATATTTTATCTAACGTCACAGGAAAAGAATTTTGTCTGTGGATAAAAAAAATGAGTTTTAACAAGAAATTTTCTTTGTCAAATAGTTTTTTCGAGAATACATCACCTGTTTCCCCCAGTATCTTATTAAAATTGGATATGAAAAACACTTTCAACAGCATCAGAAGGGATCATGCCCTGGAAGTTTGCCATCAACGGACTCCTTCCATATTTAAACTGGCTCATCTTTCGTATAGTCATCCAAGTATGTTGATCGCCTCCGATAAAATATTATCTTTTCTGCTACTGGAATCCAGCAAGGTGATCCACTTGGCCCGCTACTTTTTGCGATGGCTATTTCAATATATGGTATCTTGACGCTGGGAGGATCTGTCGAGGCCGTTAGCTGCTGACCTCCGACGAGTTATTCCTGCTTTATCGCTGCTTGGACTTGAGATTAACTCGTCCAAGACAGAGATAATAAACTTGAATTATAGTGCAGATGATTTCGAGAGTGCTATCCGGGATATCAGACTCATCCTTGAGGATATAGTTGCAAAGTTGAAAGTTTGTGTGAAGGAAATTCTGGAAAACTGAAAATGGACTTGATACAAACTTGTAGCTTCAGAAGGTTTTTGAAGTAATATTTCTTGCTGGTGAATATTGACAAAAGTTGTGTTTGTTGCTGAAGAAAATCTCACTGGTTGGGTTGAGCCAATTTTTGGTACTTATTCACTTGCTTAACGACTTAGAGAATTTTCGTAACGTTTGTAGATGTGCGTTTGTAATGGACCAGTGGGTAGATGGACCACTACTATTTATATTATTATACTTTAAACGTACAGGATTCAAGTAAACAACAAAACTCTAAAAGTGAAGCAACAACTATATATATTGAAATAACATACAAGAAAAAACATGTAATAAAAAATTGTGTTCAATGTTTAAGGGAAAGAAGTTGTTCCCCTTTAACTGTATTTTTGATTTGTAATTAATTGTCCGAAGAAAGTTCTCTTGAGAGAAAATTGTTCAGAAATCAATATTAGAACAAAGGACTGTTTGTTAGAATAGATAACACAAGAATACAATTGATCAAAAAGTCTGTTGTGTTAGAGAAATTAACAGAGTTCCGATTGATTAAACTTGGCTAAGTACAGAGAGAAATGTAGGTTTATATTACAAAATTCTGTGTCTGTGTGTGCGTTTGAAATGTTGTGAGCAAGATCGCAGGTTTGTGTAGACAGGCGAATTTTACTGGACCTTACTGGCGACTTGTGAAAAAGTCGCCTCTTTTAAGGAAAAAAAAATAGGCTCCCAGGGAAAGCGCGGGAAAAGTTAATTTGGCATTAAAAATAAGTGATTGGTTAAAAATGAACCAATCACTACATTCGTACGAATGAAACAGGCAAGCAAGCTCAAAACCGAAAATTCAAAGAAACGACTGCGATGGCTAAATTGTCCTATAGAAAGGTAGTATTGATTTATTAGCCAATCACAGACGAATAAAATATGGGCGTGGAAAAACATAGCAGCCGCTAAACGTTGTTCGTAGAAATTGTTGAAGCGTGTTTGAGTGAATTCGTATATGTGAATATTCTGTACGTACGTGTATGATGTTTTTATAACGTCCGCCCATAAGGGGTCGAAACGCGAGTTCTTCACTTACTACATCTCATATGTCAGAGAAGGTAAGAGGAAGAACAAACTTGTGTCAAAGTATTTATAACCAACGTGGTCACGTGATAGGCTCGAAAGGCATAGACAGATTTTGGGCGGAATTGTAATTTTCGTTCAGGTCAAAAACTAGGTCGATATTATTCGAACGTAGTTCAGAACATGATTTTAATATTAACTGACCAATGAGAAGTGAAAAAAATATCAAGGCTCTGTGATCCAATTTTTTATGTTTAATTTACACAAAAATTGATAGTGAAAGAAAGTGCTCCGGCCTTCTTCAGGTGGTTGGAATGTCGAATTGAACCCGTTATTTCGCTCGCTACTGGGTAGACTGATCTAGTTCCACGTGCCATGTCTAATGGATGTCAGTTATCTCCTGTTAATTCCCCTCTCCAAGTTCTCCAATGCCTTAACCAGGTATTGAACTCACAACTCTTTTGGGTCATGTCACTTGATGTAACCAACGCCGTTATCCACTGTGACATGTGTCCTTAACCCTAGAACACTAACCATCAATTAAAGTTACACCACTACTAACCATGGGTATATCATACCCGATTTTGAAAATATAAAAAAAAAATATTAAATATAAATTTTTTATTTGAAATATTTTACATGCAGGCAATTCAAACTTTGTATTTTGAGTTAACATTAATAGGAACTGAAAAACATTATTTAGGTAAGAAAATCCGGTAGTGAAAATTGTAATAAAAAAAAATAGGAAAATTTGCGCTGGGTACTATATACCCATGGTTAGAGTTCTAGGGTTAAGGAGCCAGGGTGTACAACAGCCGAAACGTTGTAATAAATATGGCGACAAAATGAGGACAATACTCCAATGTAAATAGTGTACCTAATACTTCTTCTGAGAAATACAGACAGATACTGAAAGAAAAGGGTGAAGTGAACCCTTTATTTCGTTCACTGGGGTAGACTATTCTAGTTCCACATTCCAATCACCTGATTAAGGCCGGAGCGTAAAACGCCCGAAACGTTGTAATAAATATGGCGACAAAGATGAGGACAATAAAGAAAAGACATATAAAAATAAAAAAACCTCTTCTTCAATCTTTCTGATATCATTGGAAATAATTTATCAGAAATATTAACTAAAAACGAATTGAAATCTGGATGAGACATTTTTAATTATAAGGAGATAGAAAAAAAATTAAGGTCGTAAGAAAAAGTTTGTCTCTAAATATGAATTTTCTAAATATGAAAAAGAAAAAAAAAGGAATTATCGTTGTATTCGTGAAAACATTTGTGAAATTTCGATTATTTGGAAATCGATATGAAAATTCGGACTTACATTTGATTTCGTTGCGATTTCACTTGAGTGAAATTAGTTTTTCATGGAATTTGGGGAGGGCCAAAAATACGACGTCTTTTTCTTCGTGTTGTGTCT
>OZ038517.1:19714385-19834385 GCA_964036315.1 Acanthosepion esculentum | reverse complement strand
ATTTTTATTTTTTATAAACTTAGTAATATATAGTTTCTCATGTATGCATAAAGGACATGGGTCATTTAATGACCTACATATTCTAGCTCTTCTTATTAACTTCCATTTCACTGTAGGTGTTTTATTGGATTCTTTTAGGTGCCAAAAGTACTTCGAAAGAGATGTTTGACTTTTATACTTATTTATCCTAAACGAGGATTGATGTTGGTAGAACCTCTTTTTGAACTCATGGCTAGTGCAACCTATATAAATTTTTATGTTTTCAGGGTTTTCAACAGAAGATATATTACATTGGTATACTACTGATTCTATGCAACATTTATTTTGTAAAGGACAGTTTTGAGGGTTTCTACAATTACATAATTTTTGTTCACCCTCATTAGTTGTTGTTTGTATTTTTCCCTTGTTTACAATTTTTTGGTTCTGGTATAAGTGTTTATTTAAGATATTAGTATTATGTTTCTTAATTATCTTTTCTAGGTTATCAGTACAGCTATAACTTAATTTTAGTGTATTTCTATTGAAAATGGTACTAAGTTTACTTCCACCGGGAAAATGCTTGAGTATTAATTCAAGGAATTTTTGTCCCAATTTGTTTTTTACCATTTGGTTGTATGGGGGTGTATACCAAATTATTTTCCTGCTTCTGTTTTTCCTATGTTTACCGTTTTCATTTTTAATATAAGTTAGTTTTAGGTTTTTGTAGCCACTATATATATACATATACATATTTATATATATATATATATATATATACATATACATATTTATATATATATATATGTATACATATTTATATATATATATATACATATTTATATATATATATATACATATTTATATATATATATATATATATGTATACATATATATATATATATATATATATATATGTATACATATATATATATATATATATATATATATACATATTTATATATATATATATATATATACATATTTATATATATATATATATACATATTTATATATATATATATATATACATATTTATATATATATATATATATATACATATTTATATATATATATATATATATATACATATTTATATATATATATATATATACATATTTATATATATATATATATATACATATTTATATATATATATATATATATACATATTTATATATATATATATATATACATATTTATATATATATATATATATACATATTTATATATATATATATATATACATATTTATATATATATATATATATACATATTTATATATATATATATACATATTTATATATATATATATATATACATATTTATATATATATATATATATACATATTTATATATATATATATATATACATATTTATATATATATATATATATACATATTTATATATATATATATACATATTTATATATATATATATATATATACATATTTATATATATATATATATATATATATATATACATATTTATATATATATATATATATATATATATATACATATTTATATATATATATATATATATATATATATACATATTTATATATATATATATACATATTTATATATATATATACATATTTATATATATATATACATATTTATATATATATATATATACATATTTATATATATATATATATATATATATATATATATATACATATATATATATATATATATATACATATTTATATATATATATATATATATATATATACATATTTATATATATATATATATATATACATATTTATATATATATATATATATATATATATATATACATATTTATATATATATATATATATACATATTTATATATATATATATATATATATATATACATATTTATATATATATATATATATATATATATATATATATACATATTTATATATATATATATACATATTTATATATATATATATATACATATATATATATATACATATTTATATATATATATATATACATATTTATATATATATATATATATACATATTTATATATTTATATATACATATTTATATATATATATATATACATATATATATATATACATATTTATATATATATATATATACATATTTATATATTTATATATATATATATATATACATATTTATATATTTATATATATACATATTTATATATATATATATAAATAATACTATATATATATATAAATAATACTTTATATATATATATATATAAAGTATTATTTATTTATATATATATATATATATATAAATAATACTTTATATATATAAATATATATATAAATATATAATATATATATATATATATATATGTATATATATATATATATATATAAATAATACTTTATATATATATATATATAAAGTATTATTTATTTATATATATATATATATAAATATATAATATATATATATATATATATGTATATATATATATATATATATAAATAATACTTTATATATATATATATATAAAGTATTATTTATTTATATATATATATATATAAATAATACTTTATATATATAAATATATATATAAATATATAATATATATATATATATATATGTATATATATATATATATATATAAATAATACTTTATATATATATAAAGTATTATTTATTTATATATATATATATATATATATATATAAATAATACTTTATATATATAAATATATATATAAATATATAATATATATATATATATATATATATATGTATATATATATATATATAAATAATACTTTATATATATAAATATATATATAAATATATAATATATATAAATATATAATATATATATAAATATATATGTATATAAATATATATATATAAATATATAATATATACATAAATATATATGTATATAAATATATATATATAAATATAAATAATATATATATAAATATATAATATATATTATAATATATATATAAATAATATATATATTATAATATATATAAATAATATATATATTATAATATATATAAATAATATATATATATAAATATATAATATATATATTATAATATATATAAATAATATATATATATAAATATATAATATATATATTATAATATATATAAATAATATATATATATAAATATATAATATATATTATAATATATATATAAATACTATACATATTATAATATATATAAATAATATATATATATAAATATATAATATATATTATAATATATATATAAATAATATATATATTATAATATATATAAATAATATATGTATATAAATATATAATATATATTATAATATATATATATAAATAATATATATATAAATAATATATATATTATAATATATATAAATAATATATGTATATAAATATATAATATATATTATAATATATATATAAATAATATATATAAATAATATATATAAATAATATATATATAAATAATATATATATTATAATATATATATAAATAATATATATATATAAATAATATATATATTATAATATATATATATAAATATATAATGTATATTATAATATATATATAAATAATATATATATATAAAGAGGGGAATCAACAGGAGATAACAGATACCTGACATCCATTAAACATGGCACGTGGAACTAGAACAGTCTACCCCGTGAGCGAAATAAAGGGCTCAGTTCGACATTCCAACCACCTGAGGAAGGCCGGAGCGTACAACGGCCGAAACGTTGTAATAAATATGGCGACAAAGATGTGGACAATAGTCCGAATAATGTAAATAGTGAAAATGCTGTTGTCTTTATTTACAAGAATGTCAAATCGATCTGCATACCATATTTAAATGACAATAACATTTTCAATAAGATTATATTTTATGGCAAAATGGTAAAGAAATATGAAATATTCGTCTCGTCATTATTTGAGATAAATCAACCTTTGTAGGGCCCAAATTCTACGTTATTTCCAATACCCAAAATAGTTGGGTCAAATCTGTGCAAAACGTGGATCACAGAACATTTTTAACTTCATACACTTTCAAAAAGATTTCGCGCCCTCATTGGCTAATAAATATACAAGTTGGCGTGACTATCCACCCAGGCTTAACTAATTTTTACAGCTCGTGACTGAAATCCAAGTTCGCACAAAGTCTCTGTGAGCGACCCGAAGCAATTAAAAACAGAAACTCATTCACAATCGCCAGTGAAAATTGTGACATCAATCGAATTACAACTAAACTTCACGTCACACAATTTTAAGTTTTTTCGTTCATACAAACATTATACAACTTAACGATATTGACACTCACTCATCAAAACTTATCAGTGAACTTTATTTTTATTCACTCACCAAATTCATTTACGCAGAAGTTAAACAAATTCCTGCTAACAAATCAACATATTTTTTCTACATTCGAGAACATTGTATTACACAAAACAATCAAAGGGAGATAACTTCTTTGATCACAAATTGCATTCAGCTTTACAAGCATTTACTACTTACCTGAACAGTAAATTCTTTCTCTTGCAACGGAATCTTCGATAACAGATTCTAACAAACATCCTTTCGAATTGGAACTCATTAACAAAGTTTAATCTTTCACCAAAACTTGAGTTCAAAATAAATTAAACTTACAAGATTTCCCCTAAAGAAATCGACTATATTTTTGTAAAATATTTTCATTAGAAAAATACATTGAAAATTACTTGTTATTCAAATATTTGTCTTTTGTCTTCAATAACAAATGTTTCTTTTTGTTTTGTATTTTGCTTAAAATATTCGTAGAGTAAAAATTGTAGGGATTGATTTGGGCCATCAACACCATTAAATAAATGGTAACCACCAAACCTTCCATTAAATAAATGGTAACCACCAAACTTTCCCTTAAATAAATGGTAACCACCAAACTTTCCATTAAATACATGGTAACCACTAAACTTTCCATTAAATAAATGGTAACCACCAAACTTTCCATTAAATAAATGGTAACCACCAAACTTTCCATTAAATAAATGGTAACCACCAAACCTTCCATTAAATAAATGGTAACCACCAAACCTTCCATTAAATAAATGGTAACCACCAAACTTTCCATTAAATAAATGGTAACCACCAAACCTTCCATTAAATAAATGGTAACCACCAAACTTTCCATTAAATAAATGGTAACCACCAAACCTTCCATTAAATAAATGGTAACCACCAAACTTCCCCTTAAATAAATGGTAACCACCAAACCTTCCATTAAATAAATGGTAACCACCAAACTTTCCATTAAATAAATGGTAACCACCAAACCTTCCATTAAATAAATGGTAACCACCAAACTTTCCACTACACCATAAACGCTCATTTTTAAAATAATTTGAATGTTTTCAGTGAAGTTAAATTTGGGTTTAATTTCAAAGGTAACAGCCTAAAAAAGCTAATCCATATAAAAAGAAAACTAAATTTTCGTATGTAAATAAAATTTGTAGACATTTTAAAAATATTCTCTCGTTCACTCGTCACTCATCGATCCGGCAGTATAAACAAAAAATATAAACAACAAATTTTAAAAACTCATAAAAATTGACTTTGAAAAAAAATCCCTGGGACAAATACTGAATTTTATGATAAAATGCATCATTTGTCCCAGAAGTATTTGTAGTATTCGCATATTTGTGATTATATTAGTATAAGTGTGAAAAGAATTAATAACGAGCAAAAGTTTATGTACAGTAATGAAGACAGAACATGTACATTCCTGTACAGCAGAGTAACATGTAAGTCTTATTTAAATTTATTGAATTAAAAGTAGTTAAAATGTGACAATGCCGAGTTCGTTTCGCTTAAACTCTATGTAAAGTGTGTTTTAAAAACTCAATTCGGTTTTTTCATTGATTTGAATTCTTAAGCGTTTCTAGTTCCTTTGCATTGTTTTACTCAAATTAAAGAAGTGACCAAGGCTAGCAACAGCTAGTTTGTCGGTGTTAACTCTTCCTTAATTGTCCAAATCGTTCACTAGTGAGTGGGGGGGGGGGGCGGCGATCTCCCTACATTATAAATACTGGGCGATTTATTGCCTCGTTCTCTTTTTACTTTGCATTTCAGCGGACACATTTAAAAATGTGACCTCTCACAGAGATTTGCGTTTCGCCCACTTATGGGAAAACACCATGAAACACACATACACGTACGTACGAATATTTCACCAAAATACAAACTCTTTACGTTCACGCACAAACACAAATGTTGATGTCCATTGTAAATTTTGTTGTTTAATACATGTACCTGTTTGTATACACACACACACGCACACATATATATATATAAATATATATAAAAGTGAACACAGAAGTCAACACTTAGAGGCGACAGTCTGTTTCATGCTAGATGCAATCGTCAGGCCACGAGTGCTGTTAATTTTCTCGGATATATATATATATATATATATATATATATATATATATATATATATCGGTCTTGTTGGTTTTCTTTACACTTCTTTGTGGTAGATTCAATCTTTGAGGCCGCCATGTTCTTGTAGTGGACCTTCTTCTAGCAGGAGTAACCAACGTGTCCATAATTTAACAACACGTAAACCCCACGGTCCTCTACAAGTTGAAATATTTCCATGAAATAAATCATTCGTTGGAACTACAAGTTTTTCTTTTAATTAAAGTGTGCTTTAGTCTAATATACAGTGTATATCATTGAATTTTAAACTGAAATCAATACAGTACAGTAGAAAAATGTAAAAAAGGTTATGAAGTTTAATTAGAATTGTAGGAGTTATCTCCTCCTTAGTTCCCTAATTCCTCACCAGGCGTCTCTCTCCCCATACTATAAATACTGGGAAACTTCTAGACCCCCCCTCTCTCTTTTTCCTTCAGTTCTCGTGCCGAATCCCACCTCGCGTGGAGGTGAGGTAAATCTCTCTTTCCTCTTCATTCCAGCAACAAGATGTAAGCTCTTAGAAGATCAGCGTTTCTCATTTCTGGGAAAACACTATGAACATTACCAACATACGTACGTACAAACATTTGTAGCGGACCGTGGGGGGTGAAGATGTGAAGAGATATCTCTGGGTTAAGATTTCCTGCTAGTCGGTCAAGCTACATAGGATTGTTGGACATTAAGTCCAAAGAAGATAAAGAAAACAAACAAGACCGATATACATGGGTAAACAAATATATTAATACACGAAGACATGAAAAGTTACATAGTGTTTGTATGGAGAAGTTATGCGTGTGTTTCGTGTTGAGTGTCCGTACGTACATGTATTGTTCTTAGCGTGTTCCCAGAATATGGGAAACGCTGTATCTGTGAGATGTCACATATTGGCCCAAGTGAAAAAGAGAAAGTTTTTCCTCGCTTCAGCGCGAGGTAGCGGACAAGGCCTGAGTCGAAAAAGAGATTTTACCTCATCTCCACGCGAGATGGCCGCCCGAGGCCTAAGTCGGAAAAGAGAAAGAGGCGAAAGGTCAACCAGTATTTATACTCATGGGAGAGAGACCCCTGTTGAAGGATTAAGGAAATGAGGAGGAGCTAACTCCGAGACATTCGCCACAATAACATTCACCAAAGAACACAATGTCCCCCCCACACACACACCCAAATGTTATGTCTATGTGCTTTGTAATTTGTTTAATACATATTTGTTGACATATATATATATATATATATATATATATATATATATATATATATAATATTTCTGGTAACATATTACAATGTTTATAATATATTTAAATTTTATAACGTATTCTTCGATCTTTTGGCTGGTGTATTGAAATCTTTTTCACGCTGTCACATGATAAAAATCTTCGCCCTGCACGTGATAACATCATCGCGTCTTTTGAATTTAAAAGGATTTTAACGTTTATTTAGTTTGTAAAAAAAGTAGCAATATGATTACGCTACAAGTTAATTGGCAAATGTTTGTTTAAAAAAATTTTGACTAAAAATATTGACCCTGAAGATGAACAATGATGTTCGAAAGCGCTAGGTCATCGTATGGACAATACATATTTCGAAACCATTTTTCCATATAGTTACTGTACTGTGCAGTTTAATGTGTTACTGTAAATATTACTGTATATGTGCAATAAATTTTAAATATTAGTGGGTAATTTCTTGATAATTTTTGTAGCCCACAATGTCACCCCCAAGAAATTCGTTGCTGTTAAGAAGAGGGAAAAAATATCCGTGCAAATGAAGGCTGGGTTCATTCAAAAGCATGAAGAAGGTACCTGTGTTTCTGATTTTGCCAATTTATACGGACGTTCAGCATCAATACTTTTTACTATCCTAAAGAACAAGATAGAAATTTAAAAAAAAATGCTTGATGTAGCCAAGGGTGTTAGCGTAATTACCAAGCATTGTCCGAAAGCCCTAGAAGATGTTGAGAAGCTGTTGTCGGTGTGGATGAATGCGAGGTATGAATCCTTTTCTTCTCTCCCCAACTATGGGTAAATAGCAGGACAGACCGGATTCTATAGCCTTGGATGGCAACTGGTCTACTGCAGAAAGAAATGGCAACCCACTGCAGGAAAAAAATCTGCCTCGACAGTCATGTATCGAAAGATACATGATCGCCTATGCGCGTATCACGCATAGCACATAACAGACTGATTAATGATTCCCTAGAGTAAACGCTAGCCGGAAATGAAAAACAGGAAATGGAGAAATAAGGCTGGCATTCCTTCCTGACAATCCATTTTGCCTCCGTAATTGTTTAATGCATACCGTTATCAACTCTTTTCTCGATCAGAAATAACTTTTTTTGTGTGTCGAGAGCGAAGAGGTAGTAATGGCGGACTGATCAAATTGTTTGTCAGTGATAAGAAAAGCTGAAACTTTGCCGCCATTTCAAATTCACTCGGCCCCAAAATCGATTTGTGATTGCTGTCTTCCTCTCGATCTAACCGTGATAGCCATGAAGATTGGCTGGCAAATATATTATTGTGTACATAAACAACAATTTTTCTCCATTCGATCACTACCCGCCTGTGCATGTCCTCTGATCGATTTCTCTTCCTCCAGAGAAATAGGTCAGAAGACATGCAATGACAAGTATACAAAATCGTAATCAGTGGAGCAGAGAAAATATTTCTTTACCTGCCAAGGGACGCCCACCAGAAATATGTATCTACCTGGCTATATGTTTGCATACCTCTCTCTTTCTCTCTCTGTCTCTTTCTCTCACCTTCTCTCTTTTTCTCTCTCTCTCTTTGTCTTTCTCCCTCTCTTTCTCTCACATTAGCAATTATAGGTAATAAATATTTCATTAACTAGTTAACCTAAAATCGAAGACAAAGTGAGATAATTATGCAAAGTGTATATACATAAATGTACACACACACACACACACACACACACACACACACACACGCACACACACAGATATATATATAGATAGATAGAGAGAGAGAGGGGGAGAGAAATTTCACAAAAATTGTCAGACATTTAACATGGAAAAACAAGCAAAGAGAAAATTTATATAATAAAGAAAAATAAATCCACCCATTGATTTTGTTTTAATAAACATAAAATCAAAATACAATATATTTTGACTTACAAAATGGTAAGGGTAAAATTAAATATTAGGGAGACAAAATGGTAAGGGTAAAATTAAATGTTAGGGAGACAAAATGGTAAGGGTAAAATTAAATGTTAGGGAGACAAAATGGTAAGTGTAAAATTAAATGTTAGGGAGACAAAATGGTAAGGGTAAAATTAAATATTAGGGAGACAAAATGGTAAGTGTAAAATTAAATGTTAGGGAGACAAAATGGTAAGGGTAAAATTAAATATTAGGGAGACAAAATGGTAAGTGTAAAATTAAATGTTAGGGAGACAAAATGGTAAGTGTAAAATTAAATGTTAGGGAGACAAAATGGTAAGGGTAAAATTAAATATTAGGGAGACAAAATGGTAAGTGTAAAATTAAATGTTAGGGAGACAAAATGGTAAGTATAAAATTAAATATTAGGGAGACAAAATGGTAAGTGTAAAATTAAATGTTAGGGAGACAAAATGGTAAGTGTAAAATTAAATGTTAGGGAGACAAAATGGTAAGGGTAAAATTAAATGTTAGGGAGACAAAATGGTAAGTGTAAAATTAAATGTTAGGGAGACAAAATGGTAAGTATAAAATTAAATATTAGGGAGACAAAATGGTAAGTGTAAAATTAAATATTAGTGAGACAAAATGGTAAGTGTAAAATTAAATGTTAGGGAGACAAAATGGTAAGTGTAAAATTATACTACTCTGGCTCGACCATTTATATACATATATATTGCATATATATATATATATATATATATATATATATATATATATATATATAAAACTTGGTATTTATTTGAGGAATCGAACTTAAAGACAAAATAAATTGCAATTTTTATCATCATATCGGTGGCACCGGAAACATGTGTATGTTAAATTAAAACCGAGTCTTAACGAAAAGAAAAGAAGAAAATAACGCTTAATAATGAATATTTTTGAGTTTATTATTCTCTTAATAAATTTAATGAAATTACTAAAAATAAAAAAATAAAACACACTAAAATATTTAGTTTAAAATACAAATACCTACTTATGAACGGTGTCTTTTTTACTGGATATTTTTTCGGTATTTACCGGCAGTAATTTCCTCTTCTTGCAAGTTTGGTTTATTTTTGTTTACTACTGTTTACGCTTTTAACCAGCACAAATATCTATTGTATTTTTCATCAAAATACTTAACTATTTAAAAAAATACAACTTTTATTATTATTGTAATTTGTTTATATTTTCAAACTTAGTGTTTTATTAAAAAGCCTGTTTACAAGCTAATCCCGGAAGTAACTCTACTTTTATGTAAATAAACATTACTTTTAATTTAATAATGCATTTCAAACTTTATTTTCCAATTTATTTTGAAAAATATTTTTGCGTAATTTCTGACAATACATATATTTTCTTTGTCAGATATTTTAATAAAAATGGCAGGAAAAAGCATCCCAAAGGGCCGGAATTTTGATAAGGCTATACTATAGCCGTTATAGGTAGCCTTATCAAAATTCCACGGTATGCTGTTGAGTTGATCAGGGGTGATGTATCTTCCAATCTTGTAGCCAGCCTTGCCAATGCATTGCTCTTGGATTTGAGGGCTATGGGCCTTCTTATCCCCAATAAAAAGATAAATGTAAAATTGATAGAGCAAAGGCTAAAGTGAAAACAAATGCCCATCGACAGCATGATGCAAAGGCGGAAAATCTTCTTTGTATTGGAGCTGATGGGAGAACTGACAAAGACACACTAATGTACAAGGAAATAGTGGAGGAAAATGGAGAGAAGACTGAAAAAATCCAAGAGACCAGAACGCCAATTGACTGTCACAAGAATGACATATGAAAGTGAATATCTGACACATAGGGTTCTTCCTAATATTGGTGCAACTGGTGTGGTTCTTGCCGAGCAAGTGGCTGATGTTTTGCATGAATTCAACAGTGTGAGCCCTATCAAGGCTATCCTTGTTGACAAACACTAATGCCAATTCAGGCTGTGAAGGTGGATTTGCTGCACCCCTAGAAAGAAAACAGAAATCTTCACACTATTGGTTGCTCCTTGCACCAAAATAAACTTCCGTTTAGAGCTCTTTTTAAACATGTAGATGGTACCACAAAAAAGCCCTACCACATTCAATGGTTCACTGGGTACATTATGTGCAAATGATTACCATAATTTACCCCAAATATCATTTTCAGCTGTTGGCAGTCCTCTGGATTCTATTTTTAAAATTGAAAATGCAGATACCCTTAGTTATGACCAAAGACTCCTTTATGAATATACAGTGGGTATTTCTAGAGTTAAGGTGGACTCTAGATTTGCATCATGGAAAATTGGTCCATTAAACCATGCAAGGTGGTTAACTTTAGGCATCAGTCTGGTGTGTTTATGGACTCAGGGGGCATACCCATGAAATATTTCAACCAAACTCCAGTTTAATAAATTTTATTGTGAATTTGTATGCCATTTGCTGGTTCAAAAATAAAAGAAATAACAAGTTCCACAATCAGCAAATGTATATTTTTAATATGATCCAAAGGATTAGGAAGCAACCATATGAAATCCAACAGATCACACTGAAAAATATACAATACAATGCTTTCGCTTTACTGCCTGAAAATATCTTATATTCAATGGTGAAATAAATCTGATGAACTGTAAGAAAAGAATGTTGGTCATTAGGTTAGTAAATATTTATTCATATAAAACTGACTAAATTAGTTATGCCGATTTATGGAATCATTTTAAGGATTTTATCTAATTTCATCATAAATATTAAAGCAGTACAGAGTGCATTTAAAAAAAAATAAATCAAATTAATTTTTGCATTCTTTCAGGAGTGGGGAGCAAACCAAGACAAGATTAAAAAGAATGACAACTATCAATTTTAAAGCTATGCACTGGAGACACAGTTAAAAGATCTGTCATGAAGTGGAGTTTGTGAACCATCAATCACAGAAGAATTTTCTGAAAATGAACTTCGGGAATAATTATTAAATGGTACGAAGCTTGACTTGCCAGATTTGCCCTCACATTCTCAAGGCGTGGAATGGGCAGTCAAGTTAACAACAGAAGCTTCCCAATCTGTGTATGGCTTTGTAGCAAGGCACCAGAACATAATGGCAAAAGATTTGTGTCAGAAATTGAGACCATCAATTTCGTCTGAGGGCTCTTATATGGAGCTATTTGACTCTATATATTAAGCCCTATTAAACTATTCTTTATTTTTCCATATTTGTTTGTTGTATTTTCATTCATAATAGAAAAAAAAATCAATTTTTTAATGTATTCAACTAATACTGCTTAATTCACGAGGTAAAAAACAGTATTTCAAAGTCGTCAGTGATTATTGGGGGGGGGCGGGGGGCGAAGATTTTCAATTTGAGGTTTACTTATAACTTCTTCATTTTCTTTCAATTTGATAAAACAAAATAACAACATTCCCTGATTTAAATAGTGAATTTGTTTTTTTTTTTATTAATATTTAGTCCAAATCTTTTTTGTCTACGATTTTTGATGCCAAATGCTCAAAAACCGTTGAAGTGTCATATCTAATTTTTTTTATCAGTACTTAATAGGTCTATAAACAACTTTCGGTACATTATTCTTTTTGATATTTAAAAAAAAGTGAAATATCAACCTACCCTAATATATATATATATATATATATGTATATATATATATATATATATATATATATATATATATATATGTGTATGTGTGTGTGTGTGTGTGTGTGTGTAGACACAAGTTACCTACCAATATGTCTGTGGTGAAAAACAAAAGACCAAAAAGCAAAACAAAATTGATAAGTAACTGATATATCTGACTCATGTAACAGATAATCACCCATCGTCACAGTTTTATAATTACGTTTGTTTCTCTTTTAAAGTGATGACGCCACCTTTTAAATAATGCCTTAGTTTCGAGAGCCATTGTCAGTCGCGATTTCAATCCAAATCCTTTACAACTCAAACCATGATGACGTTAAACTAGATACATCGAAAGAAAAGCGATACCTAAGGTTGTAGTGAACAAAGTAAGATCTACATTTAAAATTCAAATGCTAAGCACTGACTCATTGATTTTGTTAGAAATTAAAAGACTCGAATTTACGAACTTTGCTTAACACACACGCAAAAGCGAATCCAAAACAAAACTCGTGAAATTTCACACCTTGATGCGAAATGTTTTTCGGCCAATAGAAAACTAGGAAACATTTAAAAACAAAATTCAAATAATCTTCAATTCTCAGAAACAAATTCTTTTACGGACCTTTTTGCGAGCCGGCGCGAAGTTTGTTTGTCGTCCAATGGAAAGGCCCGAATCATATCCCGGAGTGAATTCCCAAATGACCTTTTCAAGCCCCACAAATAAAATAAAAGACAGGCAAGTTCGCCTATTACCAGAGAGAAGGAGACAGGCGGATGAACACGTCCCTTGACAAACGTCAAGCAATCGTTATTATTATCTCTACCTTTCTCCCTCACCTCTTTTATACTTGATAGACTAAAGGAATATTTTAAGACTGGGTGATTACTTTAAAGACATTCCTAACCTACGATAACGCTCATACATACATACATCTAACATACGTTCCTGTCTACGTACACATAAACTCATTCTAGCAAGTCTAACCACTTTCGCCCCAGCCCCTCAACCTCCGACGTCTTACTCTCTGGGTTGAGGTGTCTACTCGGTCTTAACCGAACTTAAGGGAGTGACCGTAGGTCCCCTGAGCATCTGTAGATCATTCGACCGGTCCACTGGTTTAATCCTGCTTCCTGTCCACGTTGTGTTTAGTTTGATCCAGAAAGCAGAAGTGATGTTCATCCTTTCACGGTTGACTGAAGATGTAGACACGGCTGGAGAGTCTGTGCTACGAAATTTAGAATGCACCAAAAAATAATATATATATATATCTGCAGTAAGCCGAACAAACAACTATTCAATGGTTGAATTGGTAATGTCTTTTATATAGCAGAAAATAATAGTATAGAAAAGAAACGGGTTACTGAAAAGAAAATAATCGACGTAAAAACTCATACACTGGATGAGAGAGAGAGAGAGAGAGAGAGAGAGAGAGAGAGGTGTTGTGATTAGCTTGTTGTGAAACCGTTTCAGGACGATATGCGGCTCTTGATTATTGTAGCTTGTTCGACGTTTCCAGTGGTAGTAACAATAGTAGCAGTAGTAGTCTTAGACGTTAGAGGAGTAATCCGCTTCTTCGTACGTATATCAACAAAATATGTATTTATTTTATTATTATTAATATTTTAATTACATTGTTCGGACTATCGTACTCATCTTTGTTGCCACATTTATCCCAACGTTTCCGGCTTTCTTCAGGTGGTTGGAATGTCGAACTGAACCCTTTATTTCGCTCACTGTGAAGACATTAGTGAGGAGAAAGGACAATAAAAGAACTGGTTTCAGGAAGACAGAAAATGCTGATAATGTCACTAAGATGTCTAAGGGTGACTGGGAGTGAAAGAGAATGAGTCTTTAGAAGGATACGGAAATCTAATCTTAAACAGGAAATAAGGGTTAATCTTCTACTCTTGTTCAAAAGATGGGAAAGGAGTATGAACAGGTTATTAGGCGAACATATATATATATATATATATATATATATATATATATATATTACAAAGAAAAAATTCTCACTTGTAATATTTGAACTTTAGCGTTGCGATTTGCTCGCTCCAACACTACATAGCCGTTAATAAATAGCTCATTCTTAAAAACATCTTTCGGTCGGAAAAACACATTTATTTCGTCTTCCAGTTTTGATTCTAAAGGAAAAAATACAGCCTGAAGATGAATGCGTGAAGCATTTGAAAGTACTAGCTGAATAAAAAAATACACCATATCCATTTTATACATAAGGATCTCATCATTCAGTGGATTATTAGTAGTATAATGCTGATAATTATGTCTACTAGCGAAGGGATTTCGCCAATAATTGCATTAATATTTCTAATTGATTCAAGGTATGATTAACTCATATTTTTTTTTTAAGCGTATCACCCCAAGCAAGGCTGGAGGCCATTATCACGCAAGGGGTTAAAGAAGGGTTGGAGGAAGAGCAGATAGGAGTGGTAAAAGAGAGGATGTGGTGAAAGAGAACGACAGTGGGTCAATCAAGGCAAGGGGGTTACAGAGAATTATATGTTGCCTATTTTATTATATATATATATATATATATATATATATATATATATATATATATATATATACTTATTTACTCATTTTTTGCGAATCTTCGGAGGTACCTACGTTAAAGTCTTTCAAAATTAGAAATCAATTTTCACTAATGAGATGTTACATTTCGACGTGGGGGGGCGTATTCACATTGGACAGCATTTCATTACAGTTCCTTAATGATAAAATGAATTAACATAACCAAACAATTTCAAATATTTCAAGTTCAGATTTATAAATGCACGAGTCTCGTGTGATATATTTCAAGCTTTATAAAAAGTTTTCTTTTCTAAATTCCTATATATTTTCTAAGTTAACAGTTGCAGTAGTAGTAGTAGGAGTACTAAATGTAGTAGCAGTAAACATAATAATAGTAATAGTAGTATTAATATTAGTAGTAGTAGTAGTAGTATTCGTTGTAGCAACAAAAACAAACTTTCGATTTATGTTGAAATAAACTTGAACAGGTTAATTTTTGTAATTTTTTTCCATCTTGCCGAAGAAAAAAGATTTGTAGAAATTTCAGAAAAAAACATCTGAAGGTTTTTCAAGAATTTTTGTTTCCCAAGAAAATTGTTTTAAAGATGATGATATTTCGAAAACTAATCCCTAAAAAAAAAAAAACTTTAAAATTTTTTTCTTTATCGAAGGCTCCCCCAAAATACAAAGTTTTCTATTCTTTCCCCATCACACTTTTTTCCTTTTTTTTTCTTCTCTTTTTCTCTCCTTCACTTGAAGCTAGAGTCAATGTTTTTTCTTCGCTACACAAATAGGTAAAGGAGAGAGAGAGAGAGAGGGGGGGCGAAAGAGAGGGGAGAGAGAGAGGAGGGGAGAGAGAGGAGGGGAGAGAGAGAGGGGGGGAGAAAGAGAGGGGAGAGAGAGAGAGGAGGGGGGAGAGAGAGAGAGAGGGGGGAGTAGAAAGAAAGAAAGAAAGAAAGAAAGCGGTTAGTAGAGAGAGGGCTTTGCCGTAAGTGGATCCGAACTAAAATATCCCTGTTCTCTAATATTGAATCCTAGTTAAATAATCTTTGTCTTCTTTTGTCCTTTCTTCGATCTTTTCCATTTGTCGCAGAAGAAGGCTCCGTCTTGAGATTCTTCCATTTCATTTCTGTGTCCAATTTCGCCAAAAGGGGTCATTGCATTGAAACGCCCTTCCCCCACAAATATGGCGACTAGAATTCCTCTAAGCAGTTCTTAATATTTGACAAGCAGTGGAAATGATCCGTGAAATGTCTGACCAAGAAAAATTTTGCCGTGGATTGTACAAGTGATTTCATGTAAGTCGTAAAATTTTGTTGACGTTTCAATCGGCTTGGCTTACGACTTCCTCAGATGAGAATCTTCCATACAAGATATCTTGTGTATGTTTTGCAGTGTAAAAACTGTATTCCTGAATTGCTTATTGATAGTTACATAGTCGATTTGATTCTCTGTGTCTATATAAGTCCTCACTTGAAGCTAGAGTTATGGAAAAATTGTGTTACTTTCTTCGCTACAATTGGTTTGCTATCTTTGATGGTAAAAACATGGCTTGCCTAGATAGAACCATTATAACAAATTATGTAAAAAACATTGCTTGTATATTTACTAAAAAAATGTATTTTTATACTTTCATAGTGTTTTTTAACCCCAGTTTGTGGGTTCACTATTTGCCCATAGCTGGGACCCTAACACGTGCTACCCCCCTGATCAGGGTGAACGTGAGAACAACAGCAATTAAGAGGTAGTTCTACAATCCTCAAAACACCCAAACATACACAGGACTGCAGTGATCAAGGATACATCTTCCAAGGAAATCTGTTCCAGAAAATAACAATTCTGGAGCAGATTTCTGAATGGAACGTCTTCCTTTCCAATGGAATACAAAGGTTATGTGGACAATTCAATTTTGCACATGAAGCACAAGGAGCCTTAACCTTTAAGGTCTGGACTAGTCGAACTAGATGCTAGAGTACCGTATTTGAAAGACACACCCTAATATTGGATGGAAATTTCTAATAAAAAAGTTATTCTAATACAACAACACATGCGTCCCTCACATACTGGCGCCATGTATTGTTTACATTAATCACACGCCCGATTTTTTTTGTATGGCAATGTGTTATGGGATCTTACCTGTAACGACAATGAACTCTTCCTGATACTATAAAGACTGCGCCTCTCACGAGAGACGATAGAACGGAAGTGTAACGAGTCGAGACAATAGTAGTTCACTCTAAACCAGACTGACAGTCATACTAACACCTTCAACTTCTTGTATTATTATTATTCTGTTTAATATATCTTTGTTATTCCTACTCTTGTGTTCGTGTTGTTCTTCCTTGGTCCTAACCTTCGACCATAACAGTGGTGCGGGGATATTGGACCATAACACAATGACATACTGGTCAAGAGCAGAAAGGCTCCTGCCGCTGCTAGTAAACAGAGTATGTTTAATTTCAAATACTTTATTTTCTGCCTTACAAGACACTGCAGCTTGGAAGACTCACCCTAATATTGGAAAGAAATGTCTAAGAAAAAAGTCATTCTTATACAGCAACACATTCACCATGCGTCCCTCACACACTGGTGCCACGTATTGTTTACATTAATCACTCGTTTGATTTTATTTGTATTGCAATGACATACTAAGCAAGAACAGAAAGGCTCCCACCACTGCTAGTAAACAGAGCATGCTTAAGGTTGTGGCTCGGCTCCAGGAAGGTTTATAGTTTTGGAAATTCTTGTAACAGCTAAGTACTGCGTTTACATCATATCTATGAATTAGATAAATACCTAACATTATAATGTAATGACTCAACATATAAATCTATATCCCTATCAGTCAAGCCAATTAGGCAACTGTCCAAACTTACTTGAGTCTAAGCGTTGCCTTACATTCGTCTTGGAAGATGCATACATATTTTTCAGGGTACTTTTTTAAGGAAAAATAGTGTGCCTTGTAAACCGGAAAACACAGTAAATTGGTTTGCTGTCTTTGATGGTAGAAACATGGTTTGCCTAGACAGAACCATTATAACAAGGTGCTGGCCTTAGTTCGATGTTTAGTTGCATGAGAATAAAAAACAGGTGATTTGAGGTGATTAAAAATTAGAAATAAATCACAAATTCTCCCGCGAGGATGTCTTAAATCATTAGAAGCAAAATAGGTAAAGAAATGGAGAATTATAGTCAATGAAATCAAGTTGATGAGAGAACCAGTGATCGTTGACCGTGGGAAAATTTGGTGAAAAGTCATTAACTTTGTAATTTTGCATACAGTGGAGTAATGGATAGCGTCTCGGATTGAAGAATCAGAGAGCCGGGTTCGAATTCCAGTCGAATCCATTGCATTCACTTATGTGCTAATACCCTTGGGAAAAGTATGAATCCTCTTCTTCTCCCTACAGCTATGGGTAAATAGCAGGGCAGACCGGGTTCTATAGCCTTGAATGGCAACTGGTCTACCAGAAAAGAAATGTCTGCATAAAGAAATGGCAATGTACAGCGGGAAAATATCAGCCTCGTAAGTCATGTATCGAAAGATACATGATCGCCTAAGCATGTATCACACATGGCACATAACTGACTGACCCTTGGGAAAGGTATGAATCCCCTTCTCCCTACAGCTATGGGTAAATAGCAGGGCAGACCGGGTTCTATAGCCTTGAATGGCAACTGGTCTACTGCAGAAAGAAATGGCAACGTACAGCGGGAAAATATCAGCCTCGTCAGTCATGTATGGAAAGATACATGATCGCCTAAGTGTGTATCCCACATGGCACATAACTGACTTTAAGAGGCACGGTGAAATAATGGATAACCTCTTGGAGTGAGGAATCGGAGAGCTGAGTCCAAATTTTAGTCGAATCCATTACGTTCACTTACGTGCTAATAACATTGGGAAAAGAATGAATCCTCTTCTTCTCCCCCTAGCTATGGATAAATAGCAGAACAGACCGGGTTCTATAGCCTTGGATGGCAACTGGTCTACTGCAGAAAGAAATAGCAACCTACTATGGGAAAAAAAATCTGCCTCGTAAGTCATGTATTGCATGATTGCCTAAGTGTGTATCACGCATGGCACATAACTGACTGATCTTTCTCTAATAAAGGAAAGTATCTACTTGGATTTCTGAGTTTAAATTTGATCTGAGAAGAATAAATTCCTTATACTATGGTTGTTATGCTTGGAGACGACTTCCGGCCACCTGATATTGAGAATGTTCCGGAGACATCGGTTGGTAAATATCTGAAATTGTTGCATGGTTGTAATTATTTTGTTGTTGTTTATTTGGTTATGCCTCTTGATTCCTTGGTGGGGGTCAGGGCCGCAACAACACCTCTCCAACTGACGTGGTTCTGGGCGATCATCTTTAGCTTGGTCCATGTCGTGCCAGCTGTCTTCACCTCTACGTTAACACTTATGCGCCAAGTCTGTTTTGGACGACCCATTTTTCGCTACCCTTGTGGATTCCACTCAAGGGCCTGCCTGGTGACTCTAGAAGCATGGTTGCGGCGTGTGTGGCCAATCCATCCCCATCTCTGTTTCGTGATGTCAATCTTGATTTGGGCTTGTCTAGTCCTGTCCCACAGTTGGTTGTTGGAGACGACTTCCAGCCACCTGATACTGAGGATGTTCCTCTTCAGCTCAGCCCATGTCGTGCCAGCTGCCTTCACCTCTACGGCAACATTTGTGCCACCTGACTTCCAGCCACCTGATACTGAGGATGTTCCTCTTCAGCTCAGCCCATGTCGTGCCAGCTGCCTTCACCTCTACGGCAACATTTGTGCCACCTGACTTCCAGCCACCTGATACTGAGGATGTTCCTCTTCAGCTCAGCCCATGTCGTGCCAGCTGCCTTCACCTCTACGGCAACATTTGTGCCACCTGACTTCCAGCCACCTGATACTGAGGATGTTCCTCTTCAGCTCAGCCCATGTCGTGCCAGCTGCCTTCACCTCTACGGCAACACTTGTGCCACCTGACTTCCAGCCACCTGATACTGAGGATGTTCCTCTTCAGCTCAGCCCATGTCGTGCCAGCTGCCTTCACCTCTACGGCAACACTTGTGCCACCTGACTTCCAGCCACCTGATACTGAGGATGTTCCTGAGACATTGGTTGGTAAATGTCTGAATTTTGTGGGTGTTGATCTTGGTTACCCAGCCAGGTTTCTGAGCCATAAAGTAGGACCGTCTTGATGTTGTTGTTGAAGATCCGGATCTTGTTGTAAAGGGAGAGGGCTGTTGATCTCCAGATTGGCCGCAGAGTGTTGAAAGCGTGTCGTGCTTTGTTAATTCGTAATTTGTTAACTGTGGGACAGGACCAAATAAGTCCAAATTCAAATTGACACCAAGAAACGGAAATGGGGATGGGTCGGCCACACACTCTTCAAGCCTGCTTCTTGGGTCAACACGCAGGCCCTTGACTGGAATCCGCAAGGGTGGTGAAAAGTGGGTCGACCAAAACAGACTTGGCACAGAAGTGTTGACGCTGAGGTAGAGGCAGACGGCATGACATGGGCCAAGCTGAAGAGGATCACCTGGAACCTCGTCCATTGGAAAGGTGTTGTTGCAGTCCTATGTTCCCCAAGGAATCAAGAGGCATAACTAATGATTGTCATGCTAATAATGTCATTCTTATTAAATGTTGGAGAAATAACAGTCCGAATAATGTAAATAATACAAGTAATCATAATACGTCATCGCAGAGATCCAATCACCTGAAGAAGGCCAGAGGGTACAACAGCTGAAACATTGTGAATATGACAATGAAGATGAGGATAACAGTCCGAATAATGTAAATAATACAAGTAATCATAATACCTCACCGCAGAGATTCAATCACCTGAAGAAGGCCAGAGTGTACAACGGCCGAAACATTGTGAATATGGCAGTGAATATGAGGATAACAGTTCGAAGAATGTAAATTATTCAAATAATCATAATACCTCATCTCAGAGATCCAATCACCTGAAGAAGGCCGGAGTGTACAATGGGCGAAATGTTATGAATATGGCAGTGAAGATGAGGATAACAGTCCGAATAATGTAAATAATGCAAGTAATCATAATACCTAATCCAAGAGATTCAATCACCTGAAGAAGGCCGGAGTGTACAATGGCCGAAATGTTATGAATATGACAATGAAGATGAGGATAACAGTCCGAATAATGTAAATAATGCAAGTAATCATAATACCTCATCTCAGAGATATAGACAGATATAGAGAGAGACAGAGACATAAAGGCCGGAGCGTACAACGGCCGAAACGTTGTGAATATGGCAATGAAGATGAGGATAACAGTCCGAATAATGTAAATAATGCAAGTAATCATAATACCTCATCTCAGAGATATAGACAGATTAATAAATTTGATGTGATAAATTAGTCTTTTAATGTTTCTAAATATAGAATTGGTTCAAAAAGAACTGCCAAAAGTAATTCTGCGGTTCCTTTTTCAAATTTGAAAATATATACACCTTGGATTTATTGACAAATAAAGAAGGGTGGCTTCCACCCACACACATTAAAAAGCTGAGACCTAAGGATATATAAAAAGACGGGTCAGCAGATAATTCCAGAAGGCGCAAATTTTTGACAAGGTGAAAATTTTTAATAGACCAAAAGGCATGAAAATAAGGTTCCTGAAGGAAAAGCTATTTTGGGATGTCACTTCTAGATGAGCTGGACCGTTTCTCATAGAAGAAGTAAATGGAAACAAGAAGATGAGCAATAGTGAAAGAAATGGTGTTCAATAAAAAATTTTTAATTAAAAGTCCTAATGAAGCAAAATGAATTTTGCTGAAGCATCTATTTTTGTCTTTCAATTAGGTGGGTGCATCTATTTAGAAAATGTGTTTTAAATCCTTTTTTTTAAAATATTTTTAACCATTTTTTAAAAAAGTAATTTGTATTACCTTCTCAATGTATTTCTTAATTATTGAAAGTAAATTGTATATTTAATTTAAAAGTCCTTTATTCTTTATATTGAACTGGTTATCTTGCCTTGTTAATAATAAGGCACACAAAAGGAAATTTTTTTGCAAGCCTATTTCATTTATTATAGGCATTATTTATTATCCGATTGCTGATATGGGCACAGATGTAATGACCAAATCCCAAACTAGAGCAAAATTAGAGAAATTCAAGAGACTTTTATTTGAACAATAAACCTATATATATATATATATATATATATATATATATATGGTGAAAATATGGAAAAGACAAAGCAGAATCCGAATATGTGAGTTTACTGTTTTTTTATTTTGTTTTTGTTTTTGTTATTCTGTCGACGTCAGACGTTTCGGTTAAATAGACCTTCTTCAGGACATGGTTAATGGAGACATATTTATATTAGATTTAAGTTAAACGAAGAGACCATATATACAGGACTAGTCAGAAACAGAAAAACTGAAATTCTAAAGTCAGAGTATTCTTTCTTGGAGTTGGATACGCTGGCGTCACGTGGGCGGCGCTACGAAAACCTGCTCCCAGGGAAGAGATTTTATCCTAAGTGGAAAGTGGGGGGGACCTATTTAAAACTATAGCTTATCGGTACGTTTGGCAAGCATTAATCTTGCTAGAAAACTTGATATGTTAAAGAAACCTTGTCGGGTGTTTATTGTGTGTGAGGTGGCTATCATGCCAGCCTCGTAAATCTGCCTATATATATATATATATATATATATATATATATATATATATATATATATATTTGAAAATTATTTATAGAGTTAACCTGTAGAAGAAAACAATATGTATAAAGGAAAAAGACAATAGGAAAACTGTATTATTAGTTGACGTGTTTCGTCCAATGTGAACTTTTTCAAGGCAAAAATGAAATGAATTTATTGAAAATGTCCTTAGTAACTAAAAGAATTTAGAAAACGCTATTGAGTTCATATTGTCAACTGAAAATTACGTCAAGTACTATCATGTGTAGAATTTTTGTTTTTAATTTTGTGTTGATGGATTCAAAATCAAAAGAAAATTGAATCTGTCAACACAATAAAAACAAAAAATTCTACACGTAATAGTACTTGTTATAATTTTCACTTGACAATATGAATACAATAGCGTTTTCTAAATTCTTTTAGTTGCTAAGGACATTGTCTATTGTGCTTCAGAGGGACTCAACTTATCACTTTTTTATGGTTTCATTATTGGAATGAAAGACATAATAGTGTTAAGTATTTGGCTGAAATTCCCTGAAGACTC
This sequence comes from Acanthosepion esculentum, assembly GCA_964036315.1. Classification (NCBI taxonomy): domain Eukaryota; kingdom Metazoa; phylum Mollusca; class Cephalopoda; order Sepiida; family Sepiidae; genus Acanthosepion; species Acanthosepion esculentum. Next base: position 19,810,476 of record OZ038517.1, on the reverse strand, counting down.
CTGGGCAAGGTTGGAGAGTATGCGGGTCTGAAATGTCATCAAAACAAAGAGAGACTAGCATATTAGTAAGAAAAAGAAAATCATTAAATTTTAACAATACCCCGTCTCAGATAAAAAAAAAAAAAATGAATGCTGTGTCATGAATAAATTCACAGGGACATTTACTCACCATGCCTTGTACTGGCACAAAGACGTATAAATGTCCCATCAAGTGAAGCCATGTTATATTTACATGCATGAGGAGGTGCAGAAAAGTTTCTCATGTAACCCACCTCCACAAAAAAAATTTTGTTACTGTAGTTTGAAAGAGTGTTCTTTTATATTGCAAAGCACCTTTTTCTTTTATTTTTTTAAATTCGTTTTAGGACTGTCTGAACCATGTCAACCAAAAGTGTAGAGTTTTCAAGTACTGAATTCAGGGTTGTCAGACAGGAATAATTGTTGAGAGGCCAGGTGTGACCTTGAATTGGACAGGTTAGAGCATATGTTTTTTATTTTGTTTCTGACAGACATGTCAGCTGAATATGTTTTGGGTTTTGGAGCAATGGTTATGAATGAAATGGTGTAAAATAAAAAATTAGGAGTTGGACTTTTAACCCCAACTTTAGACAATGGAATATTGAGTTATTTTGGCATGTGAACTGTTTGATATGTGGGCAGAGAATTATGGATAAATTCAGCTCAATTTTAAGAATGCAGAGAAATGCTGGGAGACCAGACACAGACAGGTCATCAGACACATACGAAGTTACACACCCACAAAAGGAAAGGACTGAATATTCACTTAAATTTCTGATTAAACCTTGCTGAACTCAGATCAAGATTCCAAGTCACTGCCTTCTAATTTTTTTGTGTTAACAGATGCTAAATCTATTCAGTTGTAAATTATTTTATTCACCTTCATTTAATATTTTATTTTGTCAAAAATCTATTTCTGGTAATATTTTTTTCTACAAAAATTTATTGCTGGTAATAATTTTTTTTACAAAGTATTTCTGGTATAAAAACCTGTTTTTACACTTTCATAGTGTTTTTAACAGTTTCAGGGTTAACTATTTGCCCATAGCTGGGACCCTAACAGGTGCTACCACCCATGGTCAGTGTGGATCTGGGAACACCAGCAATTAAGAGGTGATTCCACACTCCCCAAAACCTTTCTATCAGAGGCCTTGCTGCCAGATGAATTTAGCGTTATCCCCAGGATGCATCTTTTTGGGTCATTGTGTTTTTAGTTGGGCCAAAAACTTATAAGTACTGTCTTGTAAATAATTACTAAGCAGAAAGTCACACATTAAGTATGGAACTCTCATACATTGGAACCACAGGTGACAAATTTTTCTCACCATGATCAAGTCAGTTCACAAATAAATCTTACAAACAAAGAAATGTCTTGCGTGGCAAATAGTGTCAAAACGACAAATCCGCAAACTGATACGGGGGTGATAAGCTGGGAGAATTGGTTGAAGAGTGCCAGCTGTGCCGTATTTTCAATTCATACAACATCCCTACTCGAATTTGCTGTCTCTTCTCTTGAATACAGTAGAGGTATGGTAAAATTAAATTACGTTTTTGTCAATATTTTATCCGTTTAGTATTGTGTATATCTTTTTTGGTGCTATACATATAATGATTTCCATTGGTTTTGTGCCTGAACTTGTGCTCAAAATACTGTTATGAAAGTTTAAATAAGCAATCATTGAGGGTCCAGGAATGGATAAATCCATTTTACACTGATTCTTATGGGGGAAAATAGTTTCAATTTATGAACATTTCAGGTCACAAAAGGGCTTCAGGAACAAATTAAATATGCGAACTGAGGCTCCACTGGATATTAAAATAAATAGCTCCATACCAAACTTAGACTAGTGGAGCTCCAAGAAATGGGCGAACCAAAAATAAATACATCTTTACCAGGCACACAAGAAAAGATTTACTGTACTCTTTATGAAAGTTTTTATATGACTTCTTGTATGTATTTTAAGGTTAACTTTATCAGCAAAAGCTTTGTTACACACAGCAGAGTGAAATATAACCTCTCCATTATGAGTTTTCATATGGATTTTAAGACTAATATTATAAGAGAACACTTTGCTGCATACTTCACACATAATTGCAATCTCTCCAGTATGAGTCCTCATGTGAATATTCAAGTTATTTTTTTTGGAGAAGCCTTTTTTTTATATATTATACACCAAAATTAAACCACTCTTGTATGAGTTTTCATATGGCTTTTAATAGAAAAAGCTTCGCTACATACTTCACACTGAATTTGAGTCTCCCCAGAATGTGTTTGCATATATACAGTCATGTTACCTTTCAGAGAAAAGAACTGGCCATACACTTCACAAGGAAACGGTTTTTCACCAGTATGGATTCTCAGATGCAATTTCAGATCAGAGTATCTAAAAAAAAATTTTTCACAAATAACACAGTTAAATATGGATTCTTCCACATGAATTATGAAATGAGATTTCAGCCATTCTCTGTGGCATGAGAATTTGCATGACTATTCAAGCCACCTTTTTGAGCAAAGGCTTTTCCACATACTTCACAAGAAAATGGTGTCTCCCCAGTATGAGTTCTAAGATGAAATTTAAGACTAACATGGTGAGGAAAAGCTTTACTACATACTTTACACTGAAATGGAGTATCTCCAGTATGTATTCTCATATGTACAGTTAAGTTACATTTTTGAGAAAAAGATTGGCCACATATTTCACAAGAAAATGGTCTCTCTCCAGTATGAATTCTCATATGACATTTCAAATCAGAATTTCTAGAAAAATTTTTACCACACACTTCACAACAAAATGCAATTTCTCCAGTATGATTTCTCATGTGTCTTGTCAAACGGCAATTTTGAGAAAAAGCTTTACCACATAATTTACATGGAAATGGTGTCTCTCCAGTATGACTCCGTATATGTACAGTCAAATTACCTCTTTGAGAAAATGCTTGTCCACACACAGCACAAGAAAATGGTTTTTCTCCGGTATGAGTTCTCACATGACCTTTCAAGTCATATTTGCGGGAAAAAGCTTTTCCACACACCTCACATCGAAATCGCAATCTCCCAGTATCATATTTTTCTTGAACTTCCATGTCTCTTTTATGAAGATGAATGTTTTTTTCTACACAACACATCTGCAAGTTGTCTTCAGCCCTACAGGGTCTTAGCAAATTTTATGCTGAAAATTCTTATAACCAGATGAAGCTCTGTAATTTGTTTTCTTAATACTGAGCTGCTTTTTTCCTCTCAGTTGATACTCATGACCTGAAAGCAGAATTGAAAATCTTTTAAATTCAAATCTAATATATAAAAAATCAAAGCTTGTGTGTGGTCATTTGAAATCCTGGCAATTAAAACTATCACACCAAATACATGCAATTTTCTTTTTATGTCTACTCAGTCATGTTTGCTTAATAAAGATAACTAATTTGCATATTCAAATTTGATAAAAATATCTGTATTTCATGATCTTTATAATTAAATCAGTGAGATTTTTAATGTAGCAAGTCCCTGGTACCCACAAGTGGAAATTTGTTCAAATAAATTGTGTTAATTTTTACAATCATCCAAAAAAATCAATTTTAAATCATGCCAAATCAAATAAATTGACAGAAGAATTTTCTTTTTTCTTTTTAAATTAATTCACTAAGAAAATAGTATTTAGACTTAATCACAGTTTAATGAAGAAACTATTTTTTGAGAATTATGTCAAAGATTTTTTTTTAAATTAAAAAAAAAAATATTTACACCGAATCACAGTTCAATTAAGAACTCTATCTGATAATTTATATTAATATATCAATTAATATATCAATTAATATATCAATTAATATATCATTTAATATATCAATTAATATATCAATTAATTCTTAAATAGTAAAATAATTTTTTTGTCTGCACTTCTCAATTATTTCATTTTTCTTATTTCATAGTTTGAGAATTATGACAAGTTTTTAAAAATTAAATACATTAAAAAAAAACAAGAAAGTGTCAGTTTATTTCATGCCACCCACACATCCCACTGCCCAATGAAAGAAGGAAAAAGTGAAAGAAAGAAAAGAAAGAAAGAGAGAGAACTAGTAAAAAGTATTTGAAAGAATAACACCAAATGATTAATGTGGTGTTTATTACTGAAAATTACAAAAAACATTGGCTTCCCTACTGGCTGTACTGATCCAAAAATAAATAAAGAAAGAAAGAAAGGAAGAAGTGTAAGTGAAAGAAAGAAAGAAGGAGAGAGTAAGAGAAAGAAAGAAAGAAGGAAAGAGTAAAAGAAAGAAAGAAAGAAAGAACTAGTAAAATGTACAGTATTTCTCAGAAATATAGACAGACTCTAGTAAAATGTATTTGAAAGAATAACATCAAATGAATCATGCAGTATTTATTATTAAAAATAGCAAAAAATATTGGGACTCCCTACAGGCTGTACTGACCCATGTTGAAAAACTTCTTTTGTCTGGAGACATTTTTGAGTCCTGTTAAATGTTCTTCGATCAGTGAACTGAAAGTTGAATACAAATGCCTCCGCTTGTTACTTAAAATATTTTGCACTCACGGTTTTAAAAAGTATGTAAAAAAGAACACAAGATCTTCAGGAAAATAAGATATCTATGTACTAATTACCATCAATGTCTAGTTCATTTAGCAAATAATTCGTGTTTGGTTACACAAAGACTATATTAGTCACATTTTAAATTATATTGATGCCATTGTTTATTTAGTATTGACCAACGACAAATTTCTTTTACGTCATAAACCATTAGATGGATTGGTAGTTTTGCTCAATGTATCAGATTTCATAGGAAACTTTAGGCCGGATTTACGTTATATTGTCCGTAAGCTATCACAATATTTATCCAAGCCACATGACCAACACTGGACAATGGCTAAACATGTACTGAAGTACGTAAAAGGTATGCCGAAGTACAAGCTATTCTACAGAAAGAACAATGACAGACTAAGTCTAGTAGCATACAGTGATGCCAGCTGGACATCAGACCAAAGCAACATGCGTGGTACATCTGGGTATTGCTTCAGTTTAGCCAACGATAGTCCGCCTATTTCTGGGGAATCAAAGAAGCAATCCACAGTCTCACTATCTACCTGTGAGTCTGAGCCCATGGCCTTAACAAAGACCACACAAGAAAGTTTATACCTCATTCAGCTATTGAATAGAATGAACTCTCTACAAGAATATACCCGCATAAAAATATTTGGAGATAACCAGTGTGCAATAGCATTTTCTAGAGATCCTGTACATCGACAGAGGTGTAAACACATTGATATTAAATACCATTTTATTAGAGGTGCTCTACACAATGGTAGCATAGTCATTATTTATTATCTGACTGCTGATATGGGCGCGGACGTAATGATCAAACCCCCAAATACAGCAAAATTAGAGAAATTCAAAAGACTTTTATTCAAACTTTAAACCCATTCATATATATATATATATATATATATATATATATATATATATATATATCTATTATAAATTAATTGATGTAAAATGTTTTTTTTCACTACACAGTGATAACCATGTTTCAAAAATGGAAGCTATATATATATATATATATATATATGTATATGAAAATTTTTTTACAGAGTTAACCTGTAGAAAAAGACAATATATATAAAGGAAAAAGACAACAGGAAAACTGTATTATTAGTTGACGTGTTTCGTCCAATGTGAACTTTTTCAAGGCAAAAATGAAATGAATTTATTGAAAATGTCCTTAGTAACTCAAAGAATTTAGAAAACGCTATTGAGCTCATATTGTCAACTGAGAATTACGTCAAGGACTATCACGTGTAGAATTTTTGTTTTTAATTTTGTGTTGATGGATTCAAGAAATCAAAAGAAAATTGAATCTGTCAACACAATAAAAACAAAAAATTCTACACGTAATAGTACTTGTTATAATTTTCACTTGACAATATGAATACAATAGCGTTTTCTAAATTCTTTTAGATGCTAAGGACATTTTGTTTGTTGTTAATTTGTTTTCAATAAATTCATTTCATTTTTGCCTTGAAAAAGTCCACATTGGACGAAACGCGTCAGCTAATAATAGTTTTCCTATTGTCTTTTACCCTTATATATATATATATATATATATATATATATATATATATATATATGTATATATATATATATATATATATATATATGTATATATATATATATATATATATATATATATATGTATGCAGGTGCGCAGAAAAATAGGAAAGAACATGTTAGGTAGGTAATCCGGTGTTCCTTAGTATTTTGCTTTTATTTTAAAAAAGACAGTGCTCCATACAGAAGTAGAGCTTATTTTTAAAAACTAAAAATATTATAATATATATATATATATATATATGTATATGTATATATATACACTCAGATTATAATACATAAGCACAGAAAGGCCTACCTATTGATAAATATATATATATATATGCATATATACACATACAGAAGCAAGCATAAATATATCATACCACACAGCAATGTAAAAAAACATTTTATAACATATTTATGTTATAATTTTTAAATAAATAATTATGTGTGTATATATATATATATATATATATGTGTGTGTATATATATATATATATATATATATATATATTACAAAGAGTTAATCATACCTTGAATCAATTAGCAATATTAATGCAATTATTGGCGAAATCCCTTCGCTAGTAGACATAATTATAAGCATTATACTACTAATAATCCACTGAATGATGATGTCCTTATGTATAAAATGGATATGATGTAGTTTTAATTCAGCTAGTACTTTCAAATGCTTCATGCCTCCATCCTCAGGCTGTATTTTTTTTCCTTTAGAATCAAAACTAGAAGACAAAATAAATGTGTTTTTCCGACAAAAAGATGTTTTTTATTAACGGTTATGTAGTGTTGGAGCATGCAAGTTGCAACGCTAAAGTTCAAATAATTCAAGTGAGAATTTATTTTTTTAAAATTTTGTAACTTGGTAATTCCACAAATTTTTTTGTTATAAGTGTTTTTCAGTTAACATGACATGAACTAAGTAGATAGTTCAATTAACAGAGTGAAATGTCTTAGTAGTTTTTTCTCAGGAATTCTTTACTGCAGATCAATTGTATGATTAACTCTTTGTAATGTAAAATATATGCTGCCTATTTTATTATATATATATATAATAGCAATATGAGAGCATGTGGGGTGTTGAGGAAACTTAACTAAGTTTAATAACCCTGAATATTATCTCCCCTTTCTTAGCTCTCCTGTATGAAAAGTTTAATAAAAGATTTTACTCTTTTTTTTCTTTTTTGTACATATGTGTTATTTTCCTCCGTTCGACTTTGTCAGTTCATAACCCTTATCCCACAGCAACATACCAACTTTAACAGCAAGAAGCGAAGTTCTGAGGCTATGCAGGAAAGATAACGGCAAACTGTAGACTTGAAGAGGTCAAGATTTAATTAGCGAATAACATCTCAGAGTTCAGTCAGAGACATTAGAAGTATTGAGCAGAAGTAGACTTTTTAGAAAGAACCGGAAAGTCAGTCCTAAACTAAACAGGAAACAAGGGATAAACCTCTACTCCTGTGCAAAAGATCAGGGATGAGTGTGTAGGAGAACGGGCCCTGTGTGAGATGGCGTGTGTTGGTTGCGTGTTGCCCACAATTATTTATTTTTGTTAGGAAAGGTGTGGAAATCATTAGCAATGGTGAAATAGAAAAAGGAACATGGAGTCAAAAACATAATTGAATTTATTAAGTATTGAAATTACATGCATGCGAACCAAAAAGTGAGACTGAGTTGCGTCCCTTTGATTAGGTAATTATTTGTATCTAGACTCATAACGAAAGAGTTGATATTTAAAATGCAGTTTAGAAGATTGAGTATGTTGCATGTTAGAGATTGTCTATTGGACGAGTTGGTAAGAGTTCACAGATTGTACTTGCGTGAAATGTTGTAAAGTTCTTTAACGTCTGACTGCGTTAGTCAAGACGGGAGTTCCTTGAGAGTTACATTTTGGCTGTGGTGTGAGCGGTCGAAATTGTCTGTTGTTGTTGTCTCTCACGGTGACGAACTCTGCTGTGCTGGTCTCCACTGGTCTGCTCATGGTGACACGTGCTCGGGGGTTTATATATGGTCGTAGTCACGTGTCTGGCTCCAGATTGAGTTCGCACCTAAATTGATCGTGTGCGTGGGAGCGATCTGATTGGTCGATACTGACCAATCAGCAAGCTAGATTGACAGTGATTAACCAATGAATGCCTGTTGATTATCTGTAAGTATTATGTTGGTAATAATGTAACAGGAAGAATGTATTTCCTAGCATAGGGTAAACTGGTTGTCGTGGACGAGTCCACAAATGTGAGCTGGACTTAAACTGCTCTATTTTATCTTGTTCTTTGAAAGATTAAAAGTTATTTTAATTGTAACCTATTGATTGATAATAAATTTTAAGATAAAAAAACACACACATGTAGGGGAACGGGCCCTGAGTATGATGGCGTGTGTAATGGTTTAGCCATGTATGTTGCGTGTTGAAGGGCTGTTCCCCACAATTATTTATTTCTGTTTAGGAAAGGTGTGGAAATCATTAGCATTGGTGAAATACAAAAGGAACATAGAGTTAAAAACATAACAATTGAATTTATTTAGTATTGAAATTACATGCATGTTAACTGATAAGTAAAACTGAGTTGCGTCCCTTTGATTTGCTAATATTTATACCTAGACTCATAACGAAAGAGCTGATTATTAAAATGCAGTTTAGAAGATTGAGTGAATTGTGTATTATGCAAGTTGGATAAATGATGCTGGAATTATACTTGCATGAATTGTACAGTTCTTTAACGTCTGACTGCGTTAGTCAAGACAGGAGTTCTTTGAGAGTTACATTTTGGCAGCGGTGTTGTGACGTAGAGAAGTTAGGTTTGAGAGCCCGCGTGTCGAATCAGAGAGCAAGAATCTTCTGGAGGGAATCACACGTGTTGGGTTTTTATAATGTCGTAGTCATGTGGGGTGGCTCCAGGACGAATTGCGCCAAAACTAATCGTGTGCGTGGGAGCAATCTGATTGATCAATACTGACCAATCAGCAAGCTAGATTGACGGTGATTAACCAATGAATGCCTGTTGATTATTTGTAAGTATGATGTTGGTAACAGGTAACAGGAAGAGTGCATTTCCTAGCGGAGGGTAAACTGGCTGTCGTGGACGAGTCCACACACACACATATGAGGATTTTGATAAAATGTTAATGAAGAAATGTGCTGTAGTGGCCTTGAAAAAATGTTAACAACTTACCATAAACCAGAGGATTTACGGTTCACATTTTATACCTGGTGTATAAGATTAGCCGCCTTGTATGCCAACATCAGTATGTGATCTAGTGTGATAAATAAAGATTTTTTTTTAGTCACAATGCCTAAAACGGAAAACCCCCACCAAAATTTGTGATTAAAAATAATAATAATAAAACATTATGTTAAAGTCGTATTTATCATGTTTGATAATAAACTCAATGTTAAAATTTTTTTTTTATCTAAGTTAAAATTTATTAACTATGATATTAATTACGTTACGACGCAAAGATTTTTTGCCAACATTTTGTTTTTATTTATTTATTAAAAACTTAAAATTACTTAAATTTATTAAAATCATTTAATTTTTAAGTAATTAGTATTTTTATTTCAACAAACAATGTTTCAGTAAATTTAAATATGTCATAAGTTATAGCTTTTTTAAATGGCTTATTTTATTAAGTTTTTTTATAATTAATTTTTTACTTATTGTTTATGGAAATATAATCGATTTTTTTCCAAACTAAATATAAAACTAGGTACACGTCCACTGAATTTTCGATAAGGTTTAGTTAGAAATAAGATTAATTTTTTTTTAAATGAAAAAGCATTCTTGAAAATTTCAGATTTATTTGAAAGCTAAATGATTAAATTTACTATTTCAAGTAAGTAAAATATTCTGGTGTATTTCAAATATAAATTATATAGATCGGAATATTAACTTTTTGGCCGATTTCATAAAATTGTCTTAAACGCGGCCATTTTCTTAATTTTAAGAAATTTGTAAACAAAACAATTATCGGTTTTAAAAATCTTCCAAAAATAAAATATATATTTGTGACACGTTATTTGAATATAATTAGCAAATTTAATGTTAAATTAATCTGATTTGAAATAAACATTACTTACTTATAGCATAAAAATTAATATACAAGCATTTCTTAACGACTCGTCCTGTTTTATTTTTTTTTATCTTTAAAAAAACAAGTTTTTACTTTTTTGTGACTTTCTCTCCACCATCTGTTTTCATTTTTTTTTTCTTTTGAGTCCAGGTAAAAAATCTCAAGAAGGACAAATTTAGTACCCAGAGGCCAAAATATCAGTCACATAAATTTAAATAAATTGAAAATTCAAGCAACTTTTTTAATTCAAATTTTAATGCCAAATTGATTGAGACTTTCTTCACACAAAAAGTCGACAATGGGATATACCAGGAAAGACTCCCTAACTATGAAATATATCGAATAATGACTAGTAGAACAGTTAGAAAACGTTTTTTTTTTTAACAGGCTGGCTGGATCGATTTTATTAAGAATTTCTGTTGCAAACAGAGCGGACCCATAAACTTGTGAAGTACCCCACAGAAATAGATCTTTCTTGTAAATTACATTGTACATAAAAAAGTTTGTTTTATTAACTCTGGTCCCAAATTAGAGCCTATGTTTAATGTATATATAATAGACCAAACACGGATATAAGAGAAACCCGGATATAAGAGACTTCTTCTCCGGCCCCGACAACTCTCATATATATCCGGGTTATTTTTGTGACAAGTTAGTTGAGTAAAATTACCAAATTTGAAGTGAAATTAATCTGATTTGAAATAAATATTACTTATAGCATAAAAAAGTAATATACAAACATTTAACGACGGGTTTTGTTACAAAAGTTAAAAATTCTACGTTTTAAAAATCATGTAAAATTAAAATATATATTTTTCAAAGATTATTTGAGTAAAATTAGAAAATTTAAAGTTTATTTAATATAATTTGAAACAAATAATAATTACTTTCAAAAGGAAAAAAAATCAACAAATAATTTGTTGATTTTTTTTCCCTCTTAGATTCTTAGTCGTCTGTCATTTTAAAAAAATCTCAAGTCAAATATCGATTTTCATTCCTAAATGTAATAAAATTAATTAAAAATAAAGTCCAAGGCTACATGTGAAAGCGGATATTTAAACAAAATTCTAAATTTATTTTTCTTAATTTTATGTTTTTAATTTAAAAACAAAAATATTTGATTTTTTTTTTTAAACAAACAGAAACTCTAACGAACCAAAAATCTTTCCACTTTTTATTTTGTGAAGAATAAGTTAAATAAATGCATTTACTTACCAGCTTGATTATTTTTGTGTTGTTTTGAATATATTCTTTTTATTAAAATAATTTGTTTAAAAAATAATATTTTTTTTTGTTCAGATTCACACGCGATACGAAACAAGAAATATCATCAAAAAAGCGGTGCTGAATTTAACTGGTTCCTCTTAAAAAAAAAAAAGGAACATTTTATTCCGACCATTCAAAAAGCACAAATACCCCGGGGAATCACTGCTACTGAGTTTTGACTTTTGACTGACACAAGGTCGCAAAAATGGTGATTTTCTATGCGTAGCTTAGATGTGGCACAAGGCCGAATGTATGGAGCACGTATTAAGTATCGAACTCACGACTCAGTTGTAATTGTTCTCTAGTGAAATAGGAAGCTTGTTTAAATGTTTTTGTTTACTATACCACATCGAGATGTCCAAGTGTAGAAAGGTCTTTGGGGGGCGGAGTGGGTAATACATTTTTTTATTTTCATTGGTTAATCAGGTTTCCCGTGTATTTGACTTTAGTACAATTTGTGACATCTTGAAGTCAAGCACAGATGGCACATCCCTTCAAAACTCCAAGAATATATATATATATATATATATATATATATATATATATATATATATATATATATATATATATTAAAAAGAAGAGAGGTACCGCAAACTTTTTTGGTTGTAATGTGGGTTTTTTAAAAAAATATTATTCTTTATTTTTCATAGTTTTACATAGTTTTACAACACGTGTTTCTGGTCTTACGACCGTCTTCAGGTAAAGGGTGGAGATTTCCACATATTATTAAAAATAATTATTAAAAATAATTAATTTTTTTCCTTTATGTTTTTCAATGTTACATCTTCTCTATATGAGACATTCTCTGTTTTTGTGTTGGTCATTCCAATGTCTTTCTTTAAATGGTAGTGAAGAGTTCTGAGCGAAGGGTCATAAAACAATTAAGGTTGGTTTGAGAAGTGATGAATCGGGTTGTCTTATCTTTTAATGTTTTAATAACCCCTGTGTGTTCTTAGATCCCTTAGATCTATTTCCGTTTTCGTGTGTTCCTGTCAGCATGCGTGTATATATGTGTGTGTACATTCCCCCTGAATACATACACTGTTTCACTACGAAGAATTAGTAAACACACTTGTACACATACACACACACACACAAACATACACACATACACATGCAGACACGTACATTGTCCCACCATAAGGAATCTGTACAAACGCACACACACTCATACACAAACACACACATTTTTCCCAAGTTACATGGAACCAGCACGCACACACACACACATATACATATACATACGCACATACATACACACGTATTTCCTAAGTTGTGTGGGGTTTGTGTGAGTAGCTCCCCTGCTTTCGCCAATATGCGTGCATATACATGCATACATACATACACACACACACACACACACACACATATACACGCACATACATATATATATATATATATATATATATATATATATATATATATATATACATATACATATATACATACACACACATACACACATATGCGTACATATATACATTTTTCATGTTCCACAGATACCCGCATGTGAGCTTGCGTGCATGTATAAGAGCGGTTTGATCACTGTATTTGGTCACCATGTGTGCATGCTGTGTGCTTTTGTGTGTGGGGTCATGATCTATTCAGTTCCGGTTTGAATTTATTTATGAAGTTTTTTTCCTGTATTTGTAGGTAGGAATAATTGTCTGTTTGGTATATCGGTATGATATTAAATTTACCCTGGTTACATTCAAAAATATGTTGTGAAACAAAAAGTTTTCTGTTGTCTGGCAACTTTATGTTGCTTTTGTGCAGGGAGACCCTGTTGTTCAGTTGTTGGCTGATGCCTATATATGATTTCCTGCATTTTGTGCATTTAAGTACATAAATCACATTTTTGGAGTTGCAGTTTAAGTTTTTGTTTATTGTGAACGTTGTTTTGGGGTTTTGAAAAGTGTACGAGTTTCCTTCTATAATGATGTCACAAACCCCACACCTTTTTTTGTTGCATTTTGTGACTCCCTGTATTGTGTGTTGGGTAAATTTAGATGAGGTTAATATGTGTTTTAGGTTTTTAGATTGGCGTTTGCTTTTGATTATTTTGGTTGTTTTTATTATATTATTCAGTTTATTATTCTTGCTAAGTCGGTCTAGATTTTTGGTAATTTTTGTGAATATTTCTGGATTGTTTTTGTTGTATGTTGAGACATATGCTAGAGTTGGCTCAACATTAAGTTTCTTTTTATTTCTAAGTTGGTCTAGAGGGATTTTTTTTGCGAGTTCAAAACCTTTGTTTATTAGAGTTGTGGGGTAGCCTCGTTTTTTTAGAGTTTTATGTAGTTCTTCTAAGCGAGTTTTTCGGAGGTGTTTATCAGTCACTATAGTACAAACTCTACGTGCTAGGGAATAGGGAGTGGATTTTAGGCAGCTTTTGGGGTATATATTTTAATAAAAAGAATATATTCAAAACAACACAAAAATAATCAAGCTGGTAAGTAAATGCATTTATTTAACTTATTCTTCACAAAATAAAAAGTGGAAAGATTTTTGGTTCGTTAGAGTTTCTGTTTGTTTAAAAAAAAAAATCAAATATTTTTGTTTTTAAATTAAAAACATAAAATTAAGAAAAATAAATTTAGAATTTTGTTTAAATATCCGCTTTCACATGTAGCCTTGGACTTTATTTTTAATTAATTTTATTATATTTATGAATGAAAATCGAAAAATATTTGACTTGAGATTTTTAAAATTATGTAAAGACCTTAATTGATTTATGTAAATAAATTTGTTGTTCACTTTACAATTTGATTTTCTTGTTTTATACCCCTCTTATAGTGGGCTATCTAACTAACAAGGCCAAATCAAACTAACCTGTTTCCACACTCATACACTTCACTATAACTTATGGTGATGGGGTGTAGAGTTCTTGTTGTTAATTGTTGCTTGTATCAGAAGGTAGATAAATAGTAGCAGTCCGGGACAGCCGTTAGTTTGGCCTAAAGGTTCAACAAGCGATCAAATTGAGGTCACCATAGCATAAACAAAATAACATACGAAAGAGAAGGGTATATCAAAAACACTTTGTATTTAAATACAACATCAATGAATAGTACAATGTTTCTTGATTTACACGCACAAAGTCCGTTATAAAATGTTCATTCATAGAAGAGAAATCCGATTATTAAAAGAATATAAGTGTCTTTTGTTAATACTTAAGTTCATGACGTGCTGGTCACAGGAGATGAAAGGTGAGGTCAATGGGTTGGTAGGAGTCCTTTGATATCTCCGTTGGTGAAGGAAGGCTGAAGGCATCGGGTTTCACGGGTGAGAAAAGCGTAGCGACATTCACTGACGGTACTTCAAAGCTTTCTGTCTTAGGAGTGAATTTATCGCTCTATTTATGTGTGCCCTTCGGATCAGAGTCAGTCTGCTGAAACAAACTGTTGGGTATGGCGCGGAGCTGTTTAATTGGTGGAAAATTGTTTATCATTCTTTTTATTTCTTTTTAGTTTTCCACCGGAAATTCTGCGTGGAGCCGGGTGCGCAGAGACCAGTATTGGTCATTTGCTATCTAAACCTCTGAGGGTTAATATCCGGTCCTTCGCTTGCTCCGTGCCACCACATAACTTTCGCCCCAGTAAACGGAGTTGTTGTTGTTGTTTTTTTTTTTTGTTGTTTTTTTTAGTAATAAAAATATGTGTTTTCTTTCTTCCATTTAACCGTTCTACCGGACTTCGTTCTAGTTTCTGGTTTGTTATCATTAGTTTCTTCGGAACAAGATAGGGAGTTATCCAAATCCGGTCTTGATCCAATGGAATCTTTTGATTTTATATTTTCAGAAATATATGCAGGTTTTAGTCTATCTATTGAAACATTACTATGTACGTCATCCGATCTTTTAATAGTAAAATATTTTTCATGACGACTTAATACTTGGAATGGACCTGTGTATGGAGCTTCCAATGGCTTTCTTACTCTGTCTGTTCTTAGCCAGATACTTTTACATGTTTGTAAATCTTTTGGAATGTAAGAATTAGGTATTGTATGCAGGTGTCCCCTGGATAATTTGTCCATGTCAAATTTTTGCATCTCGTCGGCTAGAATTTTAACGTGCGAGTTTGTCATTTCACTATTCTCGTTCTTGATAGAGTCAATTAACAATCGGGGGACTTGTGCATGACTCCCTGTTACTGCAGTAAATGAAGAATAGTTTGATTCGTTAGGTGTTATCCTCATTCCCAAAAGGACGATAGGAAGAGCTGACAACCACGATTCTTTCCTGGCTATAATAGCCGTTTTTAAAGTTCTGTGTGCTCGCTCAACTAATCCATTAGTTTGCGGATGGTACGCCGTTGTTCGTAATCTGTGGAAGCCTATTATTTTTGATAGTTCTGAGAATAATTCGGATTCAAATTGGCTTCCTCTGTCCGTAACGACATGAAGAGGAACCCCGAATCGGGAGATCCACAGATTGACAAAAGCCGTTGATATTGATTTTGCCGTAATTTCTGTTATTGGGCATGCTTCTATCCATCTCGTATTTCTATCAATGCATGTTAATAAATATCGATATGGTGAAAAATAAGGGTCAGTTTGGTTCTTTACTGGTAGTAAGGGACCGACAATATCCACATGCACCGTTTCAAAACGACTGGAAGGTAATTCAAATGGATTTACTTTGCTCTTTGTGTGTTTTATTATTTTTGCTTGTTGGCAGTGTTGGCATTCTGTGCACCAGGTTTTTATTGACTTGTCCATCTTCGGCCAATAGTATCTGGATTTTATTATTTTTCTTGAAGATGTTATTCCTGGATGTGATAGATTATGCAGACTGTCAAATACCGATTTTCTGAGCTTTTCAGTCACAAAAGGTCGTGGAAAAGGTAATGTCGTGTCACATAATATGGTTTCATTTTGATTTATTGTGTATGGTTTCAGTTGATCTTTGAATGCCTGAATTTCATTGTCAGTAGCTTGATGCTTCATTATTTCTTGTAAGTCACATATATCAATAGTGATCGCGTTGACAGGTCGTGATAAACAATCAGCTACTATATTTTGTGAACCTCTTATATGTGAAATGTCATTTACATATTCGCTGATAAAACAGAGGTGACGCTGTTGTCTATCTGATTTTAAGGAAGACTGGCTTTTAAAAGCACTGCAAAGTGGTTTGTGATCCGTCAGTAACATTACATTTCTGCCTTCTATTAAATGTTTAAAATGGAGTACTGCTAGATAGGCAGCTAGTAGTTCTCTGTCAAAAGTAGAATATTTTTGTTGGGTTTGGGATAATTTCTTTGAAAAGAAACCTATGGGGATGGGTTGATTATCAATCATTTGATGAAGTGCTGCACCCACCGCATAATTCGAACTGTCTGTTACAAGTTGATAGTTGTTAGCTTTCGAGCTGGGGAAAGCCAAAACAGTTACATTTGATAAAGACTTTTTCATATTTTCGAAAGATTCAATTTCTTCCTTTGTTAGGGTTAATGACTTGGAATTTTGGTTTAAACGTATTTTTTCCGTGAGAGGTAGTATGATATCGCTGAAATTTGGCACAAGTTTTCTGTAAAAATTTGCCATTCCGATGAATCGGCGTAGTGATTTGGAATCGTTTGGTTGAGGAAATTCACTTAATTCATTCAACTTTTTAGCACTGGGTTTGAGACCACTAGCAGAAATATGAAATCCTAAAAAGTCTAATTCATTAGCACTAAATATGCATTTGGAGAGACAAATTTTAAAATCGTACTCACTCAGTTTTTGTAGTACTAGGTCGATATGCTTGGAATGAGTTTCTTCATCTTCTGAGAATATAAGGATATCGTCGATATATACAAAGGTATAATCAGTATCACGAAAGATATTGTCCATCATTCTCTGAAAAGTACATGATGCGTTCCGTAGTCCGAAAGGCATATAGTTATATTCAAATAACCCAAAAGGGGTAGAGATGGCTGTCTTGCAAACATCCTCCGGATGTACAGGTATCTGATGATAAGCAGACGACAGGTCTATCTTTGAAAAGAACTTCTTATTATGAAGCTTCGAAGACAAGGAATTTATATTTGGGACTTGATATCTATCGGCTTTTGTTATGGTATTTAAATGTCTGTAATCGCCAACAGGTCTATATGTGCCGTCTGACTTCGGTACCATATGTAAGGCTGAACTCCATTCAGAGTTTGAAGGGGAAATTATTCCTGCCTTTAGGAGTTTTTTGAATTCCTCTTTTGCAATTTCACATCTCTGAGCTGATAATTGTCTGGCTCTGGAGAAAGTAGGAGGGTTGCTACCAGTTTCTATTCTATGGAATATCTTTGGTTTTGTTGCATTCGTGTCGCGATGAGGAGAAATTAAGTTTGGGTATTTCTCCAGAATTGCTCGTACCATTTTGTTAGCATCTTTATTCGGTACTAAATCTATATTCATGATAATAGACGATGGATGTGCATCGGATTGTCTATTAGTCATTTTATCAATCAGCTTATTGTTTGTGCAGTCCACCATTAGCCCGAAATGGTTTAGGAAATCGTATCCTAGGAGTGGCTGAGCAGTTTCGGCTATTATAAATGTCCAGGTAAATTCTCGTCTGAGGTTCCGTAGTGTTAGATTCAGTACTGCTTGTCCTGAGCATTCAATCTTTTGACCGTTGGCAGACACTAAAGAGATATTGGTTGGGTATGTTACAGCTCCGCTTAAATATCTCTTCGGAAGTATAGATACGGCAGCTCCTGTATCCACAATAAAATTTAAACTTTGAGCTCCTAACCGTGCGGCTACAATGAGAAGCGGCGAGGAAATGGAAGCTAACACCTCTCGCCTAGTTAGTTTTCCGAAATCTCACGAGGAACTGGTGAATTTGGGCGAGAGTTGGGTTGCATTTGAACATTCCGTTTATTTGGCCATCTGCACCACGGCTTACAAAATTTTGCACGTTCCGCAAAGTATAAATGCGCTCGGCAAATTAGAGGTTTTTGGTCCTTGTTAAAAGGGCGAACACTGGTAGGGAATTTATTTTCACTGTGGGAACAGCCATGTATCCTTTTAGTTTCATTTTTATTTTGCTGTTCATCCCTTTGCTTCCCCGAAATCTGTCGAATATGTGCGGTGTCTTGTTTGTTAAAATATAATAGTAAGTCATCCGCCATTCTTCCAAGGCGATCTGTGTCTAAATCGACTTGTGCCGCTACCACTGGTTTAATGGAGTGGGGTAGGGCTTGAATAAATTTGTGACGTACGATATCGTCCCCTACGCCAATTCGGCTTGCTAATGACATAAGTTCATTCAGGTATACTGAGGGACGACCTGTTACAGTCGATGACGACATTAATTTGTCCAGCATCTCTGGTTTTGTTTTCTCGTAAGCGCCCGTCACTGCTTCTCTTAGTGCGTCGTAATCTTTTGATTGCAGTATAGTTGGCTGTATATTTCCTACTATGTCCACAGGGAGAGCTGCCAAAGTGTTAAAAAATTTTTGACTGGTCTGTCTTATATTTGCAATATTAAATTGCGCCTCCATTATCGCAAACCAAGCTATTACGTTTGATTCAATGAAGTTTGGTGGTTTTATCGCAACAGCTTGGATTGGTTGGTTTTGATTAATTGTAGTTTCTTCAGCGTCATCTGCCATGTTTTTGGTTTGTGTTGAATAAAAATTCTAATTTTGTGACAGTTCAATTTTTTTTTTTTGTGCGTGCGTGTATATATATGTGTTAAAATCACGTCTTGGTCACCACTTATGGTGATGGGGTGTAGAGTTCTTGTTGTTAATTGTTGCTTGTATCAGAAGGTAGATAAATAGTAGCAGTCCGGGACAGCCGTTAGTTTGGCCTAAAGGTTCAACAAGCGATCAAATTGAGGTCACCATAGCATAAACAAAATAACATACGAAAGAGAAGGGTATATCAAAAACACTTTGTATTTAAATACAACATCAATGAATAGTACAATGTTTCTTGATTTACACGCACAAAGTCCGTTATAAAATGTTCATTCATAGAAGAGAAATCCGATTATTAAAAGAATATAAGTGTCTTTTGTTAATACTTAAGTTCATGACGTGCTGGTCACAGGAGATGAAAGGTGAGGTCAATGGGTTGGTAGGAGTCCTTTGATATCTCCGTTGGTGAAGGAAGGCTGAAGGCATCGGGTTTCACGGGTGAGAAAAGCGTAGCGACATTCACTGACGGTACTTCAAAGCTTTCTGTCTTAGGAGTGAATTTATCGCTCTATTTATGTGTGCCCTTCGGATCAGAGTCAGTCTGCTGAAACAAACTGTTGGGTATGGCGCGGAGCTGTTTAATTGGTGGAAAATTGTTTATCATTCTTTTTATTTCTTTTTAGTTTTCCACCGGAAATTCTGCGTGGAGCCGGGTGCGCAGAGACCAGTATTGGTCATTTGCTATCTAAACCTCTGAGGGTTAATATCCGGTCCTTCGCTTGCTCCGTGCCACCACAAACTCATAACCCACGATAAGGGGAATATGTTGTTTGATTTTCATTGGTCACTAAGGTTTCCAGTGCATTCAACTTTAAAGTAATTTGTGGTGTTCCGAGTTCAAGAAAAAACAGTATGTCCTTTCAAAACTCCAAGAAATTATATAAAACAAAACAAAAAGGATTAAATAATGAGATGATGCTTATTCCACTTAAGTTATTATTATTTTTTTTGGGCAATATTTAATCTATATCCCCACAAAAAATGATGCATCAAAAGGATAAATTTACTGTTAACACCGCTATTTCTGCATACTCCGGAGTTTCCCAGGCAATATCACCTACTGGTGGGTGATGATATTCACTAACCGCCCCATTCGGTCGTACGCGTCACAAGGCCAAGTTTATTGTGGGGTGTCCGAGCCAGTATGCCCGGTCAAAAATTCCCCGTAGACCCTGTACAAACGGGGTTGGGTAGCTGTCTACCTGCCCCAGACGAGAGACTGCCCTTCGGCATAGCCAGAGACCGAGAGTTTGACCAGCACACTGTGGAAGAACACAGACCACAATGTTACTCATCACCCACTAACTGGTGGGTGATGAGTAACAGAAAAGAAAATGGTGGGCGATATAGAATTTTGTTTGAGTATCAAAAAATTATTTCAACATATGCTACCCTCTCCAAAAATAAAATACTCAAAGAAGAGCTGCAAAGAACCTGTATATATATATATATATATATATATATATATATATATATATATATATATATATATATATATATATATATATATAACAAGAGGCTAAATGGGAATAAATGGGTCACATTCTTAGGTAAAATATCCCTGAAAATGACGACTATTTTGGTATTCTCTATAGTTCTGAGAAGGGTCATTAACATTCAGATAATTCTTCAGAAGAAATATTTTTTCGGATATAAATCAGTAGAAGGAAAACAAAAAATAAAGTATTTACATTATTCGGACTATTGTCCTCATCTTTGTCGCCATATTTATTACAACGTTTCGGCCCTTCAGTATCTGTCTATATTTCGGAGATGAGGTATTATGTACATTATTTACATTAATCGGACTATTGTCCTCATCTTTGTCGCCATATTTATTACAATGGCCTTCTTCAGGTTGTTGGAATGTCGAACTGAACCCTTTATTTCGCTCACTGTAGACTGTTCTAGTTCCACATGCCATGTTTAATGGATGTCAGTTATCAGTTATCGCCTGTTAATTTTTCCCTCTGAAACTTCTCCAACGTCTTAACCGGGTATTGAACTGTCACTGGATCTAACCAACGCCTTTATCCACTGTGCCATGTGTCCTTGAGGACATCTGTGTATGAATGTGGGTATTATAAATCTAATGTCTTCAGCAACCATTTTTACCAGTGCTCATATTGCAATTTTTGCTGTTATCACCTGTTTTTACCAGAGCTCATATTGCAACTTTGTTATTATCTCCTGAGCCGACCAAGCATAGAAGCACATCTTCTCACTTTCCCCTTATCTGCTTGAGCTTACTTGCATTATTTACATTATTCGGACTGTTATCCTCATTTTCATTGCCATATTTATAACGTTTCGGCCGTTGTACTGTCCGGCCTTCTTCAGGTGATTGGATCTCTGAGATGAGGTATTATGATTACTTGCATTATTTACATTATTCGGACTGTTATCCTCATTTTCATTGCCATATTTATAACGTTTCGGCCGTTGTACTGTCCGGCCTTCTTCAGGTGATTGGATCTCTGAGATGAGGTATTATGATTACTTGCATTATTTACATTATTCGGACTGTTATCCTCATTTTCATTGCCATATTTATAACGTTTCGGCCGTTGTACTGTCCGGCCTTCTTCAGGTGATTGGATCTCTGAGATGAGGTATTATGATTACTTGCATTATTTACATTATTCGGACTGTTATCCTCATTTTCATTGCCATATTTATAACGTTTCGGCCGTTGTACTGTCCGGCCTTCTTCAGGTGATTGGATCTCTGAGATGAGGTATTATGATTACTTGCATTATTTACATTATTCGGACTGTTATCCTCATTTTCATTGCCATATTTATAACGTTTCGGCCGTTGTACTGTCCGGCCTTCTTCAGGTGATTGGATCTCTGAGATGAGGTATTATGATTACTTGCATTATTTACATTATTCGGACTGTTATCCTCATTTTCATTGCCATATTTATAACGTTTCGGCCGTTGTACTGTCCGGCCTTCTTCAGGTGATTGGATCTCTGAGATGAGGTATTATGATTACTTGCATTATTTACATTATTCGGACTGTTATCCTCATTTTCATTGCCATATTTATAACGTTTCGGCCGTTGTACTGTCCGGCCTTCTTCAGGTGATTGGATCTCTGAGATGAGGTATTATGATTACTTGCATTATTCGGACTGTTATCCTCATTTTCATTGCCATATTTATAACGTTTCGGCCGTTGTACTGTCCGGCCTTCTTCAGGTGATTGGATCTCTGAGATGAGGTATTATGATTACTTGCATTATTTACATTATTCGGACTGTTATCCTCATTTTCATTGCCATATTTATAACGTTTCGGCCGTTGTACTGTCCGGCCTTCTTCAGGTGATTGGATCTCTGAGATGAGGTATTATGATTACTTGCATTATTTACATTATTCGGACTGTTATCCTCATTTTCATTGCCATATTTATAACGTTTCGGCCGTTGTACTGTCCGGCCTTCTTCAGGTGATTGGATCTCTGAGATGAGGTATTATGATTACTTGCATTATTCGGACTGTTATCCTCATTTTCATTGCCATATTTATAACGTTTCGGCCGTTGTACTGTCCGGCCTTCTTCAGGTGATTGGATCTCTGAGATGAGGTATTATGATTACTTGCATTATTTACATTATTCGGACTGTTATCCTCATCTTCATTGCCATATTTATAACGTTTCGGCCGTTGTACTGTCCGGCCTTCTTCAGGTGATTGGATCTCTGAGATGAGGTATTATGATTACTTGCATTATTTACATTATTCGGACTGTTATCCTCATTTTCATTGCCATATTTATAACGTTTCGGCCGTTGTACTGTCCGGCCTTCTTCAGGTGATTGGATCTCTGAGATGAGGTATTATGATTACTTGCATTATTTACATTATTTGGATTGTTATCCTCATCTTCATTGCCATATTCACAATGTTTCGGCCGTTGTACTTCTTCAGGGGACCAGACTTTCGAACTGAACCCTTTGTCCAACAGGGTAGATTGTTCTTGTTCCATGCCTCTTCTGGATGTTTCAGTTATTTCCCTTTAACTCCAAGTTTTTGGTTTACCACTGCTGTGTCCTGCTATTGAACTCACAACTCTTTGTGTCTAGTCACTGGATCTAACCAACGTCTTTATCCATCGGGCCATGTGTATGAATTTTTGGGGCTTATAAACCTAAATGTCTCAGCACCCTTCTTTTTCTTTTTTTTGACCAGTGCTCATATTGCAATTCTGCTTTTGTTAAAAAATATTGAATTTCTTCATAGCATGTTCCTCATCAGACATTTTTAAGAGAATGACTGTTTCAATAGCACTCTTACCAATCTTTATACAAAACTTGATGTTATTCCATTGCTCCGGATTCTTTTCACTTCTTTTTTGCTAACAGTATAACATGAACAGGTACAATTTTCCCTAATGCTCATTTGGTATCTGTTTTAAACAAAAAAAAAAAAAAAAAGAAGCAAGATGTAGGAACATATCCAGTTGTGCAAATGTCTGCCAGACTCATAAGTCTAGTGACGTTTCGCAGTCAATACAAAAATTGTCACATCTTGTACATTACTTACTGATACAAATAAACACACAATTCATTCCCTTATTATCTCATGTATAATACGAACCTATGTTTCTGAAGTTAAAAACAGGGAAGAAATGACACCTTTGAGTGCTATATGATCTCATAGTACAAGAATCCCTATGTAAATTGTTGTACCATATTAGCCATTGAAATCTCAAGGTCGTATCCATATAAATTACAGTAATATTTTGCAATTTAAAGGGTTATTGGGCATGCAAGAATTAGAAATGATGTTGTTTGTTTATGTTAAGATACGCTTCAAGAAGATATGACCATTCAAGAAAAATCATGGGAAATTTGTAGTTTAAAAACAGTTATTTAACTTTGTTTACCAGACGCTTCCACTGTATAGCACGTCAAGCCAAATAACAGTTGTGTGTAGAAAACAGGTTTGATTCCGGTCAGTGGACGCATATTTTCTATGAAATTTCTCAGACATTCATTAATATTGTTAATACTGTTTATTATAAACGGAGCATTTACTTAAATATTTGTATCTGTAAAAATAACGTATAAACAGAAGATATATTAAAATAATTGTCGGACTTCGTAATAAAGATGGTACCATTTTTCTTGTCAAGTTTTCTGTGTTTGTATTAATGATTTTTAGATATATGAAAAATTAAAATTTTAGTTTGGGGATACCTACTATTAGAGCAATCAAAAACCTCTCTCTCTCTCTCGAGGCGAACGGTTTGCATGCAGAGAGAGAACAAATTCTGTGACTACACAGAAGAGGAAGGGGCAAGACAAGGACATATTTTCTCCCTGGATTTATTTAATCTATACAGCAAGACAATCCTAAGAGAACTAGAAGTCCTACCAGGATTTATTAATGGAAAACAATGTTAGATTTTTTTTTAAGCAAGGCAGTAAAGCCAATAAGACACAAAGAGTGTGGAAGAATTAGAAAATAGAAACATTACTAAGGAAAATAAATAAAGGAAAAGTAATCAGGTCAGCAGATAGTGATTGACATCGCACTTAAATTTTTGAAGATTAAGGTTGACTAGAAAGCATCGAACCGGAAATGACTTCCACAAGCAAGAAGTGTGAGAAAAGAAAACCGTTAGCATAGAACTCAAGCCATAAATTAATGAGACCTCAATGCCAGTCTAGTACTGCGCTTAAATTCATAAAGTCTAGGTACCATAGTGAAGAGCTCATCTGAACAATTATCATAAAAATATTTATAGAAAAGGTACAGGGAAACCTCTTTACAACAATGGGAAAGTTACTGAAGCCAAGCTGCCAGATCAGGACCAATAATATTGCCTATTGTTTGGATCTTATCAAGCTCAAGGTAAACAGCAAGAGCACTGGACCATATGTGGTAGCAATATTCTAAGCATGGACGAATGGTATAGATATGTAAGATAGATTCCAGGGAGAAAAATCGTTTCGCTTGATACGGTGAACTTTCTTAGCAGCTGACCTAGCAATAGATTCAACAGGGCCTAGAGAATTTAACACTCACATGACAATGAAACTAAAAGAAATAGGTCTAACCAGAGAGTAACTTAACAAGATTGTATGAACAAGGGGCAGACCAATGACTAAGCTCCAGAAACAAAAGACAGGAGGTTGTGGAGAGCCATGATCACACATCCCACAACAAAAAAAAGAGAGAAAAAAAAAGAAAAAGAAATATCATTCCAAAAGTTGTTCAAAATTGATTTCACCCCTTTTTTGATCTAAGCAGAAATTTTCAGTCAATCCTATCAGGCGGCATTTAAGGTAGCTGCGATGGATGGCTCTTGATCAGGCCTTCATCACAATAGGTAGGGATGGGTAGATATGATAGGCAACAATAAATTACAAAAGAACTCAAAATTGGTCACTGTACTTATTAAGCTTACTTTTTAAAAGTTCAATGGTAACATTAAGTGGCAGCACTTAGAATTAAGACAATTAGGACCTTACTTTCCCTAAAAACAATTATTTTTGCTGGATTTTGCAATTAATTTTGATTATTCCCAAAGGTATAAAAATTGTTATTGTACAGAAAATTTTGTCGCAAAAAAACAAAAAACAAAACAAATTGCAGTAATGGAAACTTGGGAATCCCAAATTTCAGGATTGCATTTCCTGATACAGTCTGGAATGATTGTAATTTGCTCATGGAGTTGGCCTAATTCAAAAATGGTATATGTTGGGCTACAGACTTTAGGAGGAAAGCTGAAAAAGTGACACACTGACATTTGTATTTATTATATAAGAGATGAGCTATTGAGAGTTGTGTCCCTTTAACTGAAAAAGTGTGACACACTGACATTGGCATTTATAGATATGTAAGATAGATTCCAGAGAGAAAAATCATTTCACTTGATGCAGTGAACTTTCTTAGCAGCTGACCTAGCAATAGATTCAACAGGGCCTAGAGAATTTAACACTAACATGACAATGTAACCAAAAGAAGCAGGTCTAACCAGAGAGTAACTTAACAAGATTGTCTGAATAGAGAGCAGACCAATGACTTTAGGCTCCAGAAACAAAAGACAGGAGGTTGTGGAGAGCCATGATCACACACATCCCACAAAAAAAAAAAAAAAAAATATCATTCCAAAAGTTGTTCAAAATTATTGATTTCACTCCTTTTTTTGTTCTAACCAAAAATTTTCAGTCAATTCTACCAGGCGCCATTTAAGATAGTTCATGATGTTCTTTTATTTTTTTAATGATCAGTGTTCTGGCTTATCCATTCTACAGCCTTCCTCTCTTTTGATAATTTTGACACATGCCAAGGAGTTCTTCAGATTTTTTCTAACTTCAGTGTTTCGACTGCTCAATTTTATGGTTCTTTCTGCTTCCATACAGAAAAGGAGTCGGTTTTTTTAATGCATGCATCTACCAATAGTGATGCATTTGGAAAAAAAAAAAGAAAAAATGTACAGAGCAAAGTCGAAAGTCTTGGGAGCCAATAGGAATCTCTCGCCATCATTATTAGGTACTAGAAAATGGTTTTGGCCACGTCACATGGCATGACAGCCTCTGAAAGATCGTCAGAGAAGACACTGTTGATGGAGGATGCAGCTGGGAGATGACAACGTAAGAGCTGGTCAGACATCATCAAAGAGTGGGTGGACATGGTAATTGGCGGAATTATTGAGCGCCACCGCCCACATATCAGCCTTGGAGGAGGAGGTAAGCTGTTTCTTCTGCCCTCAGGTCCCACTGACAAATCAAACAGCTGCGGGACTGATGATAAAGAACCAATGCTAGTAACTATGTACAAACTGATTTCAGTCTGTGATGCAAAATTCCAGGAATGGCAATTTTTGGGGGGAGTGTATTTGAAGTTATTAGCTGAAATCCAGTACAAAAAAAAAAAAAAAAAAAAAAAAAAAAAAGCAATGATCACACCAGGAAAGAAAAACAAACTATATTCAGTTACTAAACTTACATATTTATCTCAACTTTTTACACGATCTTTCATCAATAGTAGTAATCAGTCATTTATTTTTTGGGTTTTTTTGTTTTTAATAATCCTGGGCAAAAGGTAAACAAGCCTATGAGAGGTGAGCACTGGGTGGGGTCAGCACAGGTGATGATTAGGACCTGCCAAGATCTTTGGTGACATTTTCTCTGTATTCCCTGCCTCTGTCAATCATGCTCTTGTGGACAGGGATGTAATACCAACCCATGTAGTCTTGGTTCTGGCGCATCATATCTGTGACACGAGCTTCCAATTTCCTAGGTAGGCAAGAGAATAAAACAAAACAAAAAATTGAAATGTGGGTGTTGATGTCATTAGGAGGCAAAAGAAAAATTGAAATGTGGGTGTTGCTGTACGGGGAGACAAGAGAATAAAACAAAGAAATTTGAGATGTGGGTGTTGATGTACTGAGGAGGCAAAAGAAAAAAAAAAACAACAAAATAAAAAAACTGAAATGTGGGTGTTGCTGTAGGCAGAGGCAAAAAAAAAAAAAAAAAAAAAAAAAAAATTGAAATGCGAGTGTGGCTGTAGTGCTCCAGACTAATTTTTATTTTTTTCACGATCATAAAAAAATTGTCCCAAAACTTTTAAAACTTTAATCATTTCGAGTTAGTATCGTAAAAATAATAATAATAAAAACATCATTCAAGTGCTTAAGAAATAAAAATTTATTTTCAATCATTAAATTCGTTTCTGTGCGTGGCAAATCACTACTTCAAAATTTGTTTTGAAGGCAAATAGTATAGGTTGTAAAAGTTAAAACACTAAAGTTTTAAAAATGAATATATATATATATATATATATGGTTGAAATGAATAAAACACTTCTGAAATGTTAACTAATTTATTTAGTTGAAATAGGCCCCATGTGACAGTTCTCCAAATAACCTCTAAATTCTTCATCCCATCTTTAAAAAATTCTCATCCTTTGATGTGATAAACAGTTCAAATGCTTCAATTACTTCTTCCTTATTGGAGAATGTTTTATTGCCTATGAAAAGCTCAAAATGCTTAAATAAGTGATAATCAGTAGGAGAGATATCAAGTGAATATGGAGGATGAGGCAAAATTTCAGAATTCAGGCTATGCATCTTATTGGACAGTTAATTGAGAAGTTGAAATGCTTCAATTATATCTTATTGGAGAAGGTTTTATTGCCTATGAAAAGCTCAAAATGCTTAAATAAGTGATAATCAGTAGGAGAGATATCAGGTGAATATGGAGAATGAGGCAAAATTTCAGATTTCAGGCTATGCATCTTATTGGACAGTTAATTGAGAAGTTGAAATGCTTCAATTATATCTTATTGGAGAAGGTTTTATTGCCTATGAAAAGCTCAAAATGCTTAAATAAGTGATAATCAGTAGGAGAGATATCAAGTGAATATGGAGAATGAGGCAAAATTTCAGATTTCAGGCTATGCATCTTATTGGACAGTCAATTGAGAAGTTGAAATGCTTCAATTATATCTTATTGGAGAATGTCTTATTGCCTATGAAAAGCTCAAAATGCTTAAATAAGTGATAATCAGTAGGAGAGATATCAAGTGAATATGGAGGATGAGGCAAAATTTCAGATTTCAGGCTATGCATCTTATTGGACAGTTAATTGAGAAGTTGAAATGCTTCAATTATATCTTATTGGAGAATGTCTTATTGCATATGAAAAGCTCAAAATACTTAAATAAGTGATAATCAGTAGGAGAGATATCAAGTGAATATGGAGGATGAGGCAAAATTTCAGATTTCAGGCTATGCATCTTATTGGACAGTTAATTGAGAAGTTGAAATGCTTCAATTATATCTTATTGGAGAATGTTTTATTGCATATGAAAAGCTCAAAATGCTTAAATAAGTGATAATCAGTAGGAGAGATATCAGGTGAATATGGAGGATGAGGCAAAATTTCAGATTTCAGGCTATGCATCTTATTGGACAGTCAATTGAGAAGTTGAAATGCTTCAATTATATCTTATTGGAGAATGTCTTATTGCCTATGAAAAGCTCAAAATGCTTAAATAAGTGATAATCAGTAGGAGAGATATCAAGTGAATATGGAGGATGAGGCAAAATTTCAGATTTCAGGCTATGCATCTTATTGGACAGTCAATTGAGAAGTTGAAATGCTTCAATTATATCTTATTGGAGAATGTCTTATTGCCTATGAAAAGCTCAAAATGCTTAAATAAGTGATAATCAGTAGGAGAGATATCAAGTGAATATGGAGGATGAGGCAAAATTTCAGATTTCAGGCTATGCATCTTATTGGACAGTCAATTGAGAAGTTGAAATGCTTCAATTATATCTTATTGGAGAATGTCTTATTGCCTATGAAAAGCTCAAAATGCTTAAATAAGTGATAATCAGTAGGAGAGATATCAAGTGAATATGGAGGATGAGGCAAAATTTCAGATTTCAGGCTATGCATCTTATTGGACAGTTAATTGAGAAGTTGAAATGCTTCAATTATATCTTATTGGAGAATGTCTTATTGCATATGAAAAGCTCAAAATACTTAAAGAAGTGATAATCAGTAGGAGAGATATCAAGTGAATATGGAGGATGAGGCTAAATTTCAGATTTCAGGCTATGCATCTTATTGGACAGTTAATTGAGAAGTTGAAATGCTTCAATTATATCTTATTGGAGAATGTTTTATTGCATATGAAAAGCTCAAAATACTTAAATAAGTGATAATCAGTAGGAGAGATATCAAGTGAATATGGAGGATGAGGCAAAATTTCAGATTTCAGGCTATGCATCTTATTGGACAGTTAATTGAGAAGTTGAAATGCTTCAATTATATCTTATTGGAGAATGTCTTATTGCATATGAAAAGCTCAAAATACTTAAATAAGTGATAATCAGTAGGAGAGATATCAAGTGAATATGGAGGATGAGGCAAAATTTCAGATTTCAGGCTATGCATCTTATTGGACAGTTAATTGAGAAGTTGAAATGCTTCAATTATATCTTATTGGAGAATGTTTTATTGCATATGAAAAGCTCAAAATGCTTAAATAAGTGATAATCAGTAGGAGAGATATCAAGTGAATATGGAGGATGAGGCAAAATTTCAGATTTCAGGCTATGCATCTTATTGGACAGTTAATTGAGAAGTTGAAATGCTTCAATTATATCTTATTGGAGAATGTCTTATTGCATATGAAAAGCTCAAAATACTTAAAGAAGTGATAATCAGTAGGAGAGATATCAAGTGAATATGGAGGATGAGGCTAAATTTCAGATTTCAGGCTATGCATCTTATTGGACAGTTAATTGAGAAGTTGAAATGCTTCAATTATATCTTATTGGAGAATGTTTTATTGCATATGAAAAGCTCAAAATGCTTAAATAAGTGATAATCAGTAGGAGAGATATCAAGTGAATATGGAGGATGAGGCAAAATTTCAGATTTCAGGCTATGCATCTTATTGGACAGTTAATTGAGAAGTTGAAATGCTTCAATTATATCTTATTGGAGAATGTTTTATTGCATATGAAAAGCTCAAAATGCTTAAATAAGTGATAATCAGTAGGAGAGATATCAGGTGAATATGGAGGATGAGGCAAAATTTCAGATTTCAGGCTATGCATCTTATTGGACAGTTAATTGAGAAGTTGAAATGCTTCAATTATATCTTATTGGAGAAGGTTTTATTGCATATGAAAAGCTCAAAATGCTTAAATAAGTGATAATCAGTAGGAGAGATATCAGGTGAATATGGAGGATGAGGCAAAATTTCAGATTTCAGGCTATGCATCTTATTGGACAGTTAATTGAGAAGTTGAAATGCTTCAATTATATCTTATTGGAGAATGTTTTATTGCATATGAAAAGCTCAAAATGCTTAAATAAGTGATAATCAGTAGGAGAGATATCAGGTGAATATGGAGGATGAGGCAAAATTTCAGATTTCAGGCTATGCATCTTATTGGACAGTTAATTGAGAAGTTGAAATGCTTCAATTATATCTTATTGGAGAATGTTTTATTGCATATGAAAAGCTCAAAATGCTTAAATAAGTGATAATCAGTAGGAGAGATATCAGGTGAATATGGAGGTTGAGGCAAAATTTCAGATTTCAGGCTATGCATCTTATTGGACAGTTAATTGAGAAGTTGAAATGCTTCAATTATATCTTATTGGAGAATGTTTTATTGCATATGAAAAGCTCAAAATGCTTAAATAAGTGATAATCAGTAGGAGAGATATCAGGTGAATATGGAGGTTGAGGCAAAATTTCAGATTTCAGGCTATGCATCTTATTGGACAGTTAATTGAGAAGTTGAAATACTTCAATTATATCTTATTGGAGAATGTCTTATTGCCTATGAAAAGCTCAAAATGCTTAAATAAGTGATAATCAGTAGGAGAGATATCAACTGAATATGGAGGATGAGGCAAAATTTCAGATTTCAGGCTATGCATCTTATTGGACAGTCAATTGAGAAGTTGAAATGCTTCAATTATATCTTATTGGAGAATGTCTTATTGCCTATGAAAAGCTCAAAATGCTTAAATAAGTGATAATCAGTAGGAGAGATATCAGGTGAATATGGAGGATGAGGCAAAATTTCAGATTTAAGGCTATGCAGCATTTGGACAGTTGATTGAGAAGGGTGTGGCCGTGCGTTGTCATAGCAAAATTAGGCCATCCCTCTTCACAAGTCTAGGATGTTTCTTTTTCAATTTTTCATTCATATACACAATTTCTCTACAAAACGAGGTTGCTATTATTGTTTTCCCTTGAACCAAAATGAATAACACCTTTGAAAGACCACCATACAGTAACCATTAACTTTTTAGGATACAATAGAGGTTTTGGGTATTATTTTGGTGATTCACTTGCATCTAGCTACTGATCTACTCTCTCACTGTTGTCAAAGAGTATTCATTTATTATCGCATGTAATGATTTGATATCCCCCCCCCCCCAGTTCGTACTCAATACAGTAAGATTATTCAACATTATTTCATTGTAATCATTTATATTTGGGCTTATGAGTAGGAATGAAAGAAAAATTATCTAAATAAAGAGTCAGGAATAAGTCAAAATTTTTTTTTATATACTAAGGAGGTTACTTCATTTGATGACCAGAGCAACAACCAACCAAAAAATATGTCATTTCATGTGTACCAACCTAATACAAAAAAAAAATTATGTAAATCTACAAAAAATGAACTGAAAGTTACAAATGTATATTTAAACATTTGGGTTAAGTTATCTTGACTAGTCTTCCATGGAAATGTTCCTATTATTTAATTTTCATGCTCAGTATAACTTTTATCAGACTTAAAGAATTCTGCTGTACGAGGCTTTCAACCTCGCTCATTTTCTATATCATTATAATTCTGTAGGTTTCTAAGTTTGTTATACCTTACCAGTAATCCCATAAATCATTATGCCTTACCAGTATCCCATAAATCATTATGCCTTACCAGTATCCCATAAATCATTTTGCCTTACCAGTATCCCATAAATCATTATGCCTTACCAGTATCCCATAAATCATTATGCCTTACCAGTATCCCATAAATCATTATGCCTTACCAGTATCCCATAAATCATTTTGCCTTACCAGTATCCCATAAATCATTATGCCTTACCAGTATGCCATAAATCATTTTGCCTTACCAGTATCCCATAAATCATTATGCCTTACCAGTATGCCATAAATCATTTTGCCTTACCAGTATCCCATAAATCATTATGCCTTACCAGTATCCCATAAATCATTTTGCCTTACCAGTATCCCATAAATCATTATGCCTTACCAGTATCCCATAAATCATTTTGCCTTACCAGTATCCCATAAATAATGGACGGTTCTGTTTTAGATGCGAGGAAAAGTAGAGAAGATATATCATCGTTTGATTTCAGTGGGAAGAAAGAAAGAAGAGGTGATAATGCTCATGTGTTTTCAAACCCGCCTCAGTTGTGCCAAAAGTTGGACTTGATCTTTTGTAGCTTATTTGACCTGTAAGCCATTTCTTTTCCCTCAATTTGTCAAATAATTAGTCCATCCTTTGGCATGATATGAAGAAAGTTCAATGATAAGGACAGATGGGAACTTGGACGGCAATGATTTTAATGAACTACAATGTAATATCTTAGAGCCCAAGACAATCGAAAGAGAAAGTAATGATTTACTGTGCAGAGAGAGCTGTGTATCTTATTGTCCCCAGAATCCCTGATAAGTATCAAAGAAATGAGAAAAAGTACAACACACTTTGGAACCGACATGTTTTCTTGAGGAAACACAGTTACTTACAATTGCTTTCTCTTCTCATTTTCAAGATACAGGGCATGCATTTTCTTTTCGTAGGATTTTTGCATTGGTTCAAACCACATCCTATGGATAAACTGTGTGATTGGAGACTGAAAAAAAAAAAAAAAAAAAAAAAAAAGAAAAAAAGTTAATTAAAAAGCAGAGTATTATGAACTGAGTCAAAGATTATATATACAGTGTAACCCGGATATAAGAGAGTTGTTGGGACCGGAGAAGAAGTCTCTTATACCCGGGTTTGGTCTATTTTGTTTAGGTAAGTATGGCTCTAATTTGGGACCAGAGAAAATCTCTCTTATATCCGGGTTAAACTGTATATATAAAAATCAAAACAAAAAATCGGATGAAAAATAGCTATAACTGTTATATAACGATAAAAAAAAAAATGAATAAAAATAATATACTGCGTTACTTAAAAATCGAAAACCAAAAAGAGAAAATATACAGTGTAATAAATAAATAACGACAAGTATAATAAATTGATCTAAATACATCCAAATATATAAATAAACTAACAACCGATACCGATAAACTAGCCGTTTAGAAAAAACAAATAAAGATAATCAATCCAAATAAATAAATTAAAAACTGTTCCTGCCAAAAAATAATAGTCAGAACAAACCACAAAAATCAATCCCAAAATTCAACAAATAGCTTTAATTATCTTCCCAAACAAAAACTGTTAAATAAGCTATATAAACAAATTTTTATTACGTTAATAAAAACACTGATCAAAATAAAAATAATAAATAAATAATATACAAGATAAAAAAAAACAAAAAAAAACAAGCAAAATAATTTGACCCAAATAAATAAATAAACGACTTTCAGTAAAATAGCCGGCATAATAGACCACCCACAATAAACTATATAAACAAATTTTTACTACGTTAATAAAAACACCGATCAAAATAAATAAAAATAAAATAAATATAAAGGATAAAAAACAAAAATAAAATTAAATAAAAACAAGCAAAATAATTTGACACAAATAAATAAATAAACAAATAAACGACTTCCAGTAAAACACCTGCCAAAAATGACTACCCACAATGCACCACTGACCCGTATATATAAATAGCTGAGAAAAATAACAGCACTCATGGCCCGATGATTGCATCTAGCATGAAACAGACTGTGGCCTCTAAGTGTTGACTTCTATGATAGCCTTTCTGAAGGTGAATTATTTTGTCCGTTTATAAACGACAAAATAATAACTTTATTCATCAAGAAGACATAATTATGAGTCAGGTGAAAGAAAGAGCAAACAAATGCTAGAGTCTTCTTCTTGTATGTAAACACGAAGAAACGCATCACTTTTTCATAAAATGAAAGCCTTAGTAATTTTGCTTCTTATTTTGTTAAATATAAAATTAGCTTTGAGAAATTTCCATAACAAAACAGTCAAAATTTGTGCAAAAATAGGCTCAATCGACATAAAAAATCTTTCTCAAATTCATCCCTAATTTAAACGTTTCAAAAAATCCTATGGGCTAAAAATAAAAAATACAACATTTGCTCACGCATTTCTCTAAAAAATTTACAACAGCTACCAGTTCAAGCCGATTTCGTTGTTAAGAAAACTATAAATAGAAACAGTAAACGAAATTTTGTCGCATTTAAGACTCACACACGTGAAAGATACACACGGGAATTATGTGCCGCCAGAGAAACAAACTTCCTTTATGAGAGATTAGAAAAATTTACACAACAAACTTTTTCACTTAATATCTTTCATAGAAAAATCTTTTGTCCAAGTTAAATTCAACATTTTTAATCAAAGGTAGACAACTTTAAGACATTGAACATTTTCGAAACAGCAAAGAACTTTTTCTCTAAAATATACCTTTGCACACATCATTACAAAACAAAATTGTAAATTGTGTATATAAAATTTAATCTGTTGTTTCAAATATGTATTTTTTGTTGTGATTGAATATCGTTACCATTTGGCCATTTCTTATCATTTATGTTTGTGGATGTTGCCTATTTTATTTGCAGCACAATCTTAAATATTCACGCAACATTCTTAGATCCACTACACCCTCAAAAAAAAAAAAAAAAAAAAAAAAAAAAAAGAAGAAAGAAAGAAAAAAAAGGTTAAAGGTAAAAGGTTAAAGATCTATAATACAAGGAATAAACAGGTTTAGATCTTAGGTTTCCTATCAGTGTTTCCAACCCTGACTTCCTAAGCAGTCAAGTCTTCCTAAGGACAAGAAAGCGATACATACATTCTTCCGACCTGCCAATAACCATTTACCCCATTGCAAGACAAAGCACAGCTTAGTAAGCCATTTATAGCAATAAACACACCAAAGAGAAGGAAAATTGGTCAACTTACCGAGGAATATTCCCATTCTTTTGGTTCGTATCCTTCTGGGATGTCAGTTAACTCTGCTTTTCCTGGAAAGTCAAAATGTCACCATTAAATAATAAAAAAAAAAAAAAAAGTTTATTTTCATAAGAGGTTAGGTTTGTTAATTTAATTACATATCAACCCTTGTTGGGGGACCTTGATGTCGTATAATGGTTTGCAAGCTTGTCTTGCTCGATCAATTACAACTGAGTACCGAGTTTGATCCTCAATGGGTGCCCCATACTTTTGGCCATGTGCCACATTTAAGCTACACTTAGAAAAATCACCTTTATTAGGTTATTTAATGTCAAATACAAGTCTCATAGGACAAAAACTACTATGAATTAGTATCTGTCTATATTTCTGAGATGCGGTATTATGTACATTATTTACATTATTCGGACTATTGTCCTCATCTTTGTTGCCATATTTATTACAACATTTCGGCTGTTGTATGCTCCAGCCTTCTTCAGATTATTGGAATGTCGAACTGAACCCTTTATTGGCGATAAAGGCGTTGGTTAGATCCAGTGACAGGACCCAAAGAGTGTGAGTTCAATACCCGGTTAAGGCGGTGGAGAACTTTCAGAGAGGAATTAACAGGAGATAACTGATAAATGACATCCATTAAACATGGCATGTGGAACTAGAACAGTCTACCCCTGTGAGCAAAATAAAGGGTTCAGTTTGACATTCCAACCACCTGAAGAAGGCCAGAGCATACAACGGCCGAAACGTAATAAACATGGCGACAAAGATGAGGACAATAGTCCGAATAA
This sequence comes from Acanthosepion esculentum, assembly GCA_964036315.1. Lineage (NCBI taxonomy): Eukaryota > Metazoa > Mollusca > Cephalopoda > Sepiida > Sepiidae > Acanthosepion > Acanthosepion esculentum. The sequence continues at coordinate 19,773,894 of OZ038517.1, read as the reverse complement.
TGTAAATAATGTACTATGAATTAGTAGAAAAGTAGACCTATGTCTGGTTTACACTAAAGTCAAAGATGATATTCTGTTGACGTAGAAGATTCTATGCAATGATAATGGTCGTGGAATTGCAGACGCAGGTCGTAAATTCATGATGCAGTTCTATGACAACATAACAGAATATCATCTTTGATTGTAAATATCTTTGTTTAAATGTCCATATAACCACACTGAAGATGGCTCATGTGAGCCGAAAGCATAGATCAAGGAACGGCGTAATAAAAATATCCAAATGTTGGACAATTTTTGTCTTTATTTTATCCTGAAAGACTTCAAAGGCACCATGTCCCGGTGTTTTTGGTTCATGAAACGAAACAAGTCATGCTTACGAACAAAAACTAAAAATATCTAAAATAAATGCCAAGTGACTATGAACAGAAAATACATGAATCCAGCAGTGACGAGTTCTTGGGATCTGAAGATGAATTTTGTTTTTTTTTTATACTTTTTTTTTACATGCATATTTTTAATTCATTTTTATGAAAATAAAACCACCCTTGGACAATAAAAGATTTATAGTATATTTACTAACCACCAACTAGTACGTCATTGCTATACAAACAAAATCGGACAAGTGATTAATGTAAACACTACGTGGTGCCAGTATGTGAGGAACGCATGGTGAATGTGTTGTTGTATGAGAATGACTTTTTGTTTTCTTCTTAGACATTTCTTTTCAATATTAGGGTGCGTCTTCCAAGCCGCAACATCTTGTAAGCTGGAAAATACAGCATTTCTGTTTTTAGGTTATAGGACTTGATTTTTTTTTGTACAAAACAAGCAATAATTACCATATTTGATGGTGTGTAACTCATTTTTCTTTTTTTTTCCCAGCAACACACACAAACACACACGGGTTTGACACTGTCTGGTAAAAGATATTTCCAGATTGCATTCATGTTAGTCAAGGCGATTCAGGCTTTAGCTATTTGATGTACTGCATTTTCTGGCTTACAAGACGCATTTTTTCTCCTAAAAAAATACCCTAAAAATACGTGTGCATCTTCCAAGATGAATGTAAGGCAATATCCAGGCTCAAATAATTTCGGATGGTCACTTAATTGGCTTGACTGATAGGGACGTGGATTTATATGTTGAGTCATTACACTATAATATTAGCTATCTAATTCAGCCTTTTATATGATGTAACCTCGGTACTTAGCTGTTACAAGTATTTCCAAGACTATAAACCTTCCTGGAGCTGAGCCACAACCTTAAAGATGATCTGTTTACTAGCAGAGGTGGGATCCTTTCTGCTCTTGACTGGTACGTCATTGCCATAGAAACAAAATCAAACGAGTGATTAATGTAAACAATACATGGCACCAGTATGTGAGGGACGCATGGTGAATGTGTTGTTGTATGAGAATGACTTTTTCTTTTCTTAGACATTTCTTTCCAATATTAGGGTGCATCTTCCAAGCTGTCTTGTAAGGCAGAAAATACAGTATTTGAAATTAAACATACTCTGTTTACTAGCAGCGGCAGGAGCCTTTCTGCTCTTGACTAGTATGTCATTGCCATAGAAACAAAATCAAACGAGTGATTAATGTAAACAATACATGGCACCAGTATGTGAGGGACGCATGGTGAATGTGTTGTTGTATGAGAATGACTTTTTCTTTTCTTAGACATTTCTTTCCAATATTAGGGTGCATCTTCCAAGCTGTCTTGTAAGGCAGAAAATACAGTATTTGAAATTAAACATACTCTGTTTACTAGCAGCGGCAGGAGCCTTTCTGCTCTTGACTAGTATGTCATTGCCATAGAAACAAAATCAAACGAGTGATTAATGTAAACAATACATGGCACCAGTATGTGAGGGACGCATGGTGAATGTGTTGTTGTATGAGAATGACTTTTTTTTTTCTTAGACATTTCTTTCCAATATTAGGCTGTATCTTTCAAGCCATAGTGTCTTGTAAACCAGAAAATATGGTACTTGGTAGGTGTTCCTTTCTAGGAGGGGAGGGGGCTTACCCTCATACAAGAGATGCGATCACTGTATTCCAGGGCATATATTTTTGTTTATGGGTAGACGCAGTAGAAATAATGTAAATGTTTCAATTAACCGTGTTAGTCACATGGGGTGTTTTGCTACCCATAAATTTTTAAAGTACTCATAATTCCTAGTTGCCAACCTGTTCCCTTGTTCCTTGCCATTACTCTCCTGGTTTTGCACAGTTGTCGTGGGAGGCAGATGCCAGGGGGACTATCCATTTCAAGAAATCTGAGGCGACTAACGCAGGGTTAAGAAATCCAATTTTGCAAATTCACGTCATGCAAAGGTTATGAAACAACAACAAACTCGGTTGTTTTTTTAAAAAAGAAAAACGTCTCTTGTTTCCATGAAATATAAAATCTCAACCAGTCCGAGGGAGAGCCAGGTTCAAGATTTGTCCAACTCACCTATAAAAAGGTTGACAAAGAGTGTCAGCAAGCTAAGTGGGACAGCACCGAGCATAACATAGAAATGCTGAAACGAGACAAAAAAAAAAAATATTATTAAAAGCATGGCTGAGTGAATTACAATTTGCATGTTAATTTTGTTAGATTTATGCATTTTAATTATTGCATATCGTTAACCGACTCATTTCCTTGCCTTTAACACATGCGTGCATTTCAGCTACATACACCTTATCTTCCTCAGGCGCTTGTTGCATTCTGGTATGTTACAGAATCCCATTCTGTAGAAACATTTGCATTCTCTTTTAGACACCGATACTTGTGTTAGAGTGATTTTTGCATTGTTGTCTCTGGACTATCATGCTAACCTCTTGAACTCCCACTGAACCATGCATGGGCGCCCATCTACTGATGTAGATATACATCCTAGCAGATTCCAAAGAGGAAGTCCAATTTTTTAAATTGGATTGAACTATCCCTTTGCGGGGGTCACATACATCATATCAGCAGAAATAACCTTGAATTCACAGGAAGAAGAACATGTACAGAAATAACACTAAAAGAATGTTAAATTGTAAATTAAAATCATACAATTTTATTTATTTTAGTGTACTAGTGTGTGTGTGTGTGCACGCGCATTTTAGTTACAAGTGTTTTACGGTTGCATGTGATAAAAGGAAAAAGTAACTTTGAATTATAAAAAGCAATGTTTTAAAGAGAAGATTTGGTTGAAAGTTTTGTGGGACACCAGGAACCTCTTCTTGCCACTGTCAAACAGAAAAATGGCATGGTTTGGACACATTACAAGGCACGGCAGCCTGTGAAAGACCATCTTGCAAGGCACCGTTGAAGGTGGACATAAGAAAGGACGATAATGCAAAACTGGTTGGACAATGTTAAACAATGGACAGGTGTGACTGTATCAGAATTGCTGATGGCTACCATTGACAGACCGTTGTGGAAAAGAGTTAGTGTCGCTTCTGCATTCGGATCCGCCCTATGATTACAAATGTCAAGGGATGATGATGTTGATGCAATTCTAATTACATGAAGCTTCATATTTCAATAGTCTGTTCTGTTGTAATCATTAAACAGCGGTCAACAGGTTCTCCACAAGGAGAATGATTGTCAGACATGGGTTTGCCATGAAAAAACTCAACAAGAGATAACAGTATGTCAAGGTAATGGTAAGTGACACCACAGTACCTTAACATCACAGTTATGCCTAGATCTATATCAATTGTACTTTTGAAAGAACCTTTGTTTTTCATAAATTTATAAAAATGTTTATAAGCACTAAAATTTAAATAAACCTACAATGACGAGTAACTAGAATCATAGTTATTATTTACCATTTTATAAAGTTTGAATTGATTGGCAATTTGCGGATGTTTTGCTAACCATTCCAATAAGTAATATAATAAATAAATAAATAGTGTAAATAAATGATAAGAAAAACTGTTCTTTTGATGCTAAATCTTAGCACAAGTACATTTATCCATGTTCGATGAAAAATAATTCAGGATTGCTATTTTCGCATGCTCGTTGACAGTTCACTGTTTACATTATTCAGACTATTGTCCTCATCTTTGTCGCCATATTTATTACAACGTTTCGGCTGTTGTACGCTCCGGCCTTCTTCAGGTGGTTGGAATATTGAACTGAACCTGCTATTTCATTCACTGGGGTAGACACACGGCACAGTGGATAAAGGTGTTGGTTAGATCCAGTGACAGGACCCAAAGAGTTATGAGTTCAATACCCGGATAAGGCAGTGGAGAACTTGGAGAGGGGAATTAACAGGAGATAACTGACATCCATTAAACACGGCATGTGGCACAGTGAGCAAAATAAAGGGTCCAGTTCGACATTCCAACCGCCTGAAGAAGGCCGGAGCATACAATGGCTGAAATGTTGTAATAAATATGGCGACAAAGATGAAGACAATAGTCCGAATAATGTAAATCGTGTACATAATACCTCATCTCAGAAATATAGACAGATATTGTTGACAGTTATGCATAAATATCTCACAAATCAAGTGGGGGAATTAAGGTGTTTATACTCACCAATTCATTTTTAAACCGTGTCCATTCAAATCTGCTAGGTGTAATCTCCATGACGTGCTTGTGGGCACCCATACGTTGGACAACTGAAAAGAAAAATGTCATTACAAAAAATTATGCACATAGCAAATTAAATATTGCAGCTAAGGATCATTTGTTCTGATCTGATAGTTTTTTTTTTTAAGGCTTATCAACCTTGCGCAGATTATTTAAAGCCAGAAAATATTTCTAGATTCTAGGAATTTGGGTGGGGGAAAGATAATGATTTAGTGATATGTCTCACTAATTATCCGATAGCTGTGGAAGACGAGGTGGAGCCACATCTAATCAGAAACAAACAAGAAATTATGTGGATATAAAATGGGGGATCAATTCTATATTACAAACAATATATAAACTGACCCCTCACTTTGTGGTTACGTGATAAAAGAAAACTAGCTTCCCCCTCTACTAATAGACACGATTATAAAGATTTAATGTTATTTCAATAATTTTTATATAAAGGTTTTGTTATTATTGAGCACTTTTTGGCAGAAATTCTTCTAGCTCAAAAAATACATGCAATTTTCGTATTTTTTCAGTTGTAATAGGTAGGTATGAAAACCTAAAATTTTATTTTCAATATATCTAAAAAAAAAAAACTTTAGTACAGGCATAGAGTGCTTGACAAAACATGAAAGACTGTACAAAATTTATCTTGGTAGCTAAGTTAGCAGTAAAGTCATAATCGTTCAAAGTTAGTATTCTGTCTTGTGTGGTATCGAGACAGGAACCAATTTTAAATGTTGATAACTGAAAATAAAAATAATACTAATGAAATCAATAATTACTTACATTATTCGGACTATTGTCTTCATCTTTGTCGCCAAAGGTCCCAGTTAAGGCAGTGGAGAACTTTCAGAGGGGAATTAACAGGAGATAACTGATAACTGACATCCATTAAACATGGCACGTGGAACTAGAACAGTCTACCCCAGTGATCGAAATAAAGGGTTCAGTTAGACATTACAACCACCTGAAGAAGTCCAGAGTGTACAACGGCCGAAACGTTGTAATAAATATGGCGACAAAGATGAGGACAATAGTCCGAACAATGTAAATAGTGTACATAATACCTCATCTTAGAAATACAGACAGATCAATAATTATTAGATAAGCCAACTTAAACATTAGAAAAAAAATGCTTTCCCGAAAACAAAATCATTAAGACATGACACAGAAAGGTACATTTAACTGTCCATACAAGTTTAATTTAAAAAATTAATGCCATGTAAATTTTTGGTATGTGTTGGGTTACCTCCTCCTGATTTTTGAAACAGCTACTTGGGAACGCTTTTTGGTACTATAAATACTCAGCAATATCTTTTCTCACCCTCTTTTTCTCATTTTTTTTTTGCATATACGTCAACATGTAAATTTCTTGTGGAAGAGCATGTTCCCTTTTTGGGACACGCATGAACAAGACACACACACACACACGTACATATGCACCTTTCACCTCATTTTTTCTAGGATTTTCTCCTACACCGAACTACACTACACATACATAAACAATTCACTAGCTTAAGTATTCTCTTCATTCATGTTCATTGTTCAGCAACACGACATTCTATTGAATATGTAACCCTTTATTATGAATACATTATCATTTGTCTGTATACATATATATTGGTTCTTGTGGTTTTGCTTTACATTTTCTTTTTGTGAACTCATACTCTGAATCTGCCAGGTTTGCTATGGACATTTTAGGAGACACACGTGTTTATCTTTCAACACAAACATCTGGCCAGCAACAGTATGAAGCTATTTTTTCCCTGTAGTAAATCACTAAAAAAAAAAAAAAAAACCCCAAAAAACTCATATTTACCCTATGTAAAAATATAATATCCTGACTTGCCCTAAAAACGTATCCATTGGAGGTCCAGGCCTGAAATGTGACTAATTTAGTGATGAGGAATTTAATACAACAGTTCTTTTCTCTGTAATTTGAATACCTTTTCTCATATATGCATTTAATTTTTGAAAATTTTGTGAAATTATACAATTTTTAACTTTTGAAAAAGAAACAGTAATAATTACAAAACTTAAAAATTTGTTTCATGAAACAAATCCCTTCAAACAAATGTTTCTTGTAAAATTTTAAACTCTTCTATCTTTAAACTAAAAACACTGAAACTGATAAAAATACATTTATTGGAACTGATGACAAAAGACTTTCTAGATAGTTGGAATGGTCCTCCTTCATTTCCTCTTCTAATGGGGACTTGAAGTCTGAATTTGTTGATGAGTCTCTATTATAGCCAATGTTCTTGAAGCACTTCATATCCATATTTTTGGTAAATAGAGTTCCCATTTTACAAAATAAAAATTATCCAAGGACATCTGCTTATAACTAATATAAACATTTAAGCCGTACAAAAATGAATTTCTCTAAATTTCATAAAATTGAATAAATAGGTGGTAACAGATGTAAAAAAAAAAAAAGAAAAAAGCAAAGCATTTCTAAAATATGAAATAATTCATTTGTGAATTGTATTTACTTGACCCCCACCACTGAGTCCACTGAGTCAGGTTGTGACACAAGGTTTGTTTTAACGTGGGAACCTGAGTGTCTTCACACAGGCCGCTGGTCATAGCTTGTCCAAGCTGGTCAGAACCGGTCCAAGCTAGTCATGGCTGTTATACTACCAGTGCAGGGATGGATCCTTGTGACCAGTAAGTATCAGAATGTGTATACCACTCGAGAGAGAGTGATTTACACTCAAAATGATTTTCTAAGCATAGCTTAGATGTGGCACACGGCCAAGAGTGTGAGGATTGAACAGTCGTAACTGATTTAGCGAGACAAGCTTGCTAACCATTACACCACGTTGAGATGTCCTTTTTAGAATAGAAAATTCTACATTACTTCTTGAAGCAAGTATATAAGACATTCCGAAATTTAATCTCATTATACGACTAAGCTTGTATGCATATTGATTTTCCAAGCGTAGCTTAGATGTGGCACATGGCAGAAAGTATAGGGCACCCAGTGAGGATTGAACTCACTATTTAGTCATAAATGTTTTAGTGAGACAAGCTTGCTAACCATTACACCACACTGAGGTGCCCAAATTCATTTGTGAATAAGTCCTGAAAGTTTCATTTAAAAATCTGACAATTATTTGATTTTTGCAAGAATTTCCATATAAATGCTTTTTTCATTAAACAAAATTTTGAAGATTCTAAAAAGGATAAAAAAAATATAATTTAATAATCAAAAAATCCTTTGGGCTTTCCTCTTAATGCTTTTTTTTAAGGATATTTTTTCATCATGGTATGCTCATTTTTTAGCGAAGTTTAGACGTACCGAGATTAGTCTTTGTTCATTATTGTAATTAATTATTAGGGATGCATTTTTAAATGTTGTTCTCATACCCACCCACAAAACCCTGCAAAAACAAAGCAAATGAGACTAGTTAGGACTTTTAAAAGAATTTGTTGTATTGTGATTACTATAAATGTGAAAGGGAAGTAAAAATGTGTTGCTTTGGTAAAAGGAATATTATGTAATTATGTCAGTGTTAGGCTAGACTGCAGCCACAGAGCCCTCAAGGTTTTATAAAGAAAACAGTGATTTTAATTTTCTAGATGTTATATAATTTCTGTTTATTTTTGTTTTTACTACGGTTGTGTTGAAATATGTGCTTATTCGGTTTTTGCAATATAGTAAATAGTAGAAAAGCGGTATTAAAGAATATTTTTATTGGCAAACAAGAGATGTACATTGACGAATTTGAATACACTGGTACATTAAAAAACCAAAAATCTATAGGGATGGCTGTAGGGGGTCGTATTGTACACAAGGATGTAAATTTATTTTATTCCCTGTTTTTTTAGCTACAGAAACACGGGGTCATACACACTTTTATCTCGTATTACACACAAAAGAATACGGTAACTACGTTAAACAATAGCACCCCCCACTTAGATCATTTTTTTTAATTTTAGGTCTTTGTCATATTTATGCTTAGTTTAACAAAAATGATGCGACACCAACCCTAAAAATGAGGAAAGTGGGGGGTGCTATTGTTAAAGTTCTGTTAGTTAGCTAGTCACAATGGCGCGAATAGTCTTTTTACTTTTGTATTAATTTAAGTAATCATTTGATTTGGGGGTTAATTTTTGAAATTTTGTTATTATTATCACGCCCTATTGCACTACGAGACTAGTTAGGATTTCATGGAGAAGTTGTATTGTGGTAACGAATGCGATTGAGAAATTGGAAAGTTGATATTTTGGTGAGGAACATTATCGAATTAAGTTTGTTTTGATTTGGTTTTAACGGCAAATCAACCTCAATGGGTTACTTAAATGCCGACAAAATTTTTATTGTTGGTAATATTTTTTTTTAATCTATTTCTGGTAATATTTTTCCATTATCGAATTAAGTAGCCTAAGATTGTCAATACCGTCCTTAAGGGCAGCCTTTCCGCAAATTTTATTGCTATTTTTGTATAATCATGCGATTCTCTGTGGCATTACCTGCAAATCGCGTTGTATTGGAGGACAGGCTGTACCCAGGACACAAATAAGATTGTTAATATCTCATAAAAGGTAGATTTCCCTTAATTTTTAATGCTATTTTTTGAATAATCAGGCTTTTATTTTTTATACACCAGGAATGATATTTTAAAAAAATGGTCACTAAATACGCAAATTTACCTATTAAATATCATTAGCAAAAATATCATTTTTAGCCCTAAAAAAGTTCTTTCTCTTAAGGAAAAGCGTCATTAAATTGTGTTTCCATTCCCTTTCCCACTAATATATTCTCATATATAGTTATTTTCTTTTATATAAATACTGCGCTCCAACCAATAATAAACACTGACAAAAAAAACTTTTTTTTTAAAAGATTAAAGAACATACATTTAACAAATTGAAGTCAGCTACGTTTCCATCGCAAGGTCAATACGATATGAACCGAAAGGACATTTTGGCAGGGTAATCACGACGAAGTTTACTGATACAGTGCCACTTACCTTCATTGGAGACACCAGAAGTCCTTAGTAACGGTTGGGACAGTTTGGAGCTCCCTGAGAATCGAAATGTTATACATCGTTGCCAACAGGACGACCTTAACGCACTCAAGACCACCATGTTTTTTTTCGAGAAGGTAATGTCAGGTCGCTTATGAACTTAATGAAATATATACATTTTCGGATGTGACAAAGTTTAAATATATATAAATATATAACAAAAATGCATCTAAGTATTTTTAAGGGCAAAGAAAAATTACATGGCTACTTCCATTCCCTTTTGTAATATTTCTATGAATTGTTTTAATAAAAGATAATTAGTTTTCAATGTAATTCTTTGGGTTATAAGCGGCTTTTCGACGCCTGCATAATTCTTTCATTGAAAAAAAAAATGTTGTTTTTGTTAAAATAAAAAATAATTATCTGAAAATTTTTTATAGAATTATATCGTAATTCTAAAAAAAAAAAATAAACAATATTAGTGAAAAAAGTTATTTTTTTTAATTCCTATTAAAAACTTAAACGTTTATGGACATCAGTTCGATGTTGTTATTCGTGAGTCAAGTATCGCGGCTAAAGCTGATGTAGACATTTTATTTGTTTTAAAGAAATTTTAAGTGAAATATTTTGAATATACAATGAATAATATCCAATAAAATCATAAGAAAATGAAAAATTAATTCATCATAACTAGATTTATATAATATAAAAAGGGGCGTTTATCATGTAAGCATCGGTGGTTCAGTGGTAGAATGCTCGCCTGCCACGCGGGCGGCCCGGGTTCGATTCCCGGCCGATGCATCTTCTTTTAACCCCCTCAAAAAATATTCATTTTGTGATCATTTTTTTTTTATACGGCACAAATCTAATTATGCCTGATACTTTTGTTTTTATAGAATCTTTTAAATCTCTGTTTTTTTTTCTTAAATATTGAAAAGAAATTTCTTAAATTTTAAACAAGATAAAAATTTTAGGAAAAAGAATTACATTTAAATTTATTATCTAAGTTTTTTTAATTTAATTAAAGGAAAAAAATTTTTTTTTAATTATCTTGGAAAGTTGTAACATGGACTTTAAATTTGAGAGTGTGTGTATTGTGTGTGTATTGTGTGTGTGTCATTATGTGTGTGTGTGTGTGTGTGTGTGTATATTGTGGGTGTGTTTGTGAATGCATTGTGTGTATGTGTGTGTTGACTGTTGACATTTTTTTTTTTCTTCTTTAGTAGTTTTATTAAAGAAGAAGAAGAAAAAACTTTTGGCTTTCTACTTCAGACTTTTTATTCTTTTTTTCATTTTTATTTTATTTTATTTTTCATCAACCCCCCCCTCCACTTTTTCGGCATAAATTTTCGATACGTAAGGTTTAAAATTAAATTTTAAAAATGAAAAATCTTCTTGAAGATTTCATTTTAGCTTTAATTGAAAGTTTAATAATGAAATTTATTATTTCCAGTAAGTAAAATATTCTGGTGTATTTCAGATAGAAATTATATCGATTGGAATGTCAAATTTAATTTCGATTTCTTAAAATTTTCTTCAAAGCGGCCATTTTCTTAATTTTAAGAAATTTGTAAACAAAACAAGTTTTTCTATTTTAAAATACTTTCAAAAAATAAATATATATTTCTGACATGTTATTTTAGTAAAATTAGGAAATTTAAAGCTAAATTAATCTGATCTGAAATAAATATTACTTACTTAACATAAAAAAATTAAATACAACCAATTATTAACGATTGGTCCTGTTCATCTGATCCAACGTTTGATGGATTGATGATAGACGAAGCGATGACAGCTACTATGGATGACCCAAATGTCAGAAATTTAAGTGAATCCATATTTTTGGTTTTTAACTACCTAGTAATTTTTACAAATGAACATATTTTCCGCAATTATTTAATATTTTATTGACTTTTATTTACCTTTCGAAGATGCAAAAAAAAAAAAAAATTGAAATACTATCAAATTTTCTTCATTTAATTTTATAATTTAATAACAAATGAAATACCATGATTATTCAATTGAAATATGTCCCATACTAATGTAAATACATAAAATAAAAATATTTAGCGAAGTAGTAATTGGAAAAAATAAAATTTAGTTTAAGCTTTAAATTTTAAAGCTGGATAGAAATTTTGAAAACCTGTTGAAACGTAACTAAAGCGACATAATAAAGGGACAAAACTTTTAGATCATAATAATAGCAATTTCAGTCTACCGTACATTAAAATAATGAACGTATTAAGTAAAAAAATACAAAATAAAAAATTATTTTAAAAATAGAATAGCACAACTAAGTCGATTAATCTTTTCAATTTTGGATTTGTAAATTTTGTTTTCACTTAATTACTATATCACACCCAGGAAATAACCCAATACAGAATTTTACACGATTTTAAACTATTATAAATTATTATAATTAAAATTTAAAAAAAAATGAAAAAATTCTTGTAAAACTTCATTATTCATCAGAAAAAATTTGTTTCTTCAGATAATAATGTCCTTAATATTACTTATTTACAAAAGCAATTAAAAGCTTTTCTAATTAAGTAATATCATAGTTTTATTGGATTCATTATTTTTCAGTTCAGAGCAGATTTTCAGTTAGATAGCTCAAATTTGAAAAAAAAGTAGGTGATTTACAATCTCCAAGGACTCCTACTTTTAACAAAATCTTTTTTCAGGAAATAGAAAGGTTTTGTGCAAAATTTCATGAAATTAAGTAAGTGGGGGAGGGGGTAACATATTTAAAAAAAATTTTCTTTTACCAAAATTAAAAAAAAAAAATATTTCAAAAATAATTTCATTCATATGTGAATAAGTCCTGAAAATTTCATTAAAATCAGACAATTACTTGATTTTTACAAGAATTTCCAAATCAATGTTATCAATGGAAAAAAGCGCAACCCCCCCCAAAAAACAATGTTATTTTCATGTCACCGCGATGACGTAAACAAAAGAAGACTTTAACCAAAATTTTGAACGTGTTAGAAAGGATTAAAAAATTTCAAAAAATAATTAAAAAATACTTTGGTCTTTCATCTTAATAATAACATAAACATTTTGACGATAAAACTGTGGCCTTTTTCATTACGCTATCTGTTTTCCCGCGACAAAGCGGAGGAGCTTTCAAACATCATGGGAAAATGTATTTCTTTTTTTTTTTTTTAATTCTTTGTTATTTATTATTATTCTATTTATTAATATTATTTAATTTTGAGGCACGTAATGATGGATAGCGGCTCGAATTGAGGAACCGGAGAACCGAGTTCGGATTCCAGTCGAATCCATTACATTCACTTACGTGCTAATACCCTTGGGAAAGGTATGAATCCTCTTCTTCTCTCCCGACTCCAAGCGGTGGATAAATAGCAGGGCAGATTGTTCTTTTGCTTATATAAAATATATTTATTGTCCAACCAAAGTATTGTTTCATATCGTTATTTCTCTTGTTGTTATTTGCTTGCTTTTTGTTACATTTGTGAAATTAAAAAAAAGTAGCGGGTTAATCGCATTTCTATCAACCCTTTACAGATTGGTAAACCCGTCTTGCTGGTGGCATTAACCCCACTACAATTGCCATATCCACGATGTTTCGGTCGTTGTACGCTCCGGCCTTCTTCAGGTGATTAAGGTAAATAATTACGATACCTCAATTCAGAAATATAGACAGATGTGGTAGACTGCACCACATTAATTTAACTTTGATAAGAAAACAGGACTTACGCAAGAAAAATAACCACAAGACATTGTTGTACATAAAATATATGTATATTAAACAGCATATCCACAAGTGACAAAGACATTAACATTTGTGTTTGTGTGTGAACGTAAAGAGTTTGTATTTTGGTGAATGTTCGTACGTACGTGTACGTGTGTTTCATGGCGGGCGAAACGCAGATTTCTACGAGAGATTACATTTTTAAATGTGCTCGCTGAAATGCAAAGTAGAAAAGGTTACTTACCTTACCTCCCCGCAAGGCAGGATGTGACACAAGGCCGTTTTTAATGCAGGGTTAAACCGAGCCTGTGGGCTCGGGCAAAAATTTCCCATAGGTCCCGTATACACGGGGTCTGGTAGCTGTCTACCCCCCCCCCCAGACGAGACTCTGCCCTTCGACAGAGCTTCTTCTGGGTTCCTCTCTGTCCGAAGGCAGAGAGTTCGACCAGCTCAGCTGGAGACGAATCTCCAACTAATTGCCGAAGCGAAAAGTAGAAAAGAGAACGAGGCAAGAAGTCGCCCAGTATCTATAGCGTAGGGAGAGCGACCCCTAGTGAACAATTAGGAGGAGCTAACTCCGACACAGATAATAAATGATCCGTAGTAGAAGCCCAAGTTTTCGTTGATTCTCCTTTAATAGTTTATATATGAACTCACACACACACACACACACACACACACACACACACACACACACACACACACACACACACACACACACACACACGCACGCGCGCCTACAATACACCAACAGGTAAACTTCAAATACAAACGTTTGTGGCGGACTTCCACCACATTTATTTTATTTTGATTAGGAAACCAAATTGATAAGAAGAAAGGACATGTCAAAGGTATCATTATATATAAAAATTGTATTCAACAACGCATACAATAAAGAATGTGTAAGAAAAAGCATGCAATGAGTAAGAAGAGAGTTGTCTCTCTTTGACTATCAAAGTTCCCTGAAAAGGAAAGAGTTAATTGTTATAAATGTTTTTTTAACAGTTTTGCTGTGCAAGAGGAAACTTTATGTAAGCGTAAAGGAATATGCAGTTTGTGAGTTGAGTGAGAAGATGGGCGCATATCTTAAATTGTCATGGATTTCTGTGGCAGCTGAAGTTTCACTGGTACGTCTATGCTTTTCTCTTGCTTTTATAGGTGATCATTGGATCAGGAGTGCTGCGCGGGAAGAATCACTCTTCACGTGCAGAGAATCCGATTGGTCGATACTGACGAATCAGTGAATGAGCTTTGGGGAGATTTCTGGGAGCCGATTCTCCCAAAAGTGCACAAAATCTACTAGACGATAATATAGCGTTTTCAAAATTGTCGCATAAGACAGTAGCGTTGATTTCTATCCAATGAATGATCGTTATTGAAATTTGAATTTGTGTAGGTATGTATATGTGTGTGATGATGACCGCTATACGTTATTTCCTTTGACTTTTACCTCTCTTTCATGTTCATTGCAGTTTGTTTCGGGTCATTATTTTCTCCAAGTGCTTCACACTAGAAAGGCGTTTTCTTTCATCAGCAATAATCATGGTTACCCCCCCCCATGTCAGTCGTGTATTCATTTACGTGCCAGTGGTAATTTGGTTATATTAGGCGCACCCTGCAAATATTGGAATGTGGGATCAAGCAACATGTCCCAGTTTGGAACAGAAACGGCCAATTCCGTCAAGCAACTATGTTTACGCAATCACAATGTATTTTTCGGTCAGCACTTAATTGATAATCCTGTCTGTGTCAACACTTGTCGGATTACCCACCCCACCTCACCCACTGGCGATAATCACAGACGGCGCAAGATTTGAAACATACACAAAAAATCAGATTTCAAAAAGGGGATCTTTTTTCTACCTGGAGGGAGTATTTGATGGATTACCGCCCCCTGGCGATAATCGCAGGCAGCGTGAGATTTGAAAGCCTCTTATCTTTTTTTTCCCGCTTTGTAACATGTCCGTTTAATATATCTATTAATACTTGTTTGTTCAAAAGCCATGTTTTATTTTCTCATCTTTAACCGGATTCATATGAGTCCGTCAAATATCTTTTGCGGGTGTAATGTTCCAGGAGACATAGAATGAATAATTCCCATTATCGCAACAAATGTGGTGACTTGTACATTGGCCACGACATTTAGAAACATACATAACAAATCAAATTTCATAAGAAAATGTTTTTAAATCTATAATCAAACAAATATTCCTCTTCGAATTGAAAAATAGAATATAGATATAAAAACTATCTTCAGCTTGCAGTCTCCATACTTGAAAATAATCATCATTCACCGTTTCCGCTTGAGAAATACATCTACGTTAGTGACATAGAAGATAAATCCGGCCTACTCGAACCCCCTTGGAAAATATAAATATGGCTTCGCCAAAAGCACAGAAGACCCTTCCATCCCCCGACAGCTCGAATTCCTGTTGTGAATTATTACAAGTAAGACTCTATGTCTGTTCGCTATTTTTTGCACTAGTTGTTGTTGCATACATGTATTATAGTTTCTCTGTGTGGGACACGTGTAAATATTTGTATATCATTTTGTGTATGGCTTAGCGGTATAAAGCTCTCTCTGAACACAAAGCATGATGGTCATTCCTTTTGTTTCAGCTATTCCGTTCCGTAAGGTGTTATGCTATCATGGATATATTAATGCCCATAATGGGGGAAATGAGGATTAGGAATATTACTTTCTTGCATAACACTCACATCATCTGGTGACTTATCCGACGTCCACTGATATTAACTCACACTACTTTTCATCAAAATTCTAAAAATAACTTTTTAAAACAATAAAAATTGCTGTATATGTATATAGCAATAACGGTGTAAAGAGAAAAATATCTTTTTGACAAACAGGCTTATTGCGTTTTTTTTTTTTTTGCCTGATCATATTTTTTTTCATTTGATAACCACGAAAATCGTCACAAGGAATTCTTTCTTGCTATAAACGCTATTTTAATGGGTACATGTATTTAAGTAGACATTGCGGTTTACATGGCTTGAAAAGGCGGAGATATGTTGAAAGTAGCTATCAAAAGAAACAGGTGGAACGATTTCTCTAAAGCGGTCAGATTTTCGATCAAGTCTCATCAGAGGGGATCGTTGGAAGATTTTTAAATGTTAAACCATGCGCAGCCGCCCGAGTACGCGTCCGTCTCGTACGTGTGTGTACCTCAAGACAGCCAGATAAACGCCTTACAGCAATTCAGACCCTGAATACAAAATCCTGTTGATCAGCAAATTTATTAAAAGCCTGAAGGATAAAACGGGAATGCTATCGTTGGTGGCTAGATTTAGAGGGATGAGAAAAAAAAGTGCATGGAGCCAGTCTTTTACAATGCTGATTCCAGTGATAACTAAAGAACTAACAGGAATTGGTAAAATATTCTTATCCTCAGTAAAAATATCATTTTTGTTCTCATTTTTCTTAAAACCTCCTTGTTGCTCCGATATTACATCCATGGTATTCTCAGCATCTTTCTGTTGGCCCATCATCTCTGAGAAAATTGTCCAGCATTCCCTGCCATATAGGAGGATTGAACAACACGGCTGATGCTAACCTCCAGGAGATTGACGTCTCAGGCTAACGTTTTATATTGACATGAGCGGGAAAGATTATACTGAATCGATTACTAGGTCAGCTGCTAGGAATGATGGTTCACTGTGCCGTAATAGACACTTTTTCTTGTCAGAATCTACTTTACATATTTATAAATCTACCATTCATATTTGCTTTGAATATTGCTGCCACATCTGGTCTGGTGCTCCTGCTCTCCATTTAGAGATTCTTTATAAAATTCAAAGAAGAATCTGCAATATTATTGTTCCTGAACTGGCATCTCGGCCTCAGTCGCTATTTTACCGCCGTAACGTAGCTTCCCTGTGTCTTTTTTTATAAAAACTTTCATGTTAATTGTTCCAATGAAATTTCCTCTATGGGACCTAGACTTTATGAATTTAAGCGCAATACTAGATTGGCTGTAAGGTCTCATCATTTTACAGTTGAAGTGGCTTGATGCAGCCGTAAGTTCTATGCTAACAGTTTCTTCTATCACACTTCTCGCTTGTGGAACTCTCTTCTGGTTTCTGGCTTTCCACTCAACTTTGATTTTCAAAAATTTCAATGCAATGTCAATCGTTATCTACTGTCTTCTATTGTTCTTTCTCAATTTTCGCTTGTGGAACTCTCTTCCGGCTTTTTGCTTTCCAGTCAACTTTGATCTTCAAAAATTTAAATGCAATGTCAATCGTTATCTACTGTCTTCCTGATTACTCTTCTATTGTTCTCACTCAATTTTCAGTTGTGGAACTCTCTTCCGCCTTCTTGCTTTCCAGTCAACTTTGATCTTCAAAAATTTAAATGCAATGTCAATCGTTATCTACTGTCTTCCTGATTACTCTTCTATTGTTCTCACTCAATTTTCGCTTGTGGAACTCTCTTCCGGCTTTTTGCTTTCCAGTCAACTTTGATTTTCAAAAATTTAAATGCAATGTCAATCGTTATCTACTGTCTTCCTGATTATTCTTCTGTTGTTCTCGCTCAATTTTCGCTTGTGGAACTCTCTTCCGGCTTTTTGCTTTCCAGTCAACTTTGATCTTCAAAAATTTAAATGCAATGTCAATCGTTATTTACTCTCTTTTTGATTCATCCTCTTTTATTGTTCTCGCTACTTAATAGTTTTTCTTTTTCTTATTGTTTCGCACTCGGTAACACCTTGTGTCATAGTTGCTTTATTGCCTTGCTTAGTGTGAAATGAATAAAAAAATGTGCCCTTCCATGGTATTCTTAGTATCCTTCTGTTGCCTTAAGTTTCCTCTTCATCTGAGAGAACATTCACTGAACTTTACCAACTTGTACAATACACAATTCGAAACATGCAACAACTCATTCTACTACAGTTTAATAATCAACTTATTCGTTATGAGCTTAGGCACAAATATTACCTAGTCTAAGAGACACAACTCTGTCTAACCTTTCAGTTCACATGCATGTACATCAAATACTTAATAAATTCAATTGTTATGTTTTCAACCCTACGTCCTGTTTTGTATTTTACCATGTGCTATTTTATGTCAAATATAAATTGCATTGTGACAACCACATTGGATAGCGACCACCAGCATAATGGCATGATCCTTTCCACACCTTTCCTAGACAAAATAAAATAATTGTGGCGAACACCTTTCACACATTCACCGCTACAAATTTGGTGACGCCAACGTTTTCCGCTACATTTTTATCTCCGTGAACACGAGGCTAATTTCTGCTGCTATGATGTGAGTGGACCCCAGTTTCATAAACAACCTGTTCACCCACAGAGGCTAAGAGGACACAGTTTTTTTAGTCCTCATTTTTTCTAAACGCCTCTTAAATTACTTATGTGATAAAGAAAGTGATAAGGAGACTAAGAGATTTGAAGCTCTCTGCTCGGAGTTTTTTTTTAAATCAACTTTCTTGTTGTATTAACAGATGTAAAAATGTAACAAAATAAAGATGTAAACAATGTAACAAATTAAAGATAACAGATGTAAAAATATTTTTACAATGACTTTCTCAAAAAACATGTCTAAAATAATTTCATTCATTTGTAAATAAGTTCTGAAAGTTTAATTAAAATCCGACAATTATTTGATCTTTGCAAGAATTTCTAAATTAATGTGTCTATCACTGCAAAGAAGACACTACTAAAATTGGCTGAATTATTTTATGGTACTTCCGCCGACGCAAGAAAAACAAGACTCTTTATCAAAGTTTTTAATATTCTAAAAAGTGTGAAAAAATTTAATAAAATAATAATAAAAAATTAACCTTTCCTCTTAATAATAACTTAAAGATTTTGACGATAAAACTTAGTTTTCATGAAGTTTGGAGCATTTTTTTATCACAGTATTTCATTTTTCGGTAAATTCGTGAATATACACGATATGAGTTGTCCCCCTTGAACCAGTCTCACTATGGAACCCAAATTCAACATGGCAAAGTAAATCGGCTAAGGTTGTATAACATGAGAATAAAAGCGCCTTGTAAATTTTGGAGTCGTGTTATTGATTCAAAATCAGCTCGGGATGGTATCTGAGACGCAACCCATAACATAATACTTTCGTAGGCAAAAACTATTAATATTAATATTATTGTAAATACTGTGGGCACTTTACTTTGTAAAAAAGCAACATTAATAATAATAATAATAATAATAATAATAATAATGATAATAATAATAATAATAATAATAATAATAATAATAATAATAATAATAATAATAATAAAAAGACCAATGCTTGTTAACTAGGAATTATCAAGCACATATACTAAAATACTGTGTTAGCCCAAAATGCAGATTCTGTGATAAATATCCAGAAACCATTGATCATCTTGTATCAGGTTGCACGATATTGGCACCCACTGAATATAAAACCCGGCATCACAGAGTGGGCCAATATCTGCACTGGAAAATTTGCAACTCCTACGGGAAGCAAACTGAAAGAAACTGGTACGAACACCACCCAGACCTGGTTACGGAGATAGGACCTGTTACAATTCTATGGGACTACACAATACACACTGACAGAACAATCAAAGCCAACCGCCCAGACATTGTTATTAAAGACCACAAACAAAATAAGAGCCTCCTTATTGATATGGCAGTCCCTGCAGACTGCAATGTATCTTTGAAGATATTCGAAAAGTTGTCAAAATACAAGGACCTTGAAATAGAAATCTCTAAAATGTGGCACATGGGAACATCAACAATCCCTGTTGTAGTTGGAGTCCTTGGACTGGTTGGAAAAGATTCCAGTAGACTAATTGAAGGGATCCCTGGAAGTCCATGCCTCAAAGAGATACAAAAAATTGTTCTGACAAGTACAGCCCACACTTTACGAAGGGCTTTATCGATGTAATTATTTTTTTATTTTATTTTATTTTTTTTTATTTTTTAAAATTTTTTCAGTGGAAAGTGTCATGATGCCATTTCTAACCTTAGGTCCCTGGGCAGGACCCGGAAAGAAAAGTGTAAACGCCAGATATCAAAGGAAATAAAAAAAATAAAAATAATAATCATAATAATCATCATCATAATAATAATGGTAGAAATCTCAGCACAGCTTGGATAGATTATCATAAAGTGTTTGATAGTGTGCCACACTCTTGGATCCTCAAGGTTTGAAAATGTACAAAGTCTCTTTGATGATATTAAATTTCCTTAAATATAGAATGGAACTGCGAAAAACCACATCATACCGAAATCACACCAAAGGCACTGCCACTTCCAATTATTTGAATATCCGACGAGGAATCGTTCAAAGAGACTCCCTATCGCCCCTTCTGTTCGGTCTGTCCTTAATCCTCCTTTCACGTGAAGTAAACAGTATTAATTATGGATAAAAATTAAAAAAGAAAGTCTTTAATCACCTATTTTACATGGATGATATCAAACTTCTTTGCCAAAGACGACAATGAGTTGAAAAGGTATCCTCAATTCTGGTAAATGCCTTAGTGATGATATCAGTACGGACTTCGGATTAGATAAATGTGTAAAAGTAACATTGAAGAAAGGGAGATTTACAGAAACACACTCAATAGATCTAGATTTTATAACAAAGATTAGGGAACGGGAACAAGAAGAAGTCTATAAATACCTAGCAGCCAGCGAAGGAGATGGAATACAGAATACCCAAATGAAGGAGAAAGTAAGAAAAGAATATTACAGTCGTGTGTGTCTGGAGTTAAATACCGAATTAAATTCACAAAGCAGAATTTCAGCCATAGACATTTTGGCTGTCCCTGTGATGCAATTCAGTTTCAACATCCTTAATTGGATCATAGCCGACATTAAGCGAACGGACGTCAAAACGAGAAAGCTTCTCATTTGCCACCGCATACATAATCCTATGCTGATGTTGATTGTCTGTATGTGACAAGATCCGAAGGTGGCAGAGGATTAGTTCAACTAGAACTGTATTACAAACCCACAACAATCGGTTTTCAAAGATACCTGGAAACTACAGAAGGCTGCATGATGATGATCCGTGTCAAAGAACATGAAATAAATAAGAAACTTTATTCAGTAATAAAGGAAGCTAACAAGTGAAAAAGGGAAAATAAACCATAATACACCTACTGCAATGGCAAAGAACCTAAAAAAGAAAGCAAAAGCAAATGCAATGGACCGAATTCAGAAGTGATGGCAAGATAAGCTACTTAATAGTCAATACTCTGCCCGTACCAATCAAGCTGATGGAGACAAACCCCGTACCCATCAGTGGTTACGTAGTGTAGGGTTAAAAGCTGAAATGAGACCAATGCTTACTAAATAAAAAATTACCAAGCAAATATACTGAAAAATAGTGTTTACCCGAAATGCAGATTCTGTGGTAAATATCCAAAAACAATTGACCATCTTGTATCAGGTTACACGGTGTTAGCACCCACTGAATATAAAACTCGGCATGACAGAGTGGGCCAGTATCTACACTGGAAAATCTACAACTTCTACGGAAAGGAAGCTGCAAGAAATTGGTATGAACACCACCCAGACCCGGTTACGGGGATAGAACCTGCAACAATTTTATGGGACTTTACAATGTACACGGACAGAACAATCAAAGCTAATCGGCCAGACATCGCCATCAATGACCACAAAAACAGATTGCGCTTTCTTATTGACATGGCGGCCCATGCAGATTGTAATGTATATTTGAAGATCTTCAACAAACTATCAAAATACAAGAATATTGAAGTGGAAATCTAAAAAATCTGGCACATGAGGACATCAATAATTCCAGTTGTAGTTGGAGCCCTCAGATCGATTGGTAAAAGGTCCCGAAAGACACATTGGAAGGATCCCTGATATCACACGCCTTAAAGAAATACAAAAAGTTGTACTCACAAGTACAGCTAACGCATTACGAAGGTTTTTATCTATGTAAAATATGTATGATCTTAGGTTTTTTTGTTTTCACAAAAATGGTCAGTGGAGTTGTCATGAAGCCATTTCTGACCGTAGGTCTCTGAGAAATGTGTACACAACATAAATGAAAGGAAATAATAATAATAATAATAATAATAATAATAATAATAGATATATATTACATATAATAAATCCTTTTTAAAATGCAAGGGGTCAACTTCATCAATGCTGAATTGAGTAGACGTGCGGATAAATACCTATCAAAATTGCTAAAACGATGTGGAAGGCGGTAAAATTCCAAGGGAAATAACTTTGCATTGTATTAAAGGGAGGTAATTATTTCGCATCGCATATATATATTGGAAGATATGTTAGAGAAAGAAAAATAGAGAGAGAGAGAGTAAGGAAGAAGGAGAGGGAGAGAAAGAGAGAGTGATGAAGGAGAAAGGTAGAAAAAGAGGGGAAGAAAAAGAAAGTAGGGGAAAAGAAAAGCCAAAAAGTAAAAAAAATAATGAAGAGAAAAAAGTAAGGAAAAAGTAAGGAAAAGAAAGAAAGCTAAAAAAGAAAAAAATTAACAGAAATAAAAAAAGAAAGAAAGAAGCAAAGAAAAGAGAAAATAAAGAAGAGAATGAAAAATTAACAAAAATATTAAGGGAGAGAATTAAGTAAGAGATATACAGGGTGTCCATAAAGTCCGTGTGCACTTTAAAAAAATATAACTTTATTTGTATTTGCGAGAGAAATAATTTGTAAAAAGGATTAGAAAGAAGTAAATCTATATTTTTAAAGTACCTATTATGAAAGGTTATTTTCTTGTGTTTTTTCTCTTGTTTGCTTTTTGTTTGTTTAAACATTCGTAAAGTAAAAAATGTTCGGGTTGATTTACGACGTCAATACCGCTACATATCTATATAATAAATGCGAAAGTCAGTGTGTCACACTTTTTCAAATTTATTCCTAGAGGCCGTAGCCTAACAAATATAATTCTGGAATCTGGTCGATTAAAAACATTCCGGGAGAGATCCAGACCTGCAAATCCTGAAATTTCGGATTCCCAAGTCTCCATTACTGCGATTATTTTCGGCGATTTTTTTACTTGATTTTTTGCGACGAATTTTTTTGTACGATAATACTTTTGGTAATAATTGAAATTAATTGCGAAAGTCACCAATGGAATAAAAATAATTGTTTGTACGGAAAGAAAGGACCTACGTACATCAAATTGTGGTTAAATTAAGTGGCAGCAGAAAAATTATCATGGAACTTTTAAAAGGTGAGCTTAAATATTAATGCAATACTTAAATGCAGCGATCAATTTCGAGTTCTTCTGAAGTTTATTGCTGACTATCGCATCTACATCTCCCTTCCTTTTGTGATGAAGGCCCAATGAAGAGCCCTCCGCAGGACCCTAGCGTAAATGCCGCCCGATCTACGAAACTCTAGAGTCGAGGTGCATCAATCAGCTAAATGGCAATTTATATATATATATATATATATATAATTCTCAAATATGTGTTTGTATGCGTTAATGTGTGTGTGATCGGATGTTGTTTATACATTTCCACAGTTTCATCCGATTTCGATGATTTCTTTTTTGTTTGATAGATAATTCTTCAGTGCCGGTTTTGAGTCCAAATTGTTGGCGGCAATGGCTCTCCACTACTTCCTGTCCATTATAACTCTCAGCAACGTTTTACTATTTACTTTCTGTTCTTGGATACATATCGTTCATAAAAACTTTAATAAAAATGGTTTAAATTATTACAATAATATTATTTATTATTATACAGTTCCCTTTTCAAGGCCACCCCCCATTCAAATTGTTAACACCCCCATTGGGGATGTGACTTAGTCGCACCCAAATTTGTTACTAATATTGATTTTCGGGTGGGCTGACTTTAAACGTAACCTGCTCCAATTGAACAGCAAAAATTCCCAGTAATGAAAGACTGGGAATAAACAACGTCCGATCACACACACATTAACGCATACAAACACATATTTAAGAATTTTATATATATATATATATATATATATATATATATATATATATATATATATATATATATATATATATATATATATATAATATATATATATATATATATAAATTGCCATTTAGCTGATTGATGCACCTCGACTCTAGAGTTTCGTAGATCGGGCGGCATTTACGCTAGTATTGCATTAATATTTAAGCTCACCTTTTAAAAGTTCAGTGATAATTTTTCTGCTGCCACTTAATTTAACCACAATTTGATGTACGTAGGTCCTTTCTTTCCGTACAAACAATTATTTTTATTCCATTGGTGACTTTCGCAATTAATTTCAATTATTACCAAAAGTATTATCGTACAAAAAAATTCGTCGCAAAAATCACGTAAAAAAATCGCCGAAAATAATCGCAGTAATGGAGACTTGGGAATCCAAAATTTCAGGATTTGCAGGTCTGGATCTCTCCCGGAATGTTTTTAATCGACCAGATTCCAGAATTATATTTGTTAGGCTACGGCCTCTAGGAATAAATATGAGAAAGTGTGACACACTGACTTTCGCATATATTATATAGATATATCAGCTGCAACAATGACACTTTGACCCAGAGACGCATTCATATAAAGGGTGTCCATAAAGTTCGTATGCACTTTAAAAAATTTATAACTTTATTTGCATTTGTGATAGAAATAATCTGGAAAAATGTTATAAAGTTTAATGTACCTAGTTTTAAGTATAGCTAAAATAATTAATGTGATTTCAGGCATTACTGTAAATCAGTTGGCAAATGTTTTCCGTGAACTGCAAAATCGTATTACCCTTTGTATTGCTAATGATGGAGGACATGTGGAAACTTAAATAAAATTTCAATAAAACCTTAAAAAATATAGATTTACTTCTTTCTAATCCTTTTTACAAATTATTTCTATCGCAAAAACAAATAAAGCTATAAATTTTTTAAAGTGCACACAATTTTATGGACACCCTGTATATCTCTTACTTAATTCTCTCCCTTAATTTTTTTGTTAATTTTTCATTCTCTTCTTTATTTTCTCTTTTCTTTGCCTCTTTCTTTTCTTTTTTTATTTCTGATCTTCTTTTTTTTCTTTTTTAGCTTTCCCTCTTTTCCTTACTTTTGACTTATATTTTTCTCTTCATTATTTTTTTAAATTTTGGCTTTTCTTTTCCCCTACTTGCTTTTTCTTTCCCTCTTTTTCTACCGTCTCCTTCATCACTCTCTCTCTTTCTCTCCCTCTCTTCATTACTCTCTCTCTCTCTTTTCTTTCTCTAACATATCTTCCAATATATATGCGTTGCGAAATAATTACCTCCCTTTAATACAATCCAAAGTTATTTCCCTTGGAATTTTACCGCCTTCCACATCGTTTTAGCAATTTTGATAGGTATTTATCCGCACGTCTACTCAATTCAGCATTGATGAAGTTGACCCCTTGCATTTTAAAAAGGATTTATTATGTTTAATATCTATCTATCTATCTATCTATCTATCTATCTATCTATCTATCTATCTATCTATTATTATTATTATTATTATTATTATTATTATTTCATTTCATTTCATTTATGTTGTATACACATTTCCCAGAGACTTAAGGTCAGAAATGGCTTCATGACAACTCCACTGACCATTTTGGTGAAAAAAAAAAACCCTAAGATCACACATATTTTACATAGATAAAAACCTTCGTAATGCGTTAGCTCTACTTGTGAGTACAACTTTTTGTATTTCTTTAAGGCGTGTGATATCAGGGATCCTTCCAATGTGACTTTCGGGACGTTTTACCTATCGATCTGAGGGCTCCAACTACAACTGGAATTATTGATGTGCCAGATTTTTTAGATTTCCACTTCAATATTCTTGTATTTTGATAGTTTGTTGAAGATCTTCAAATATACATTACAATCTGCAGGGGCTGCCATGTCAATAAAAAAGCGCAATCTGTTTTTGTGGTCATTGATGGCGATGTCTGGCCGATTAGCTTTGATTGTTCTGTCCGTGTACATTGTAAAGTCCCATAAAATTGTTGCAGGTTCTATCTCCGTAACCGGGTCTGGGTGGTGTTCATACCAATTTCTTGCAGCTTCCTTTCCGTAGAAGTAGATTTTCCAGTGTAGATACTGACCCACTCTGTCATGCCGAGTTTTATATTCAGTGGGTGCTAACACCGTGTAACCTGATACAAGATGGTCAATTGTTTTTGGATATTTACCACAGAATGTGCATTTCGGGTAAACACTATTAAAAACTGAATAAAAAATAATATACTGCGCTACTTTAAAATCGAAAACCGAAAAGAGAAAATATACAGTATAACAAATAAATAACAACAATTAAAATAAATTGATCTAAATACATTCAAATATATAAATAAACTATCAACCGATACCGATAAACTAGCCGTTTAAAAATTCAAATAAAGATAATCAATCCAAATAAATAAATTAAAAAAATGTTCCCGCCAAAATAATAGTCAGAACAAACCACAACAATCAGCCCCAAAATTCAACAAATAGCTTTAATTATCTTCCCAAACAAAAACAAAACTATCAAATAAGCTATATAAACAAATTTTTATTACGTTAATAAAAACACCGATCAAAATAAAAACAATAAATAAATAAATGTATAAGATAAAAAATAAAAATAAATAAAAACAAGCAAAATAATTTGACCCAAATAAATATAAAATAAGCGACTTCCGGTAAAATAACCGCCTAAATAGACTACACACAATGCTCCACTGACCCGTATATATAAATAGCCGAGAAAAATAAGAGCACTCGTGGCCTGACGATTGCATCTAGCATGAAACAGACTGCCGCCTCTAAGTGTTGACTTCTATATTCACTTTCATTCATATATATATATATATATATATATATATATATATACGATTGTCCAGCTAATATAATGGCTCAAAAGTAACTCAAGGTAGATCTAAGGTGCGAACTGAAGATAATCACCCGAAAGACCTCTTTCTTATATACATCATCATGGCTGATGTTAACCTCCTAGTGTGTGATTTATTTGTGCCTTCTTGGGCTAACATTCTCAGCTGACAGGAAGTGTAAAGATTATATTCATTGCTAGATCTGTTGCGAAGAAAGTTGGTTCACTGTGTCGTGTTAGACACTTTTTCTATTCAGAATCTATTTTACATATTTCCATGTGTACCATTAGTCCATGCTTTGAATATTGCTGCTGCATTTGGTCTACTTTTCCTGCTATATATCTAAAGATTCTTGATAAAATTCAAAGAATAATCCGCAATGTCATTGGTCCTGACATTGCATCTCGGTTTCAGTCATTTTCTCACCGTTGTAATGTAGATTCCCTGTGCCTTTTCTATAAATACTTTCGTAGCAGTTATTCGTATGAATTCTTCGATTTCGTACCTAGACTTTAAGAATTTAAGCTCTGTACTAGATTGGTGGAATGGTCTCGTAAATTTACAGGTAAAAATGTTTAGATAAAATTTAAATTTGAGCTGTTTGAACATCAAAATCCAGGTAAAAAGTGTGAAAAAGCTGTATAATTGATTAAAAAATGTTACGACAAAGTAATGCGAATTAACGAATGGTGGGACATACCCGATTATAAAAGGATTCAGTAGCCATTAGTATCATTTAAAATAACCGTTACCGCCTATACCTATCTAAAAATGAATATTGGGCATTTATATTTGAGTCTGTCAGATTCAGGGAAGAGGTAATTATTGACAATATATCTGAGTCTGCATTTACTTCATACAGGAAATAGGTAATTATTAACAACGTATATGAGTCTGTCCGCATTTATTTCATTCAGGGAATAGGTAATTATTAACAATATATCTGAGTCTATAAGCATTCACTTGATTCAGGGAATAGGTAATTATTGACAATATATCTCAGTCTGCCAGCGTTTAATTGATTCAGGGAATAGGTAATTATTAACAATATATCTGAGTCTGTCAGAATTTACTTAATTCAGGGAATAGGTAATTATTGACAATATATCTGAGTCTGTCAGCATTTACTTGATTCAGGGAATAGGTAATTGTTAACAATATATCTGAGTCTGCCAGAATTTATTTGATTCGGAGAATAGATAATTATTACCAATATATCTGAGTCTGTCAGCATTAATTTGATTCAGGGAATAGGTAATTATTAACAATATACCTGGGTCTGTCACCATTTACTAGATTCGGAGAATAGGTAATTATTAAGAATATATCTGAGTCTGTCAGCATTTACTTGAATCAGGCAATAGGTAATTATTAAAAATATAACGGTGTATGTTAGCATTTTCTTTATTCAGGGAATAGGTAATTATTAACAATATATCTGAGTCTGTCAGCATTTTATTGATTCAATGAATAGGTAATTATTAAGAATATAACGGTGTCTGTTTGCATTAACTTGATTCGTGGAATAGGTAATTATTAACAATATATCTGTGTCTGTCAGAATTTACTTGACTCAGAGAATAGGCAATTATTAACAATATATCTGAGTCTGTCAGCATTTACTTGATTCGGAGAATAGGTCATTATTAACAATATATCTGTGTCTGTCAGCATTTACTTGATTCAGTGAATAGGTAATTATTAAGAATAGATCTGAGTCTGTCAGCATTTACTTTATTCAGTGAATAGGTAATTATTCACAATATAACCCGGTCTGTTTGCATTTACTTGATTCAGGGAATAGGTAATTATTATCTATATATCTGAGTCTAACAGCATTTACTTGATTCAGAGAATAGGTACTTATTAACAATATAACTGAGTGTCAGCAATTAATTGATTCAGGGAATAGGTAATTATTAACTATATATCTGCGTCTACCAGCATTAATTTGATTCAGGGAATAGGTCATTATTAACAATGTATCTGAGTCTGTAATCATTTACTAGATTCAGGGAATATAAAATTATTAACAATATATCTGAGTCTGTCAGCATTTACTTGATTCAGGTAAACGGTAATTATTAACAATATAACGGTGCCTGTTTGCATTTACTTGAATCATTGAATAGGTAATTATTAACAATATAACTGCGTCTGATTGCATTTACTTGATTCAGTGTTTTAGATATTTATTAACAATATAGCTGAGTCTGTCAGCAGTTACTTGATACAGGGGATAGGGAATTATTAAAAGTATACCTTAGTCTATCAGAATTTACTTGATTCAGGGAATAGATAATTATTAACAATATATATGAGTCTGTCGGCATTTACTTGATTCAGGGAATAGATTATTATTAACAATATATCTGGGTTTCATGCATTTCTTAAGGGCACACAAAAATTCAGAGACAATCCGGGAAAGGGTGATTGGGAATGATATACTGATTATGGTGACATGGGTGCATTGAGTGAAAAAGGTTGAGCACCAATGTCTAAGATGGACTGCCTTACACAGTTCTAAGTTCTATGCTATTTTCCAACAAATGGAAAGTGAAGTGGGTTCATGCCTTTCTTAATTGCACACACAAAAGCAAACACCACCTTGGAAAGGGTGATTGATAATGACATTCTGACTGATGGTGACAAGGTACATTGGACGAAAAAGTTAGAGGACCAATGTCTTAGATGGACTGCCTTACAGAGTTGTAGGTGCTATGCAATTTACTTAGAAATGGAAAGAGATGTGGATTCATGACATTCTTAAGGACACACTCAAAAATGCAAACACAATCTTGGAATGGGTGATTGGGAATGACATCCTAACTTATGCTGAGCATAAGGAGCATTGGGTGAAAAAGATTGAGGACCGAAATTTTAGATTGACTGCCTTACAAACTTCTAAGTGCTATGCTATTTACCAACAAAAGGAAAGAGATGTGTGTTCCTTCCTTTCTTAAGGGCGCACACAAATGCAAACAAAATCTTTGAATGGGGGATTGGGAATGACATTCTGAATTATGGTGACTAGGGTGCATTGGGTGAAAAAATTTGATGACCAATGTCTAAGATGGACTGCCTTACATAGTTCTAAGTTATATGCTATTTAACAACAAATGGAATGAGATGTGTGTTCAAACCTTTCTTAAGGGCACACACAAATGCAAACTCATTATTGGAATGGGTAAGTGGGAAAGACCTTCTGACTTATTGTGACAAGGGTGCATGGTGTGAAAAAGGTTGAGGAACAATGTGTAAGATGGACTGCCTTACATAGTTATAAGTGCTATGCTATTTACCAACAAATGGAAAGAGATGTGTGTTCATGCCTTTCATAAGTGCACACAAAAGTACAAACACAATCTTGGAAAGGGTGATTGGGAATGACATCCTGACTTATGGTGACATGGGTGCATTGGGTGAAAAAGTTGAGGACAAATGACTTAGATGGACTGCCTTACACAGTTCTAAGTGCTATGCAATTTACCAAGAAACG
The DNA here is from genome assembly GCA_964036315.1 of Acanthosepion esculentum. Lineage (NCBI taxonomy): Eukaryota > Metazoa > Mollusca > Cephalopoda > Sepiida > Sepiidae > Acanthosepion > Acanthosepion esculentum. The sequence goes on along the minus strand of OZ038517.1, from coordinate 19,743,308 downwards.
GAAAGTGATGTGAGTTTATGCCCTTTTTAAATGCATACACAAATGCAAACACAGTATTGGAAAGGGTGTTTGGGAATGACATCATGACTTAGGGTGACAAGGGTACACTGTTTGAATAATGTTGAGAACCAATGAATTAGATGATCTGCATTACACAGTTCTAAGTGCTATGCTATTTACCAACAAATGGAAAGAGATGTGGGTTCATGCCTTTCTTAAGGGCACACACAAATGCAAAAAAAATATTGGAAAGGGTGATTGGGAATGACATCCGGACTTATGATAACAAGGGTGCATTGGGTGAAACAGGTTGAGGACCAATATCTTAGATGGAATGCCTTACACAGGTCTAAGTGCTATGCTATTTAGCAACAAATGGAAAAAGATGTGTGTTCATGCCTTTTTAACGGCACACTCAAATGCAAACACAATCTCGGAAAGGGTGATTGGGAATGACATTCTGACTTATGGTGACAATGGTGCATTCGGTGAAAATTTTGAGAATAAATATCTAAGATGGACTGCCTTACACATTTCTATGTGCTATATTATTTACCAACAAATGGAAAGAGATGTGTGTTCATGCCTTCTTACAGGCACACTCAAATGCAAACACAATATTGGAAAGGGTGATTGAAAATGACATTCTGACGTATGGTGACAAGGGTGCATTGGGTGAAAAAGTTTGAGGAATAATATCAAAGATGGACTGCCTTACACATTTCTAAGTGCTATGCTATTTACCAACAAATGGAAAGAGATGTGTGTTCATGCCTTTTTAAGGGTACACTCAAATGCAAACACAATGTTGGAAAGGGTGATTGGGAAAGACATTCTGACCTATGGTGACTTGGGTGAAAAAGGTTGAGGACAAATATCTAAGATGTACTGCCTTACACATTTCTAAGTGATATGTTATTTACAGACAAATGGAAATAGATGTGTGTTCATGCCTTTTCATGGGCAAACTCAAACCAATACAATCTTGGAAAGGGTGACTGGGAATGACATTCAGATTTATCGTGACAAGGTTGCATTGGGTGAAAAGGGTTGAGGGCCAATGTCTTAGATGGAGTGCCTTACACATTTCTAAATGCTATGCTACTTACCAACAAATGGAAAGAGACGTGTGTTCATGTGTTTATAACGGCACACTCACATGCAAACACAACCTAGGAAAGGGTGATTGGGAATGACATTCTAACTCATGGCGTCAAGGGTGCATTGGGTGAAAAGGACAAATATCTAAGATCGGCTGCCTTACACATTTCTATGTGCTATGCTATTTACCAAAAATGGAAAGTGATGTGTGAAAGGGTGATTGAGAATGACATTCTGACTTATGATGACAATGGTGCATTGGGTGAAAAAGGTTCAGGACTAATGTCTAAGATGGACTGCCTTACACATTTCTAACTGCTATGCGAGTTACCAAGAAATGGAAAGAGATGTGTGTTCATGCTTTTTTAAGGGCACACTCAAATGCAAACACAATATCGTAATGGGTGATTGGGAATGACATTCTGACTTATAGTGACAAAAGTGTATTGGGTGAAAAAAGTTGAGGTCCAATGTCTAAGATGGACTGCCTTACACAGTTCTAAGTGCTATGCTATTTACCAACAAATGTAAAGAGATGTGTGTTCAAGATATTCTTAATTGCACACACAAATGCAAACACAATTTTGGACATTCTGACTTATGGAGACAAGGGTGCATTGGGTGAAAAAGACCAATGTCTTCTATAGACTGCCTTACACAGTTCTAAATGCTCTGCTATTTACCAACAAATGGAAAGAGGTGTGTGTTCAAAACTTTCATAAGGGCACACACAATTGCATACATAATAATATTGGAATGGGTGATTGTGAATGACATTCTGTCTTTGGTGACAGTTGTGCATTGGGTGATAAAGTTTGAGGAGAATGTCTTATATGGACTTCCTTACACAGTTCTAAGTGCTATGCTATTTTTCGAAACAAATGGAAAGAGATGTCTGTTCATGACTTTCTTAATGGCAAACACAAATGCAAACACAATATTGGAAAGGGTGATTGAGAATGACATTCTCACTTATGCTGACAAGGGTGCATTGGGTGAAAACGTTTGAGGATCAATGTCTAAGATGGACTGCCTTACACATTTCTTAGTGCTATGCTACTTACCAACAAATGGAAATAGATGTGTGTTCATGACTTTCTTAATGGGACACACAAATGCAAACACAATATTGGAAAGGGTGATTTGGAATGACATCCTGAATTATGGTGACAATGGTTCATTGTGTGAAAAAGGTCTAGGATCAATGTCTAAGAAGGACTGCCTTACACAGTTCTAAGTGCTATGCTATTTACCAACAAATGAAAAGAGATGCGTGTTCATGTCTTTCATAAGGGCGCACACAAATGCAAACACAATCGTGGAATGGGGGATTGGGAATGACATCCTGAATTATGGTGACAAGGCTGTATTGGGTGAAAACGTTTGAGGACCAATGTCTAAGCTGGAAGGCCTTACAGAGTGGTAAGTGCTATGCTATTTACCAACAAATGGAAATAGATGTGTGTTCATGACTTTCTTAATGGCACGCACAAATGCAAACACAATCTTGGAAAGGGAGATTGAGAATGACATTCTGACTCATGGTGACAAGTGTGCATTGGGTGAAAAAGGTTTAGGACCAATGTCTAAGATGGACTGCCTTACACATTTATAACTGCTATGCTAATTACCAAGAAATGGAAAGTGATGTGTATTCATGACTTTTTAATGGCACACACAAATGCAAACACTATCTTGGAAAGGGTGATTGGGAATGACATTCTGACTTATGATGACATGGTTGCATTGTGTTAAAACGGTTGAAGACCAATGTCTTAGATGGACTGCCTTACAGACTTCTAAGTGCTATAATATTTACCAACAAATGGAAAGAGATGTGTGTTCATGACTTTCTTAATGGCACACATCAACGCAAACACAATCTTTGAAAGGGTGTTTGGGAATGAGAGCCTTACTTATGGTGACTAGTTTGCATTGGGTGAAAAAGTTTGAGGACCAATGTCTAAGATGGACTGCCTTACAGAGTTCTACGCGCTATGCTGTTTTCCAACAAATGGAAAGAGATGTGTTTTCAGGAGTTTCTTAATGGGACACACAAATGCAAGCACAATATTGGAAAGGGTGATTGGGAATGACATCCTGACTTATGTTGACAAGGGTGCATTGGATGAAAGATGTTGAGGACCAATGTCTCAAATGGACTGCCTTACACAGTTCTAAGTGCTATGATATTTACCAACAAATTGAAAGAGATGTGTGTTCATGACTTTCTTAATATCATACACAATTGCAAACAAACACTTGGAAACGGTGATTGGGAAAGACAATTATGGTGACAAGTGTCATTGGGTGAAAAAGGTTGAGTACCAATGTCTAAGATGGACTGCCTTACAGAGTTCTAAGTGCTATGCTATTTACCAACAAATGGAAAGAGATGTGTGTTCATGATTTTCTTAATGGCACACACTAATGCAAACACAATCATGGAAAGGGTGATTAGGAATGACATCCTGACTTAAGGTGACAACGGTGGATTGGGTGAAAAAGATTTAGGTCCAATGTCTTACATGTACTGCCTTACACTGTTCTAAGTGCTATGCTATTTACCGAGAAATGGAATGAGAAGTGTGTGCATGATTTCCTTAATGACACACACAAATGCAAACAAAAAATTGGGAAGGGTGATTTGTAATGACATCCTGACTTATGGTGAGAACGGTGCTTTTGGTGTAAAAGTTTGATGACCAATGTCTAAGATGGACTGCCTTACACAGTTCTAAGTGCTATGCTATTCACCAACAAATGGAAAGAGATGTGTGTTCAAGACTTTCTTAATGGCACACACAAATGCAAACACAATAAAACTGAGTCTGTCAGCATTTACTTCATTCAGTGAATAGTTAATTATTAACAATATAACTGTTTATGTTTGCATTTAGTTGATTCAGGTGTTTAGGCAATTATTAACAATATATCTGAGTCTGTCAGCATTTACTTGATTCGGAAAATATGTAAATATTAACATTATATCTGAGTCTGTCAGCATTTAACTGATTCAGGGAAAAGGTAATTATTAAAAATACACCTGAGTTTGTCAACATTTACATAATTCGGAGAATAGGTAATTATGAACAATATATCTGAGTCTGTCAGCATTTAATTGATTCAGGGAATAGGTAATTATAAACAATATAACTGTGTCTGTTTGCATTTACTTGATTCAGGGTTTTATGTATTTATTAACAATATACCTGAGTCTTTCATCATTTACTTGATTCGGAGAATAGGTAATTATTAAAAATATATCTGTTTCTGTCTGCATTTACCTGATTCAGGGAGTAGGTAATTATTAACAATATAACAGAATCTGCCTGCATTAACTTGATTCGGAGAATAGGTAATTATTAACAATATATCAGAGTCTGTCAGCATTTACTATATTCAGTGAATAGGTAATTGTTAACAATATAACTGAGTCTGTCAGCATTTACTTGATTCAGGGAATAGGTAATTATTAACAATATATCTGAGTCTGTCAGCAATAATTGATTAAGGGAATAGGAAATTATTGACAATATACCTTAGTCTGTCAGCATATATTGATTCGGAGAATAGGTAATCATTAACAATATATCTGAGTCTGTCAATAGTTACTTGTTTCAGGTAATAGGTAATTATTAACAATATAATTGAGTCTGTACCCATTTACTTCATTTAGGTAATATGTAATTATTAACAATATAACTGAGTCTGTCAGCATTTACATGATTCAGGGAATAGGCAATTATTAACAATATATCTGAATCTGTAAGCATATACTGTATTCAAGAAATAGATAATTATTAACAATATATCTGAGTCTGTAAGAATTTGTCGTTGTTTTCGCTTATGTGGAGATTTTCTGAGCTTGGTCGAACACGTGGTGCCGATGTGAAGTGAAGGTTGGATATGCGACCCCATTTTGTCGTTTTCTACGTTGCCCGTTGGACTGTTACGACGGATTATCGTTTGAACTGTGATTTTCAGGGAATAGGTAATTATTAACAATATATCGGAGTGTGTCTTAATTCACTTGATTCAGGGAATAGGTATTTATTAACAATATATTCAGGGAATAGGTTATTATTGACAATATACCTGAGTCTGCCAGTATTTACTTGATTCAGGGAATAGCTAATTATTATAAATATATTTGAATCTATCAGCATTTACTTGATTCAGGGAATAGGTAATTATTAAAAATATATCTGAGTCTGCCAGCATGTAATTGATTCAGGGAATAGGTTATTATTGACAATATAAGTGAGTGAGTCAGCATTTACTTCTTTCAGGGAATAGCCAATTATTAACAATATATCTATGTCTGTAAGCATATACTTTATTCAAGTAATAGAAAATTATTAACAATATATCTGAGTCTCTAAGTATTTACATTATTCAGAGAATAGGTAATTATTAACAATATACCTGAGTCTGCCAGCTTTTACTTGATTTAGGAATAGGTAATTATTCACAATGTATCTGAGTCTGTCAACATTTACGTGATTCAGTGAATAGGTAATTATTAACAATATATTGGAGTGTGTCATAATTCACTTGATTCAGCGAATAGGTATTTAATAACAATATAACTGATTCTGTCAGCATTTAATTGATTCAGGGAAAAGGTAAATATTAACAATATATCTGAGTCTGCCAGCATTTACTTGATTCAGGGAATAGGTTATTATTGACAATATACCTGAGTCTGTCAGCATTTACTTGATTCAGTGAGTAGGTAATGATTATAAATATATCTGAGTCTGCCAGTATTTACTTGATTCAGGGAATAGGTAAATATTAACAATATATTTGAATCTGTCAGTATTTACTTGATTCAGGGAATAGGTTAATATTAATATTAACAATATAACTGAGTCTGTCAGAATTTACTTCATTCAGGGAACAGGTAATTATTGACAATATAGCTGAATCTGTCAGAATTTAATCGATTCAGGAAATAGATAATTATTAAGAATATAACTGAATCTGTCAGCATTTACTTGATTCAGGGGATAGGTAATTATTAATAATATAACTGAGTCTGTAAGAATTTACTTGATTCAGGGAATAGGTAATTATTAACAATATACCTGAATCTGTCAACATTGCCTGATTCGGAGAATTGGTAATTATTCACAATATATCTGAACCTGTCAGCATTTACTTAATTCAGGGAATAGATAATTATTCACAATATATCTGAGTCTGTCAGCATTTACATGATTCGGAGAATAGGTAGTTATTAACAATATAACTGAGTTTGTCAGCATTTACTTGATTCAGGTGATAGGTAATTATTAATAATAGAACTGAGCCTGTCAGAATTTACTTGATTCAGGGAGTAGGTAATTATTAATAATATATCTCAGTCTGCTAGCATTTACTTGATTCAATGAATAGGTAATTATTAACAATACATATAAGTCTATAAGCATATACTTGATTCAATAAATACATAATTATTAACAATATATCTGAGTCTGTATGAATTTACTTCAATCAGCGAATAGGTAATTATTAACAATATACCTGAATCTGTCAGCATTTACTTGATTTAGGAATAGGTAATTATTCACAATATAACTGAGTCTGTCAACATGTACCTGATTCGGAAAATAGGTAATTATTCACAATATATCAGAGTCTGCCAACATTTCCTTAATCCAGTCCTCAAACATCTGCCTGATTCTTAGAATAGGTAATTATTAACAATATAACTGAGACTGCCAGCATATACTTGATTCGGAGAATAGGTAATTGTTACCAATATATTTGAGTCTGTCAGCATTTACGTGATTCAGTGAATAGGTAATTATTAACAATATATCTGCGTCTGTCAGCATTTACTTGATTCAGGGTATAGATAATTATTAACAATATATCTGCCTCTGCCAGCAATTACTTGATTCAAGGTATAGGTAATTATCAACAATATATATCTGAGTCTGTCAGCATTTACATGTTTCAGGGAATCGGTAATTATTAAGAATATAACTGAGTCTGTCAGAATTTACTTAATTCAGGGAATACGTCATTATTAACAATATATCTGAGTGTGTCATAATTTACTTGATTCAGCGAATATGTAATTATTAACAATAGAACTGAGTCTGCCAGCATATACTTGATTCATGGAATAGGTAATTATTAACAATATATCTGAATCTGTAAGCATTTACTTAATTCAGGGAATAGTTAATTATTAACAATATATCTGAGTCTGCCAGCATTTACTTGATTCGGAGAATAGGTAGTTATTAAGAATATAACTGAGTTTGTCAGCATTTACTTGATTCAGGTGATAGGCCATTATTAATAATATAACTGAGCCTGGCAGAATTTACTTGATTCAGGGAGTAGGTAATTATTAACAATATATCTGAGTCTGTCAGAATTTACTTGATTCAATGAATAGGTAATTATTAACAATATATATGAGTCTATAAGCATATAGTGGATTCAAGAAATACATAATTATTAACAATATATCTGAGTCTGTATGAATTTACTTCATTCAGCAAATAGGTAATTATTAACAATATACCTGAATCTGTCAGCATTTACTTGATTTAGGAATAGGTAATTATTAACTATATATCTGAGTCTGACAGCATTTACTTGATTCAGGGAATAGGTAATTTTTAACAATATAACTGAGTCTGTCAGAATTTACTTGATTCAGTGAATAGGTAATTATTAACAATATATCTGCCTCTGCCAGCATTTACTTGATTCAAGGTATAGGTAATAATTATTAATATATATCTGAGTCTTTCAGCATTTACTTGATTCAAGGAATAGGTAATTATTAACAATATAACTGAGTCTGTCAGAATTTACTTGATTCAGGGAATACGTCATTATTAACAATATATCTGTGTCTGTCATCATTTACTTGATTCATGTGATAGGTAATTATTAACATTATAACTGCGTCTGCCAGCATTTACTTGATTCAGGGAATAGGCAATTATTAACAATATATCTGAATCTGTAAGCATATACTGTATTCAAGAAATAGATAATTATTAACAATATATCTGAGTCTGTAAGAATTTGTCGTTGTTTTCGCTTATGTGGAGATTTTCTGAGCTTGGACGAACACGCGGTGTTTTGCCGATGTGAAGTGAAGGTTGGATATGCGACCCCATTTTGTCGTTTTCTACGTTGCCCGTTGGACTGTTACGACGGATTATCGTTTGAACTGTGATTTGGCTACAAGTGTTGCGGTCGAGAGACAAAAGAAATCTGTTGCAGACGTTTATTGCTACTATAAGTTGACAGTCTTTTTTTTTCTTTTCTTTAAAACTACACATTTATCTGCTTCAGGGTGTAGTGTCCATAAAGACATACATCGATTAAAAAAATAATCATACTGTCACGGTTTCGGGTCCATAAATAATAACTAAAAATGTATTATAATGCCAAAAAAAAATGATAATAAAATAATTATAACAATTATAATTCACTCACAATAAACCAATGAGAATTGGCTCCACTTTTCCCCTCTACAAACACAAATACGTGACATTTTCACTGTAGGACAAGCAGTTCACACAGACAGGTTGTTAACATGTGCGTCAACAAAAATTTCATCTCCTTTTCCTTTTTCAGGTCATCATAGTAACATTTATCTCTTAGCACTCAATAAAAAAATCAAGGTATGAAAATCCTAGACATTTCTTGTATTTTTCCAGCTAAATTATCTGGACACTCATTACATACATCTATAAAAAAAAAAACATATTATAAAGATTGTATACAGTTTACTTATTTTTATCTTATCATTCTGTCGGATTCTGATCCATATTTGATCTAAATTTGATCCCAAACTCACAATTTTATTCAGTATTACTGTCTTTCATGTTTCCAAAACCACATAACAACGTAATAATAGATAATACTCTTTTTATTGTTTCCACATTTTGCTGTTTCGGATTTTCTACGAGTATTTTTGTATATATAAATGTTAAAGGGTTTTATAATTATTTACTTAGTTATATATCCGCGACAAGAGATAGGCGAATATTGATCGCTTATATTTGAGTCTGTAAGCATTTACTTGTTTCAGGGGATAAGTAATTATTGGCACTTAACTTACTTATAAATCTGTGACAGCCATTAAGAGGGTTAGTATGTGGGTGGTAATTCTTCACATCGAGATTGCACTCATAGTATCTGGATATCTGGGAATGGAGTAAATTCCGATTTTATGATAGCCGAAGCTACTGTGAATTCTCTAACTAGCTTTTTATTTGCAACTTCAAACAATTTTTAAAAGCGAGGGCTTGGGATCCCTATTTTAATAATGAAAAGGCTGGTACAGCTGAACACATTTTGGAATATTTTTCTCTCAGTCTGTTGCTCTCAAAAGGTCGTCATTGTTTAGGCTTATTCAACCAATTTTTGATAGAATAGATAAAGTAAACATTTTGGTCAATAAACGTGTCCGTAAATAAGATGTCATATCAACACGAATCTTTTTTCCCAGGACACCGCTTTATTTTTTTTAACTACCTTCACTCTTCAGCAATGTTTATTGATTTTAAAAGCGATGACGAGAATTGGAATAAAATCTAAACATATGATGAAAGTTAATTCATACATTTTTTTGTTCTTGAGAATTCATAAGAAAAATATTAACATAACTTAGATTGATCATTTACAAGAATAATTTTAAATTTACAACATTCTAATAATTAATACAAAGGCAATGGAATATTTATAATTTACCAGTTCAAAGAAAGAAATACGAAAATAATGTTTTATTCATAAATTTATAAAATAAAAAATATTAAAATATGTTAACCAACTATAAGGAAATCCTTATTATTTACCATTTTATAAAGTTCGAATCAATTGGAAATTATCTAATGTTTTCCCAACCATTCGAATAATAAATAAATAGTGTAAATAATGGTTGCCTATTTATAGACTTAAAGAGCATCCCCTAGAGAGGGTTATTTTGTAAAGCCAACAATTTACAAGAATAATTTTATATTTACAACATTTAATACAATGCAATATTTATCATTTACCAATTCATAAAGTAATAAATATGAAAACAATTTTTTATTCATAAATTTATAAACATTTACTAAATTATTAAAATATGTGAACCAACTATGAGGAAATAATTATTATTTACCATTTTATAAAGTTCGAATCAATTGGCAATTAGCCAATGTTTTGCCAACCATTCCAATAAAGAATAGAATAAATAGTGTAGATAAACAATCTAAAAATAAATATTGTTTATTATTTTCGTTGTCAATTCTTAAGAACAAGGAAAATGCATAAATTCACTTTCAGCATATGCTTAGATTTTATTCCAATTCTCATCATCGCTTTTTAAAACAATAAACATTGCCAAAGAGTGAAGGCAGTTAAAAATGAAAACGGTGTCAGGGGAAAAACCTTCCATATGACACTCCGTTTTTTTTTGTTTTTTTTTTTTTGCGAGCACGAAGGTCCTTGTTTGTAACAATAAAAAAAAATCTAACCTCCATTTTATATCCATACTATTACGAAGTTTTTAGATGTGTGTCTTTAAATACATTTTTTTTCAATTATTATTGTTTTCTTTTATTTCACGTAATCGGTCTTTTCCCCTCTTTGGTAAGTAAACATCTTGGAACGCTCCTTCATTGTCATATAAAAGTGACATTATATTAGGTGCAAGCGCAAGGGAGGTAACTCCATTAAAGCGAAGAGTTAATTCAACTGCTTAAAGCTTGGATCATCATATAAATTAAAATTGCTTACATTTAAGGGGGGTAGTTAAAATAATAGCGGTGTCATGGGAAAACACGTCCTTTTGAAACTCCCTTCTTATTGTGGGGATGTTTATTTTATCTTTATCCCATCTCATTTGTTTTTTTTTTCTTACGGCTAACTAGGTCATTTGAGAAGCAGACGACATGTATAGAAGTGAAATATTTCATTTGGAAGCTTATATTTTCCTGAATATAAAATTAAAAAAAAAATATTTGGAGGGTAGCTGTTCACCAAATAATTATATTTATGCCAAGTGGACAGAGAAACAAAAAAATATCAGGTCACTTCATAAATAATGTTTTAAACATTACCCTTTTATTTTTTTCCCGTTTTTTTTAATCTGTGACAGCCATTAAGGGTTAGCACGTGGGTGGTAAGTCTTAACCTCGCGATTCCACTTTTGATAACTGGATATCTGGGGAATCAAAACTATTAGGGCAGATTTCCATTTTATGGTAGCTGAAGACCCTGTGAATTCCCTAATTAGCTTTCTTGGTAACATCAAACAGTTCTTAAAAACGAGGGTTTGGGTTCCTTATTTGAATAAGGATAAGCCAGTACAGCTGAATGACTTTCGTAATGTTCCTCTTAAAAGGTCATTATGATATCAAATTATCCATCCAAAATTTTAATATAAAAAAATAAAATAAAAGTGATATCTAAATCACATCGCAGACTGAGAAAATTTTTTTGAATCATTTCATCCCATGCAAGGAAGTAAAGCCACTAAGACACGAAGGGGTTAATGGATGTGGAAGAATTAGAAAGCAGAAACATTATTAAGGAGTGAGAAGAGTAAAAGAGTAATCGGGAAGACAGTAGATAACGATTGACATTGCATTTAAATTTTTGACGATTAAAGTTGAGAGGAAAGCAAGAAGCCGGAAGAGAGTTCCACAAGCGAAAAATGAGTGAGAACAAAAGAAGAGTAATCAGGAAGACAGTAGATAACGATTGACATTGCATTTAAATTTTTGAAGATCAAAGTTGACAGGAAAGCAAGAAGCCGGAAAAGAGTTCCACAAGTGAAAATTAAGTGAGAACAATAGAAGAGTAATCAGGAAGACAGTCGATAATGATTGATATTGCATTAATTTTTTGAAGATCAAAGTTGAGAGGAAAGCAAGAAGCCGTAAAAGAATGCCATAAAGGAGAAGTGCGAGAAAAGAAACTGTTAGCATAGAAGTTACGGTTATATCTAACAAATTCAACTGTAAATTGATGAGATCTTGTTGGCAATTTCTTAATAGACTTAAATTAAAAAAAAACGTCAGGAGGGAGTAAATGGTCGTATCACCAAACATAGATACCAAGACGAGAACTGATGACGTCAGGAAGGAGTAAATGGTCGTATCACAAACATAGATACCAAGACGAGAACTGATGACGTCAGGAAGGAGTAAATGGTCGTATCACCAAACATAGATACCAAGATGAGAACTGATGACGCCAGGAAGGAGTAAATGGTCGTATCACCAACATAGATACCAAGACGAGAACTGATGACGTCAGGAAGGAGTAAATGGTCGTATCACAAACATAGATACCAAGACGAGAACTGATGACGTCAGGAAGGAGTAAATGGTCGTATCACCAACATAGATACCAAGACGAGAACTGATGACATCAGGAAGGAGTAAATGGTCGTATCACCAAACATAGATACGAAGACGAGAACTGATGACTTCAGGAAGGAGTAAATGGTCGTATCATCAACATAGATACCAAGACGAGAACTGATGACGTCTGGAAGGAGTAAATGGTCGTATCACCAAACATAGATACCAAGACGAGAACTGATGACGTCAGGAAGGAGTAAATGGTCGTATCACCAAACATAGATACCAAGACGAGAACTGATGACGTCAGGAAGGAGTAAATGGTCGTATCACCAACATAGATACCAAGACGAGAACTGATGACGTCAGGAAGGAGTAAATGGTCATATCACCAACATAGATACCAAGACGAGAACTGATGACGTCAGGAAGGAGTAAATGGTCGTATCAACAACATAGATACCAAGTCGAGAACTGATGACGTCAGGAAGAAGTGAATGGTTGTATCACCAACATAGTTCAACTACTAAGTCTATGTTTTCCTGAATATAATGTTGTCTATAGCAGACACTTAAAAAGTTTAATTTGTAGGAAAATGAAATAAAATCGATAAATAAAAAACAATGAATAATAAAACAAAATACATTTTCCAATGTACCTAAGAGTAAAGGAACCAGGAATGTCATTACCGCCCATGGTTTCTTCAAACTCCTGATAGACGGCGCTGGTTATGTCTATAAAAAGACAAACACTTTCTTGTCTCGTACTCTTTCTTCCCCTGCTCCAAGATGTAGCACAACGTGGTAATTACGTCCCAGCTGGAGAACCTCCTGTTTCCCAGGTCCACTGACGGCTGAATACTCTTTCCATTTTCCAACGAATGTCGTCTGACGATGGTCTCAACATCTCCACTTATTAAGTGAGTACAAAAGATTTCTTTGGTTCTTCCAACTTTGCACAAGGCTGACTTGAAATCAACCATTAATACTATGCTGATACTTAATTACCCTAACTTCTGGTCCAAAAAGAAAACGGACATCCTGTAACCATGTTTAAACCTTCCAACGATAAAGTACAAACTTTTCTTTGGTTGCTCCAAATCTGTGCAAGGCTGACTTGAACTCAAACGTTAATCCGATGCTGATACTTACCCTAACTTCTGGACCAAAAAGAAAACGGACATCTCATAACTATGTTTCAACCTTCCAGCGATAAAGTACAAACTTTTCTTTGGTTGTTCCAAGCGTGGGCAAGGCTGACTTGAACTCACACATTAATACTTACTCTAATTTCTGGTCCAAAAAGAACTTTCCTCAAGATTTATAAGATGCTGATACTTACCCTAACTTCTGGTCCAAAAAGAAAACGGACATCCCATAATCATGTTTAAACCTTCCAGTGATAAAGTATAAACTTTTCTTTGGTTGTTTTTAGCCTGCGCAAGGCTGACTTGAACTTAAACATTAATACGATACTTATACTTACTTACCCTAACTTCTGATCCAAAAAGAAAACGGACATCCCATAATCATGTTTAAACCTTCCAGCGATAAAGTACAAACTTTTCTTTGGTTGTTCCAAGTCTGGGCAAGGCTGAATTAAACTCAACCATTACTCCGTACTTACTGTAATTTCTAGTCCAAAAAGAACTTTGTTTCCCAAGGTTTATATAAAAAGGAAATAAATGTCCTGTAATAGAACCACAAGTATGTTTTTTCTTAATTGTTTGTCCTGTGTGGATACACATACACACACGTCTATAATACACCACAACTTGCAACCTTTTAAATGTTATTTTTATTTATGTTCATCCATTATCAGGCCCAAGAGCCACTTCAGGTAGCGGCTTACTTAGCGTCGAAATGGACAAGCATTATGAGTATAATGAAAAAACAAGATGGAATTTTGGAATTTTCAGTATCCTTCTGTAGAACCACTGTGACGACGTTCCCCGCTATTCCGTCGTTTATTTTACCTATAATGATATGCAAGGTCGGTTGTATGCGTATACACCCGGCTAGCTATGTCTACAGGTTTGTCCATTTGGCTCGACAAAGAATAAAGACAATTGCTTTTCAAGACACTCTCGTTGAAAAATAGCAACAACACGAATTCTCATTTAGCCGTCTATGTTTTACTACGGCAAAACTGCCATTTCCCTAAATTCTGCTGGTTCTTTCCTCACCTGTCACCTACCTACTTACTGACTTCCTCCCTCACTCTGCTTATATGGATAGTGACTGGGGACCAACCACCCCTATCCGTCCCTTTGTGTTCCTTAACAAGAGACCATCCATTCGGCTTTTTAGGTGGTCAGATTCTTCAAAGAACTACTTTTATGATTATCTAAAATCATTGACAAAATTTTATGTTTGCCAATGCAAAGGCGGTTGGAGACAGAAATCCTGAACAACTCTGACACTTAAATTGACTCAAAGATGGACTGGAGACGAATTTTCTACGAAACTGAAATAATTAAGTGGACTTAAAAGGAATTTATCTACATATCTTCTGAGGATATGTGAGGAATCGTATTGTTACACCACATTTCTGCTGCCTCTAGTTTGCCCAGCATTCATTGGCATATAAAAGGATAGATAAAACATAGCTATTCAGCACTTCTTTATTTCCAGCGAAAATTTTCCGTTTCTTAGCATCTTAGCCATGTCATAAAACCGTTGGCGGGCAAAGGTCACTACAATCAGAATACGTTTTACGGTATATACCCCTTAACATGCTGTGTATTCAAGAGGACGCTCATTTTTTTTAATATATGAAATCAGTGAGTGATACCGGTGTATCCCATTCTGATTCTTGATAGGACAACTTCTTCTTTCCAAAAATGTTTGAGACCATGGCGCCATTCTCCTAGAACGAGTTTAATTTTGTAAAGTTTGTTCTTTTGGTGGTAGTTACATTGAGTGCGAAATTAATAAGAGCTTCCTTCACCCACTTTTTTCAAATTCGGAGGACTGAGGAATAAGTAAAGAAATTCGAGAGCCTATGTGAGTTTATTATGTGAGTTTATAGTTTTTTTTAAGCATTCCACCCCAAGCAAGGAGGGAAGCCACTAGCACACAAGGGGTTACAGAGAGTTGGAGCGAGAGCAAAGAGGAGTGATAGAGAAGGATAGGGGATAGATCAAGGCATCTGGAGACGTCGATTGACATTATATTTGAATAGTTGGAGATTATAGCTATCAGGGAAACAGGAAAAGGGGAGGGAGTTCCACAGGCGAGAAGTGCGAGACATGAAGCTGTTGGAGTAGAAGAAACGGCTACACTTAACAGTTTCGACAGTGAAAGGGTGAGAGCGAGATGCCAGCCTAGTTGAACGCTTAAATTCATGAAGTCTGGGAACCATCGAAAGCAGCTCATCGGAGCAGTTGCCGTGAAAATATTTGTAAAAAAGACAGAGGGAGGCGACGGCACGTCTGTGAGAGATCGACTGCAGACGAGATGCCAGATCAGGGCCAATTACATTGCATATCCATCTCTGGATTTCCTCAAGGACCTTAAGGGAAACATAATGGGCTCCAGACCATATATGGCAGCAATACTCCATGCAAGGGCGAATGGTTGATTTGTAGGTCTGAGGAATCGACTCAGGCGAGAAAAATTTCCTGGTGCGGCACAGGGAGCCAACTTTCTTTGCAGTGGACGAAGCTATTGACTCAATGTATTTGTTCCATCTCAGGTCAGCGGACAGTGTGAGGTGCCCTAGTGGAGTTGAGCGTCAGGCATTCTAATGGGGGTGGGGGGCAGGGATGGTTCTCTGTGGTGAGTAATAGAGAGCAGTTTTGTTTTGTTGCTTTGAAGTCTCTATAAGGTGTTTACAAATTTTACCTGTATAATAAAAACTGACATAATTTAGTAATTCCGGTGGGGGGGGGGGTCAATTTATTACTTAATAACAATAGAAAAACGTACCCCCACTTTATGACCGTAGAAACTCAGATTAATTTTAGTGTAAATATAAATTGCAAATTTTTTCAACACTATTTGGTGAATAAAACATTTATTGTGATACAGTGTAAAATTCAGATATGCATTATCCACGGAAGCACTTTATACAGCATGGAATATTTTGAGTATGCGTCTGAAAACAAAACGACCACAGCTTATATTTTACTCAGAGTGTAAACAATGAAAATTAACAGAATGTCTTCCATCCATGACCGTAACAACTGCGATGCTGTCGATGTTGTCTGAGTTGTCAAATATGGAACTAAAATAAAAAACAAAATAAGATAAAAAATAAAATGAAAAACAAAATAAAAAATAAAATAAAAATAAAATAAAATAAATTAAAAAATGAAATGAAATAAAATAAAATATAAAATAAAATAAATTTAAAATAAAAATAAAATATAAAATAAAAAAAATAAAAAAAGGAAAACGGATAAATAATAAAGAGCCAAAAATAAAGATAGAATATAAGAAATAAAGGCAGAAATTTAAAAAAATTAAAAAATACTAGAAATTTTTAATTTGAATGTTAAAAAATTGAAATAAAGATAAAATAATGTTTTCTGAGTTGTCAAATATGGAACTAAAATAAAAAATAAAATAAGATAAAATAAAAAATAAAATAAAATAAAAAATAAAAATAAAATAAAATAAATTAAAATAAAAATAAAATAAAAAAATAAAAATGAAAAATAAAATAAAATATAATAAAATAAAATATAATAAAATAAAAATAAAATAAAATAAATTAAGAAATGAAATAAAATAAAATTAAAATTAAAAATAAAATAAAATAAAATAAATTTAAAAAAATTAAGAAATAAAATAAAAAATAAAATAAAATATAATAAAATAAAAAATAAAATAAAAATAAAATAAAATAAAAATAAAATAAAAATAAAATAAAATAAATTAAGAACTAAAATAAAATAAAAAATAAAATAAAAAATAATATAAAATAAATTAAAAAATGAAATAAAAAAAAATAAAAAATAAAATAAAATAAAATAAATTAAAAATAAAACAAAATAAAAAATAAAATAAAAAGGAAAACGAATAAATAATAAAGAGCCAAAAATAAAGATAAAATATGAGAAATAATGACAGAAATTTAAAAAAAAATTAAAAATACTAGAAATTTTTAATTTGAATGTTAAAAAATTGAAATAAAGATAAAATTAAAAATTAAAATTAAAAACTTAAAAAGTAAAAAAAATAGAAAAATTTTTAAATGTTAGAAAATAAAATTAAGTAGAAAAAATGAAATTAAATTTTGAAATTAAAAGTAAAAAAAATGAAAGTTAAGATATCAAATTTAATGATTTAAATTATAAATGTAAAAAATCAAATTTGTAAAAAGAAAATAATCAGGATGATGCAGCAAATTAGATCAGGAGTCAGAACAGCGTCTAGAGAGAAAAATGAAACAAATGGAAATTTGGTTTGGTTAAGTGAGGTTACGATATATTAACCATTGTTGGATTAATTAACATTGACTGTAAATCTACAAGGGCAAACACATAACGAATCAATATGGAACTAAAATAAAAAATAAAATAAAATAAAAAATAAAATAATATAAAATGAGATAAAAAAAATAAAATAAAAAAAATAAAATAAAAAATAAAATAAAAAATAAAATAAAATAAAAAATAAAATAATATAAAATAAGATAAAAAAAATAAATAAAATAAATAAAAAATAAAATAAAAAATAAAATAAAATAAAAAATAAAATAAATACTGGTATTGTATGCAATAGAGTCAAAAAGGAATAAAGTAATAATGCATTGCTGGTAATATTTTTTTCAAAGTATTTCTGGTATTAAAACCTATTTTTAAACAAGTTTGGGTGTTAACTATTTACCCATAGCTGGGACTCTAACAAGTGCTCCCATCCCGGGTCAGGGTGGACCTGGGAACACCAGCAATTAAGAGGTGGTTCCACGCTCCACAAAACCTCCTGATCAGAGGCCTTGCTATCAGATGTAGTTTATCGTCTTAACCAGGATGGAAGTAAACAGGAAATTAGAATGTAGATAAATAAAGTGGGGGATCAATTCTATATTACAAGCAATATATAATCTGATCCCTCACTTTATGACCACTCTAGTTTCTATACATTCATATTCCAGAGAATGTAAATAAATATAAAAGATATACCTACAATAAACTATAAATAGGCTATGAAGTGGGAGATCAATTTTATATTACAATCAATACATAAACTAATCCCTCACTTTTTGGTCACGGTAGTTTCTATACATTTATATTCCAGAGAATGTAAATAAATCTAAAAGACATGCCTACAATAAATTAGAATGTGGCTATAAAGTGTGGGATCAATTTTATATTACAACCAATATATAAACTGGTCCCTCATTTGTGGCCACGTAAGTTTCTATATATTTATGTGCCAGAGAATGTAAATAAATCTAAAAGACATGCCTGTGTAAGACTTAACCCATAGTTCGAGGGAGAGGAAGAGTTGAATTTATATTTTTCCCAAGGGTATCTGGGCGTAAGTGAATATAACGAACCCAATGGGAATTGGAACTCGGCTCTCCGATTAAAAATTCGAAGCCGATATCCATTACAACACTCGCACATCCAAGCTTATAGCACCTAGTAATCCAAAGCGGTCACTCATCTGGGTACTGACCAAGATCGTACGGGAACCAGTGTTTTAACGTGATGGGGTTGTAAGCCTATTGAATTTCGATCATGCACCATAACAGACGACACCTGAATTGTGAATGAGTTGCCTTCTATATAACAAATGCGAATGTCTGTCTGTCTGTCACTTTGTCACACATTTTCAACTTTACTCCTAGAATCCGTAGCCCAACATATCATACCATTTTGGAATCAGACCGACTCCGTAAGCAAATCAAAAACATTCCGGGCTGGATCTGGACCCGCAATCCTGAAATTTGGGATTCCCAAGTTTTCATTACTGCGATTGCTTTCGGATTCCGCCATCTTGGTTTCTACTGATAAAAGCAGTTAAAGGGACACAACTCTCTAACTTATAATGTTCAAAGTTAAAAAAATACTATTCTCAAATTACAGTATTTCAAAACAAAATTGTCTGTTTTTTCAACTTTACTCCGAGAGGCAGCAGTCCAACATTTCATACCATTTTGGAATCAGGCCGACTCCGGGAGCAAATTAAAAACATTCCTGGCCGGATCTGGACCGGCAATCCTGAAATTTCTGTAACATGAGCTATTGGAAATTAGAGAGTTGTGTCCCTTTAATTGAAAAAGTGTGACACAGTGACACATTGGCATTTATTATATAGAAGGTAAGCTATTGAAACTTGTCTTTTTAATTGAAAACGTGTGACGTAGTGACATTGGCATTTATTATATAGAAGATGAGCTATTGAAAGTTGTGTCCCTTTAATTGAAAAAATGTGACACAGTGGCACACTAACATTGGCATTTATTATATAGATATATGTTGGCAACGCCACCTTACGGTTGCTAGTAGAAGTACTTTGGCTGACAAGTAAGATAATCCCACAATATCGTTTGTCAGTCTGCCTCCGTTTTCACTCTCTTTTTTATTTGCGTTAATGTAGCAATGATTATTCTCTTTAATCCGTGCAAATGCAACTGGAGTTTTTGCACATATAAAATGTTTATGAGTATAAGCACTTACACGAATTTGATTGGTCGAGAAATTCAGTCTTACCTCCAACATTCAATTTGATGCTAACATTTTTCGACGAATCAACGTCGTTGATGCACGTGAAAGTGCCCGCGTCTTCAGGCTTCACAGGGTTGATGACTAATTTGGACCGTCGAATGTATTTTGTTTCATAGATCCTATTGAAAGAAATATAAATATATTTATGAAGGTATATGTGAAAAGTGTGTGTATATAAATATATAATTATTTTAAGACATTTTTTATGTTTATACATTCTTTTTATAGATACAAGTATTTAAGTAAATGCTCTGTTTTATAATAAACAGTATTAATAACATTTACCGGCCGGAATCACGACGAGCTCAAAGATACATCATTTTTATTTTTACGTCACTGCGTTTAGCGAAAAACCGCGAAAAACGAAAAATCGATTTCAACAAAAATTTTAAACTAAAAATTCCCTCAATTTTCAAGCAATCTAATGCAAACTTTACTCGATTTTAGCCAACAATAAGTTAATTGTTTAACAGTGATTTAACTTGATAACTGAGTCCACCCATGTTGCGAAAACCCGCGTAAATAGCGAAAAATGGCGATATTTATTGGTTTCTTTCTTATTTTTCGTTGTTTTTTTCAACCAATTTTCATCAATTTTAACAATTGCTTTATAAATGTATCCTCTTTTATATCCCTGGTAGCACTCTGACAAACTGAATTTGAAATACTCCAAAATAATTGTGGTCTGAAGTGGTTCTTCACGTTGCCTGTTTTACCCGTTCATGTCCTCGGCTAACTTTGATTGAATAAATACAGACGACTTCTGTTATATCAGTAACTGCATTAATTTAAAATAGGTTTTTAATGAAAGAACTTTAAAGTAATTGAAGAAGATAGACTCTGTTATATCTAAACATGATGCTGTTTTTGCTCCATTCTAATTGAACGCATTTTCTGATCGACCAGTTGGGTATGGCTGCTAGTTCCTGATCAGCTGGGTATGGCTGTTAGTATAAATTCAAAATGCTTACGACTGTTCTTACCGTTTTGTGAAATCCTTGCGATAGACCCTTTCTCCGTTCATCCACCATTGAGTTCCTACAGTTCTACTTTGGCAATTGCTAAGAGAGCAATTCACCACAAAAGGATTACCTTCTTCCACCCAAAATGAGGAGCCCTCAACGATGGGTAGGCAATCCTGGCATAAAACTCCTGTGCCGATGAGAAAAACTGGGAAAAAAGAAAGAAACAAAAATAAAAGATATAGAAAGTAAGAATTAAAAATAAAAAAAATTTCAGGTGGAGGGGGGGATGATAGGGAATCAGATTCAAAAACAAAAAAAAATGTAACACAGAATCCCGAAAGTTTTTTTTTTGCTTTTTTAAAAATGTTTACAAATTCAAAGCTTAAGAGACACTCAAGGTAGAGGGTTACTGTGTGGTGTTGTAAAGCGTAAGAAAGGGTAAGAAGTGAAGTTCTTTGGGACTATGCAGGAAAGATAACGTTTAACTCTAGAATGGAGGTCAAGATTTAGCTTACAATACACACGCACACACACACACACACAGATATATATATGAATATAAAAGTGAACATAGAAGTCAACACTTAGAGGCGACAGTCTGTTTCATGCTAGACGCATTGCCAGTCTGAGGTTTAAATTATCGCAAAATTAAAGTCATATAAAATATAAAACGCACATCGAGAAAATGAAACGATTGTCTTAAATGATTAAAAAAAGATGTAAACATCTCGTAACGCTCCATTGTCATACAGATGTCCCAGGACACGCGGTGCAAGTGCAAGGGAGGTAACTCCATTAAAACGAAGAGTTAAAACGCTTAAAGCTTGCATCATCATCATCATCATCATCATCATCATCATCATCATCATCATCTATACAGTGCAGCCTCGGTTCTCGAACGCCTCACATGCCGAAGAAATCGGAGCCCTCAACGATGGGTAGGCGATCCTGGCATAAAACTTCTGTGCTGATGAGAAAAACTTGGGAAAAAAAAAGAGGAAACAAACAAAAATAAAAGATATAGAAAGTAAGAATTAAAAAAAAAAAAAATAAATGAATAAAATATCTGGGGTGGATGATACGGAATCAGATGCAACGACAAAAAAAAAAAATTATCACAGAATACCGAAATTTTTTTTTTTTTTTTTTTTTTTACTAATGTTCACGCAATGCAAGGCCTAAGAGCCACTCAAGGTAGAGGGTTACTGTGTGGTGTTGTATGAGCATAAGAAAGGGTAAGAAGTGAAGTTCCTGGGGGGACTATGCAGGAGAGATAACGTCTAACACTAGAATGGAGGTGAAGATTTAGCTAATGAATACCATTTCAGAGTTCAGTAGGAGACGTCATTCCGTAAAATACATCTAGCGGATGCTTTTGTACGCATCATCAGTGATGCTTCTAGCCGAGGTTCATCAGGGGTTTCGGGTCTTTCAACATCATACCCCTCCTCTCCACGGTGACCCAGCCGATACTGATCGGGTATCGACTTGTGTAAATCCCGTCAGCTAATAATTTTTTCCATCTACCAAACTACACACCTGAAATATAATGTGGAAGTAGGCCTTAGAAGGAACCAGAAACACAATCCTAAACAGGAAACAAAAGATAAATCTCTACTCTTCTCCTCTATCATTAGTCCATTGCGAGACATTTACACCAACATTCCGGTCCACATTCACAGTATAGAAAAATACTGATTGATAACACAACTATTCTACACCAAGAAAATAACAAATTAAAACTACAGATCCTCGAAGCAATCTACATTAAAAAAAATTGAAGCCGACACTGAATAGAATCAGCTACGAATACTGTAATGATGTTCTAAAATGTATATAAAAGAACAGTCTTCACTCTTTAATTTTTTAAAGAAAGCATTCAGTAATGGATAGCTACACATAGTTTTTGCCTTACTATTTGCACCCCTGATGATGATATCAGAAAGATATGGAAAGTACTTGGGAAATAAAAGTGATTCTCACTGTTACAGTGAATTTCATGCATCATTTGATTGTAATACATGGGAAAATAGCCGTGGATATGAACGGATTATACTAAAAATAAGCAGACATAATGTTTGCAATTTATTTAATCAGACATACCTAAAAGACAATTTGCTTACTAAATACCCCCTCATATATATATATATATATATATATATATATATATATATATATATATATATGAATTTTAACGTACTATTTAGGGAGCTGAGATGGCGTCCAGTAGTTGTATGTTCTGTTGTACTAATCGTATTTGGGAGAATCTCCTTGTATTTTTGAATTTCGGTTTTAAACCCGTGTATCTCTCGTTGGGCTGTGGTAATTTGTCGTTTCAGCCATGGAGTTCAGAGGTCATCCACCATAGTCACAACGCTGAATCGAGACATTCAAAGAACAAGGCAGAAAGATCTCACTTTTCCCTTGGAGACGTTTACAATCAAGGAAGAACTGCAACGAATCCGCAAACTCACAGAGGACAGAGAAGGCGGGCAAAATATTGTCGAATCGAATCCGTATAAAATATCACTGAAGATGAGAGAACATGTTAATTCATGACCTCAAATCAATACAGTTTTGATGATGATGATAGCTACACATAGTTTTTGCCTTACCAATTGCAACCCTGATGATGATCTTAGAAAGAGATGGAAAGTACTTGGGAAATAAAAGTGATTTTCACTGTTACAGTGCATTTCTTACATCATTTGATTGTAATACACGGAAAAGATATTCGTGAATATGAAAAGATTATTCTAAGAATAAGCAGACATAATGATTGAAATTTATTTAATCAGTCATACCTAAAAGAGAATTTGCTTCCTAAATACACAAATTATTTTATTAACTTCTTTGTCATAGATTTTCCTGAAACAGGGGTTCTTTAGAAACTGGGGGGTATTAGGGGTTCTTAACCAGAGGACGAGAATATCAGGGTTTCAAGGAAGACATTACAATTTTTTTACTCTTTCTTGATCTTTATTTACAGAATGTAGAGCCCATCATGTGTGTCAAGAAAAGAAAAAGACACTATGATAGATCTGATATTCAATATGGATTCCCATTCATCCTCATCAATGGAGAAAAAAAAAAGACCCCAGTGTGTATTTTGTTGAAAAGCTTTGTCAAATGATTCTTTGAAACCAACAAAGTTTAAAAAGCATTTGCAGAATGTTCATCCCTCTACACAAGGACAGGGGAAAAGAGTTTTTTGAATGTCAGGGAAAGGATCTTAAAACTAATTACTGTACATGTATTCAAGGTTAAAAATCTATCAACATTTTCTGAGTGCTATGCTATTTACCAATAAATGGAAAGAGATGTGGGTTCATGCCTTTCTTAAGAGCATCAGTGTAAAGGGAATTAACATTAGAAACGCAATCCTAAGAAGTAAACAAGGGATAAACCTCTACTCCTGTTCAAAAGACTGTGGAGGAAGTGGTAGCTTCAAACTTTACTTCCAGGCCCTTACAATATATCACCATTCATGGTACATTTTCTGTTGTCACAATGTAGGATAGTCAGGGACGAAGGTAATGGATAGAAAAAGAAAAAGAATATGGATGACGTTGACTAGATTGAAACAAAATAATATTCTTTAAAAAAAATTGAAACTACCAGCATCTATCGTTTCGTGCGCATGTGTAGACCTGGCAACATAAATAAAGCCCAGTCCAATCAAATTCTAACGGATAAAACGCGTCGCAAAAATTATTTTCAATTTGCTCTGTTTATAATAAATATAAAATAAATATAATAATTCAGGCCGATAAATGTCGTTAATACTGTTTATTATAAACAGAGCATTTTGTTGCAAATCTTTGTCAAATGTTTCTTTGAAACCAACAAAGTTTAAAAAGCATTTGCAGAATGTTCATCCCTCTACACAAGGACAGGGGAAAAGAGTTTTTTGAACGTCAGGGAAAAGATCTTAAAACTAATTACTGTACATGTATTCAAGGTTAAAAATCTATCAACATTTTCTATTGCTATTAAAATTGTGAAACTCGTCTATAAAAATAATCTATGTAAAAATATCCTTACTAATATGGAAAGGAATGAAGATTTTCAATAATATATGAATATTATTTGGAATGCATCTTTTGAGTTGGACAATCTTGGAAATGGTGATGGGGAATGGTGTTCTGACTTATGGTGACAAGGGTGCATTGGGCGAAAAAGGTTGAGAATGCTTAAATGGATTGCCTTACATATATCTGATTGCTATGCTATTTACCAATAAATGGAAAGAAATGTGGGTTCATGCCTTTCTTAAGAGCATCACTGTAAAGAGAATCAGCATTGATTAAAATCAAAATTCAGTTTCTCAATTTCATTTTCTTGAACATTTTGTTAATTGAAGTCTGTTTCAGTTTATTTAATAATTAGTTGTGAATTAAAAACAAATCAGTGCTATGCTATTTACCCACAAATGAAAAGAGATGTGGGTTCATGCCTTTCCTAAAGGCATCAGTGTAAAGGGAAGCAACTTTGGTTAAAATACAAATTCAGGTTCTCAATTTCGTTTTCTTGAACGTTTTGTTAATTGAAGTCTGCTTCAGTTTATTTAATAATTAGTTGTGAATTAAAACAAATTATTTTACACGGATTCAAGTTTCAAAATCCCTCAGGATTTTCTGTTGCTATTAAATTTGTAAAACTCGTCTCTGCAAATAATCCATGGAAAACTTTATATGTACGGATATGGAAGAGAATGAAGATTTTCAATAATATAGGAATATTATTTGGAATGCACCGTTTGAGTTGGACAATTTTGGAAAGGGTGATGGGGAATGACATTCTGACTTATGGTGAAAAGGGTTCATGGGACAAAAAGAGTGGCGAACCACTGTAGTAAATTCTTATATTAATACTAGTTTACCGATATATAGTTTACTGATTTTTTTTCATTTTCATTTTTTGTGTCTTCAATAGCACCAGCGTAGTGTGTCATCCTATACGGGTGCTACTGAAGGGGCACAGAAATAAACATACTATGAGATCTCACACACACACACACACACACACACACACACACACACACACACACACACTTATATATATATATATATATATATATATATATATATATATATATATATATATATATATATAATTTAAAGAAAAACAGTCCACTTTAAGGCTCTATTTGTAATAATTTATTTCACCAGAGAATTTTATTTTTCTCTGGATCTTTAGACTACACTTTCAAAGATGAAGCGGAAAATGAATTTAAAATTTACACTTTTGACGGGCAGTATTAAGCTTATATAAGTTGACATAGAAGGTGGTGAGGAATAGTGTGAGAGACATGGTTGAGTTTATATATATATATATATATATATATATATATATATATATATATATATAAACTCGACAATGACTCATGTCTATATTCCTGAGATGAGCTATTATGTACACTATTTACATTATTCGGAGTATTGCCCTTTCTTTCGTTTCGGCCGTTGTACGCTCCGGCCTTCTTCAGGTGGTTGGAATGTCGAACTAAACCCTTTATTTCACTCACTGGGGTAGTCTGCTCTAGTTCCACGTGCCATGTCTAATGTATGCCAGTTATCAGTTATCTCCTATTAATTCCCTTCTCCAAGTTCTCCACCACCTTAACCAGGTATTGAACTCACACTCTTTGGGTCCTGTCACCGGATCTAACTAACGCCTTTATTCACTGTGCCATGTGTCCTCAAAGACCACAACATAACAGTTGCCATCTTTTAATGTAATGTGCCATCAAAATTTTTAATCGTTTTTTGCAGCGTGATTTGTATAGTACAGTTGTATTGACTACAAAATCTGACAGTGGTTCGAACGGACGCCATGGATTTGTGTTAAATGTATACATACATATATATATATATATATATATATATATATATATATATATATATATATATATATATATATATATATATATATATATATATATGTATATATATAATTTTCGGGAAAACAACTGAAACATTTTTCTACTTATTGAACTATTTAGTTCATGTCATGTTAACTCCTACAATAAAAAAAAGTCTTAAATTGCCATATTAGTAAAAAAAACTCTTTCACTTAAATTTTCAAAAATTCCACCTTAGCGTTGCGACTGCACGCTCCACAAGTTTTATCTGTTATCAATAACACACTTCAAAAAACATATTTCGATTTGCATTATATAATTTCGTCTCGGATGCTACCTGAATTTTACCAAAAACAAAATAGTTTCCATGCCTGATGATGACCGGACGAACTGTCGAAAGTACTTGCATCTTTAAGGAAGACCTAATACAGTTTATAATTTTAAAAACACAAGGATCATAACATTCATCGAGTGGTTAGTGGGTTAATGCATTTTAAAAATTTAGCTAGCGAAGTGAATTCGCCATTTTATCTCATTAACTTTATTAATTTACTTTTTGTATGAATGATTCATCGTTATATATATATATATATATATATATATATATATATATATATATATATATATATATATATATATATATATTTATATAGAAAAAACAACTGAAAAGTTGCAAAATATAAAAAATTGAATGTTTTATATTTATATATATATATATATATAAAACATTCAAATTGAATGTTTTACATTTATATATATATATATAAATCATTGCAAATTAAAAAAATTGAATGTTTTATATATATATATATATATATATATATAAAACATTCATTTTTTTAATTTGCAACTTTTCAGTTGTTTTTTTCTATATTATATATATATATATATATATATATATATATATATATATATATATATATATATATATATATATATATATGGAGCTACGTGGCCGACTGGTTCGCATTGTGAATCTCACCACGGTCGATTTGTCAGGAAGGAGACTTCCTGATGTTATCGGACTGGAGAGTCGATTCCAGCGTGCTGCACCTTTGGGAAGTACCTGAAAACCATACCACGGGTGACCCAAGCCTGAAAAACTGCGTGAAATTGGGTAGACGAACCCTTCGGGGCTGTCGGTAGCTGTGTTAACACATAAGTATGTCAGTCTTATTCAACCCCAGTGTAAAGACTCTTTACATCGGGGTTGAATAAGACTGAGGTACTTATGGTCGTCAGCTGAAATAGATCAACAACCCCTTATATATATATATATATATATATATATATATATATATATATATATATATATATATATATATATATATATGATAAACTACATCCATCAGCAAGGCCTCAGATCGGGAGGTTTTGAGAAGCAACCTCTTAATTGCAGGTGTTCCCAGGTCCCCCCAGAACCGGGGTGATAGCACCTGTTAGGGTCCCAGCTATGGGTGAATAGTTAACCCCCAAACTGGAGTCAAAACACTATGAAAGTGTAAAAATAGGTTTTATTACCAGCAATACATTTTTGTAAAAAAAATTATTATCAGTAATTAATTTTTGAAGGAAATACATTTTTTTAAATAAAAATATTACCAGCAATAAAAAAATATTGTCGTCATTAAATAATATATATATATATATATATATATATATATATATATATATATATATATATATATATATATATATATAAAGACACATACGCATTGTGTTTTTAATGGTAGGCTTGGGAATGTCGGTCGTGTTTGTGTATGACATTGTAACGTAAATATTCCACTCTATCCCAGTTTTATAAGGATGGTCTCCTCACTGCTAAAACAAAAGCAACTTTATTACGAATGTCAGAACGATTAACGAGTATTAAATATCCGTTGCTTTTTTATGCAACACTCGTAAAAATGCATGTAAGAATTTTGCATATGAGTAGAGAGGCAAGCGTGTACATTCATTTATGCCTACATCTAT
>OZ038517.1:19619385-19706885 GCA_964036315.1 Acanthosepion esculentum | reverse complement strand
AGGCATGTCGTGTGCTGCTTTCCCTTGTCTCTCTTTCCCTCTGTTCGGGAGTATCCGATTCTCAAGGCCCTCCTACCCCATTATGTGTCCCAGAAACTTCAGTTGCCTATCCCTGATGCTAAGCATGAGCCTCCTCCCTATCTGCATCCTCTACAAGACCTCATCGTTGCTCACATGCTCGGTCCACG
The DNA here is from genome assembly GCA_964036315.1 of Acanthosepion esculentum. NCBI lineage: Eukaryota > Metazoa > Mollusca > Cephalopoda > Sepiida > Sepiidae > Acanthosepion > Acanthosepion esculentum. Next base: position 19,706,697 of record OZ038517.1, on the reverse strand, counting down.
AAATCCTCAGCATCCTTCTGTAGAAAAACATCTCTGTCGCCTCGAGTCTCTTCTTCATCCTTGCAGAAATCGTCAAGCATTCGCTGTCGTAAAGGACAGATGTCACGTAACAGCTCAGGATTCTTTTCTTTGTTACCAAAGAAATCCTCCTGTTGTCCTAAACAAACTGGTAAATATTATAACATAGAGTAACTATTGCTGCTGTTCCCAGGTTCAAATGACTTATCTGTCCGACTTGAAGTTTCGCAGATATACCACTCGTAAATATATTGAGTTCATTAACACTAACAGATATATTTATACAAAACTAAATACCCTCCTTCTCCCTCTTTTTCTCCCGGAGACTCCACTGAGAAGTATGGGGCCACAGCTCTCAAAATCACGGAGGCGTGGCTATTCTGGTTTCCGTATCAAGTAAAGTTTAACGAGATATCCAAGGCCGAATCAAAAAGTATCGCCCCCCTTCTATGGTAAAAGAGCTAAATTGCGCAGAATGAATTGATCTTGGACCCTGTCGCGCATACAGACTCGCTCACTTCTGTTGTTGAAAGGAGTACCAGGAAAGAAAGTGTGTAGAGTGTGGTCGTCTCAACTCATCACTGAGGTTTAATCAGTGACTATGACTTATGCCCCTACCTGGGTATAACGATAAACTACATCCGTCAGCAAAGTCTCTGATTCGGAGATTTTGAGCAGAGTGGAACCACCTTTTATTTGCTGGTGTTCTCACCCTGACCCGGTGTGGTAGCATCTGTTAGGGTCCAAGCCATGGGCAAATATTTAACCTTTAAACATGTACGCGTAAGAACGGTAAACTACATCCGACAGCAAGGCCTCTGATCAAGAGTCTTTGAGCAGAGTGGAACCACGTCTTAATCGCTGGTGTTCTCAGGTCCACCCTGACCCGGCGGGGTAGCAATTGTTAGGGCCCCAGCTACGGGCAAACAGTTAACCCTCAAACGCGCCCGAGTCCTGGGTAAGAACGATAAACTACATCCGACAGCAAGGCCTCTGAGCAGGTGATTTTGAGGAGCGTAGAACCACCTCTCAATTGCTGGTGTTCTCAGGTTCACCCTGACCCGAGGTGGTAGCACCTGTTAGGGGGTCTCAGCTATGGGGAAATAGTGAACATCAAACTGTAATCAAACGGTATAAAAGTATAAAAATACATTTTTATCGTAAAAGTAACCAATACTTTTTTAGGAAAAAAATTATTAGCAATGCATTTGATTCTCGACAAAAAAACCCTCTTTACAAAAATACATCAATGAATCCTTATCTTCAAACTGATTTCTTACAAAAATACATATTCTATTCATACGAACCTATCCTAAAAATCTTGTCGGCATTAAATAACCCATTGAGGTGTTGATATGCCGTAAAACAAAATAAACCAAAAATACATCAATGAAATCTGATCTACAAACTGATTTCCTTCAAAGAATACATATTCTATTCATACGAACCTATCCCCAAAATCTTGTCGGTATTAAATAACCCATTGAGGTGTTGATATGCTGTAAAACAAAATAAACCAAACCAAAAATATGTCAATGAAACCTGATCTACAAACTGATTTCTTTCAAAGAATACTTATTCTATTCATACGAACCTATCCTAAAAATCTTGTCGGCATTAAATAACCCATTGAGGTGGTGATATGCCGTAAAACAAAATAAACCAAGCCAAAAATACGTCAATGAAACCTAATCTACAAACTGATTTCTTTCAAAGAATACATATTCTATTCATACGAACCTATCCTAAAAATCTTGTCGGCATTAAATAACCCATTGAGGTGTTGATATACCGTAAAACAAAATAAACCAAGCCAAAAATACGTCAATGAAACCTGATCTACAAACTGATTTCCTTCAAAGAATACATATTCTATTCATACGAACCTATCCCCAAAATCTTGTCGGTATTAAATAACCCATTGAGGTGTTGATATGCTGTAAAACAAAATAAACCAAACCAAAAATACGTCAATGAAACCTGATCTACAAACTGATTTCTTTCAAAGAATACTTATTCTATTCATACGAACCTATCCTAAAAATCTTGTCGGCATTAAATAACCCATTGAGGTGTTGATGTGCCGTAAAACAAAATCAACTATGGCAGAAGTTTTTGGTCAAGTACGACATTTCTCTGATTTCGTCCCTTGCAACTTTTACCTTCTTCCAAAAATCAAATCCCACTTGAAATTGAAAAGATTTCAAGACGTCGATGAAATCCAAAGGAATCCAACGAGACAGCTGCTTGCTCTCCCCAAAAATGGAATTCCAGGAATGCTTCCATAAATGGAAATGATGCTCGATGAAGTGTGTTGCTGCAGAAGGGGACTACTTCGAAGGAGATTAAATGCAGAATTGATATGCGTTGTAGTTTTCTTTTTGATATCACCGATCCCAATCCTTTTTGATCAGACTTCGTATTCCAACGTCAGACATGTGCAGAAGTTGAAATATCCGCGAAGTGTCTGAACAGAGGATGGAACATGCGAGAGTGAAATCCAAACGACCATTGGAATATTAAAAGCAAGCTTTCTAAAAGCTAAATAACTAAGAAAGAGAACAATTTATTAGAAACAAAGGAAAGAGTATTGCATTGCTATATATGATATCAACTAGCAGTATAACCCGCCTTTGCCCGGGTCTTTCATTACTGGGAATTTTTGCCGTTCAATTGGAGCAGGTTAAGTTTAAATCAATATTAGTAACAACGATTGGGTGCAACTGAGGCACATCTCCAAATGGGGGGGGGGGTACACTTTGAATGGGAGAGTGGCCCTGAAAAGGGCCGTTTTAGCGTTCTCAAGCTTGCAAGGAAGGAACCTCTTCCATGGGCCGTCATAATAATAATATACGATAATAATTATTTATCATATAATTTTTTTTTATAATTCTAATAATCTTTTGCGTTAGATTTCAACTCTCTAAATTGATTCTACGCTGTTTTTTTACAGACATTAAAATTTTTTCTTTGATTTTTGCGCAAAGCGTAAGAAATGAGTTTTTTCGATTTTTCACCTTCAAGGTTGTAATTTTTTCCAGCCAATTTGAACTCAAAACCGTCACTGAAGAATTATCTATCAAACAGAAAAAAATTTCATTGAAATCGGATGAAAACTATGGAAACGCATACACAACATCCGATTACAGACATACATACATACATACACATTTTGAGAATTATAGATATAGATTCTCTTGTAGGAAAACCGGACAATCTTCCCAGAGACATGCAGAAAAATGGAGGTAACATAAGCACGGTTCTACAGAAGGATACTGAGAATTCAGTGAACGGAGTGAGTAAGCAATGAGGAAGCCTTAAAGAAAATGGCAACTAAAAGAAAACTTTTACTCACAATCAGAAAGAGACAGTTGAAATGTCATGGACATAATGAGGAAAGACAGGGGCACTTCGACGTGGTGTAATGGTTAACAAGATTGTCTCGCTAGATCAATTACGATCCTCACTGGGTGCCGCACATTTTCGGCCTTGTGCCGCATCTAAGCTACGCTTAGAAAAACATTTGAGCACGTCGACGTGGTGCAGTGGTTAGCAGGTTTGTATCGTTAGATCAATTGAGTTCGATCCTCACTGGGCGCTCCATACTTTCGACCTTGTGCCACATCTATATCGCTTCTACGTGGTGTAATGGCTAGCAAGGTTGTCTAGCGAGATCAATTAAGAGTGATTAGTGAGTTCCATCCTCACTGGGCGCTCAAAACTTTCGGCCTTGTGCCACATCTAAGCTACGCTTAGCAAATCGCCATAACGAGAAAGGGGAGATTAGTTTCAGGGGGAAAATTGAGGGCAAGAGAGATAGGTGAAGGCAGGGGTGAATGGATGACGGAACCAGGGGCAGGTGGCTTAGCAAAGGGATAGGAAGTTGTGGAGAGCCATAATCGTTTACGACCTGAAGAGATACGGCACATAGAAGGAAGGCATTTGCAAGTCTCATGCCCAAATATTCTTTGTATCCGGTTTTTGCTTACAGAACATGGAGATCCCTGTTTGTCCCCTATCTAAGTACTGACCTGGCTCGCTGATCATGAACTCGAAGCCTTTTTTTTCTTTAATGCATTTAAGCACACACACACACACACACACACACACACACACACACACACACACACACACACACACACACACACACATGTATATGAATAAAGACAAAATGTAAAATTTTCGTCCTCCAATGGACTTTGTCAAGGCAAAGGCAACGACTTTATTTAGCATCAAGTATTTATAAACAAAAATAAAAAAAATCGTTAGTATTCTAATTTTAAAAAAATTTAAGAACGCTCGAAAATATACTTCAATATAATTGAAAGTCAAGCTAAATTATGGAAGATGCTAAGTGATATAATTTCATGTCTAATAAACAAAAGTGAGGAAATCTTGTTGTTGCTGGATTTACCTTTACTAATGTAATTATAATTTGTATTATTTTAGTTTAGAAACTAATTCATCAGTATCTGTCTATATTTCTGAGATGAGGTATTATGTACACTATTTATATTATTCGGACTATTGTCCTCATCTTTCTTGTCATATTTATTACAACGTTTCGGCCTTTCAGTATCTGTCTATATTTCTGAGATGAGGTATTATGTACACTATTTAAATTATTCGGACTATTGTCCTCATCTTTCTTGTCATATTTATTACAACGTTTCGGCCTTTCAGTATCTGTCTATATTTCTGAAATGAGGTATTATGTACACTATTTACATTATTCGAACTATTGTCTTCATCTTTGTTGTCATATTTATAACAACGTTTCGGCCTTTCAGTATCTGTCTATATTTCCAAGATGAGGTATTATGTACACTATTTACATTATTCGGACTATTGTCCTCATCTTTGTTGTCATATATATTACAACGTTTCGGCCTTTCAGTATCTGTCTATATTTCTTAGATGAGGTATTATGTACACTATTTACATTATTCGGACTATTGTCCTCATCTTTGTTGTCATATTTATTACAACGCTTCGGCCTTTCAGTATCTGACTATATTTCTGAGATGAGGTATTATGTACACTATTTACATTATTCGGACTATTGTCCTCATCATTGTCACCATATTTATTACAACGTTTCGGCCTTTCAGTATCTGTCTATATTTCCGAGATGAGGTATTATGTACACTATTTACATTATTCGGACTATTGTCCTCATCTTTGTTGTCATATTTATTACAACGTTTCGGCCTTTCAGTATCTGTCTATATTTCCGAGATGAGGTATTATGTACACTATTTACATTATTCGGACTATTGTCCTCATCTTTGTTGTCATATTTATTACAACGTTTCGGCCTTTCAGTATCTGTCTATATTTCTGAGATTAGGTATTATGAACACTATTTACATTATTCGGACTATTGTCCTCATCTTTGTTGTCATATTTATTACAACGTTTCGGCCTTTCAGTATCTGTCTATATTTCTGAGATTAGGTATTATGAACACTATTTACATTATTCGGACTATTGTCCCCATCTTTGTTGTCATATTTATTACAACGTTTCGGCCTTTCAGTATCTGTCTATATTTCTGAGATTAGGTATTATGTACACTATTTACATTATTCGGACTATTGTCCTCATCTTTGTTGTCATATTTATTACAACGTTTCTGCCTTTCAGTATCTGACTATATTTCTGAGATGAGGTATTATGTACACTATTTACATTATTCGGACTATTGTCCTCATCTTTGTTGTCATATTTATTACAACGTTTCGGCCTTTCAGTATCTGTCTATATTTCTGAGATTAGGTATTATGAACACTATTTACATTATTCGGACTATTGTCCTCATCTTTGTTGTTATATTTATTACAACGTTTCGGCCTTTCAGTATCTGTCTATATTTCTGAGATTAGGTATTATGTACACTATTTACATTATTCGGACTATTGTCCTCATCTTTGTTGTCATATTTATTACAACGTTTCTGCCTTTCAGTATCTGACTATATTTCTGAGATGAGGTATTATGTACACTATTTACATTATTCGGACTATTGTCCTCATCTTTGTTGTCATATTTATTACAACGTTTCGGCCTTTCAGTATCTGTCTATATTTCTGAGATTAGGTATTATGAACACTATTTACATTATTCGGACTATTGTCCTCATCTTTGTTGTCATATTTATTACAACGTTTCTGCCTTTCAGTATCTGACTATATTTCTGAGATGAGGTATTATGTACACTATTTACATTATTCGGACTATTGTCCTCATCTTTGTCACCATATTTATTACAACGTTTCGGCCTTTCAGTATCTGTCTATATTTCCGAGATGAGGTATTATGTACACTATTTACATTATTCGGACTATTGTCCTCATCTTTGTTGTCATATTTATTACAACGTTTCGGCCTTTCAGTATCTGTCTATATTTCTGAGATGAGGTATTATGTACACTATTTACATTATTCGGACTATTGTCCTCATCTTTCTTGTCATATTTATTACAACGTTTCGGCCTTTCAGTATCTGTCTATATTTCTGAGATGAGGTATTATGTACACTATTTACATTATTCGGATTATTGTCCTCATCTTTCTTGTCATATTTATTACAACGTTTCGGCCTTTCAGTATCTGTCTATATTTCTGAGATGAGGTATTATGTACACTATTTACATTATTCGGACTATTGTCCTCATCTTTGTCGCCATATTTATTACAACGTTTTGGCTGTTGTATGCTCTGGCCTTCTTCAGGTGGTTAGAATGTCAAACTGAACCCTTTATTTCGCTCACTAGGGTAGACAGTTCTAGTTCCACCTGTCATGTTTAATGGATATCAGTTATCAGTTATCTCCTGTTAATTTCCCTCTTAACGTTTTCCACTACCTTAACCGGGTATTGAACTCACACTCTTTCGCCTTTATCCACTGTGCCATGTGTCCTTGAGGAGATAACTGATAACTGACATCCTTTAAACATGGCACGTGGAACTAGAACAGTCTACCCTAGTGAACGAAATAAAGGGCTCAGTTTGACATTCCAACAACCTGAAGAAGGCCGGAGCGTACAACGGCCGAAACGTTGTAATAAACTTTCTCTTTATATCTTTTCTATATATAAAGGGTGTCCATAAAGTTCGCGTGTCTCTGGGCAGATTATAACTTTATTTCTATTTGCGATAGAAATAATCTGGAAAAATGTTATAAAGTTTAATGTACCTAGTTTTAAGTATAGCTAAAATAACTAATGTGATTTCAGGCATTACTGTAAATCAGTTGGCAAATGTTTTCTGTGAACTGCAAAATCGTATTACCCTTTGTATTGCTAATGATGGAGGACATGTCGAAACTTAAATAAAATTTCAATAAAATCTTAAAAAATATAGATTTACTTCTTTCTAATCCTTTTTACAAATTATTTCTATCACAAATACAAATAAAGTTATAAATTTTAAAAAGTGCACACGAGCTTTATGGACACCCTGTATATATATATATATATATATATATATATATATATATATATATATATATATGATTTTATTTTGTGACAAGTAATTATATCCTAGAGCAAAAAGATTATTGAATTTTAGGTATAGGAGTGCTCAGTAAAAAACAAAACAAAACAAATACATTAACTACTTACTTTCGTTTATTAAACATTCAATTGTATCACCTCATGTCTTCCATAAATTTGCCCGACTTTCCAGTTAACCTGATGAACATTCATGATATGCAAGGAGCAAAGATTTTATTGCTTTTTAAAAAATTTTAGGTCTAGGAGTGCTGATGAATAAAGGAAAAGTCGGGCAAGTTCATTAGCATGAAGCGATACAAGTCCCTAGATAAGAAATTCATTATAAAATCAAACTTAGCCTCGATAGTCCGAATAATGTAAATAGTGTACATAATACCTCATCTCAGAAATATAGACAGATACTGAAGGGCCGACACGTTGTAATAAATATGACGACAAAGATGAGGATAATAGACCGAATAATGTAAATAGAGTACATAATACCTCATCTCGGAAATATAGACAGATACTGAAGGGCCGACACGTTGTAATAAATATGACGACAAAGATGAGGATAATAGACCGAATAATGTAAATATAGTACATAATACCTCATCTCGGAAATATAGACAGACACTGAAGGGCCGAAACGTTGTAATAAATATGACGACAAAGATGAGGACAATAGTCCGAATAATGTAAATAGTGTACATAATACCTCATCTCAGAAATATAGACAGATACTGAAGGGCCGAAACGTTGTAATAAATATGGCAACAAAGATGAGGACAATAGTCCGAATAATGTAAATAGTGTACATAATACCTCAACTCAGCAATATAGACAGATACTGAAGGGCCGAAACGTTGTAATAAATATGACGACAAAGATGAGGACAATAGTCCGAATAATGTAAATAGTGTACATAACACCTCATCTCGGAAATATAGACAGATACTGAAGGGCCGACACGTTGTAATAAATATGACGACAAAGATGAGGACAATAGACCGAATAATGTAAATAGTGTACATAATACCTCATCTCGGAAATATAGACTGATACTGAAGGGCGGAAACGTTGTAATAAATATGACGACAAAGATGAGGACAATAGACCGAATAATGTAAATAGTGTACATAATACCTCATCTCGGAAATATAGACAGATACTGAAGAGCCGACACGTTGTAATAAATATGACGACAAAGATGAGGACAATAGACCGAATAATGTAAATACTGTACATAATACCTCATCTCGGGAATATAGACAGATACTGACGGGCCGAAACGTTGTAATAAATATGACGACAAAGATGAGGACAATAGTCCGAATAATGTAAATAGTGTACATAATACCTCATCTTGGAAATATAGACAGATACTGAAGAGCCGAAACGTTGTAATAAATATGACGACAAAGATGAGGACAATAGTCCGAATAATGTAAATAGTGTACATAATACCTCATCTCGGAAATATAGACAGATACTGAAGAGCCGAAACGTTGTAATAAATATGACGACAAAGATGAGGACAATAGACCGAATAATGTAAATAGTGTACATAATACCTCATCTCGGAAATATAGACAGATACTGAAGGGCCGACACGTTGTAATAAATATGACGACAAAGATGAGGACAATAGACCGAATAATGTAAATAGTGTACATAATACCTCATCTCGGAAATATAGACAGATACTGAAGGGCCGACACGTTGTAATAAATATGACGACAAAGATGAGGACAATAGACCGAATAATGTAAATAGTGTACATAATACCTAATCTCGGAAATATAGATAGATACTGAAGGGCCGACACGTTGTAATAAATATGACGACAAAGATGAGGACAATAGACCGAATAATGTAAATAGTGTACATAATACCTCATCTCGGAAATATAGACAGATACTGAAGGGCCGACACGTTGTAATAAATATGACGACAAAGATGAGGACAATAGACCGAATAATGTAAATAGTGTACATAATACCTCATCTCGGAAATATAGACAGATACTGAAGGGCCGACACGTTGTAATAAATATGACGACAAAGATGAGGACAATAGACCGAATAATGTAAATAGTGTACATAATACCTCATCTCGGAAATATAGACAGATACTGAAGGGCCGACACTTTGTAATAAATATGACGACAAAGATGAGGACAATAGACCGAATAATGTAAATAGTGTACATAATACCTCATCTCGGAAATATAGACAGATACTGAAGGGCCGACACGTTGTAATAAATATGAGGACAAAGATGAGGACAATAGACCGAATAATGTAAATATAGTACATAATACCTCATCTCGGAAATATAGACAGACACTGAAGGGCCGAAACGTTGTAATAAATATGACGACAAAGATGAGGACAATAGTCCGAATAATGTAAATAGTGTACATAATACCTCATCTCAGAAATATAGACAGATACTGAAGGGCCGAAACGTTGTAATAAATATGGCAACAAAGATGAGGATAATAGTCCGAATAATGTAAATAGTGTACATAATACCTCAACTCAGCAATATAGACAGATACTGAAGGGCCGAAACGTTGTAATAAATATGAGGACAAAGATGAGGACAATGGACCGAATAATGTAAATATAGTACATAATACCTAATCTCGGAAATATAGACAGACACTGAAGGGCCGAAACGTTGTAATAAATATGACGACAAAGATGAGGACAATAGTCCGAATAATGTAAATAGTGTACATAATACCTCATCTCAGAAATATAGACAGATACTGAAGGGCCGAAACGTTGTAATAAATATGGCAACAAAGATGAGGACAATAGTCCGAATAATGTAAATAGTGTACATAATACCTCAACTCAGCAATATAGACAGATACTGAAGGGCCGAAACGTTGTAATAAATATGACGACAAAGATGAGGACAATAGTCCGAATAATGTAAATAGTGTACATAACACCTCATCTCGGAAATATAGACAGATACTGAAGGGCCGACACGTTGTAATAAATATGACGACAAAGATGAGGACAATACACCGAATAATGTAAATAGTGTACATAATACCTCATCTCGGAAATATAGACTGATACTGAAGGGCCGAAACGTTGTAATAAATATGACGACAAAGATGAGGACAATAGACCGAATAATGTAAATAGTGTACATAATACCTCATCTCAGAAATATAGACAGATACTGAAGGGCCGAAACGTTGTAATAAATATGACGACAAAGATGAGGACAATTGACCGAATAATGTAAATAGTGTACATAATACCTCATCTCGGAAATATAGACAGATACTGAAGAGCCGACACGTTGTAATAAATATGACGACAAAGATGAGGACAATAGACCGAATAATGTAAATACTGTACATAATACCTCATCTCGGGAATATAGACAGATACTGACGGGCCGAAACGTTGTAATAAATATGACGACAAAGATGAGGACAATAGTCCGGATAATGTAAATAGTGTACATAATACCTCATCTCGGAAATATAGACAGATACTGAAGGGCCGAAACGTTGTAATAAATATGACGACAAAGATGAGGACAATAGACCGAATAATGTAAATAGTGTACATAATACCTTATCTCGGGAATATAGACAGATACTGAAGGGCCGACACGTTGTAATAAATATGACGACAAAGATGAGGACAATAGAACGAATAATGTAAATAGTGTACATAATACCTCATCTCGGAAATATAGAGAGATACTGAAGGGCCGACACGTTGTAATAAATATGACGACAAAGATGAGGACAATAGACCGAATAATGTAAATAGTGTACATAATACCTCATCTCGGAAATATAGACAGATAGTGAAGGGCCGACACGTTGTAATAAATATGACGACAAAGATGAGGACAATAGTCCGAATAATGTAAATAGTGTACATAATACCTCATCTCAGAAATATAGACAGATACTGAAGAACCGACACGTTGTAATAAATATGACGACAAAGATGAGGACAATAGACCGAATAATGTGAATAGTGTACAAAATACCTCATCTCAGCAATATAGACAGATACTGAAGGGCCGACACGTTGTAATAAATATGACGACAAAGATGAGGACAATAAACCGAATAATGTAAATAGTGTACATAATACCTCATCTCAGAAATATAGACAGATACTGAAGGGCCGACACGTTGTAATAAATATGACGACAAAGATGAGGACAATAGACCGAATAATGTAAATAGTGTACATAATACCTCATCTCGGAAATATAGACAGATATTGAAGGGCCGACACGTTGTAATAAATATGACGACAAAGATGAGGACAATAGACCGAATAATATAAATAGTGTATATAATACCTCATCTCAGAAATATAGACAGATACTGAATAGCCGACACGTTGTAATAAATATGACGACAAAGATGAGGACAATAGACCGAATAATGTAAATAGTGTACATAATACCTCATCTCGGGAATATAGACAGATACTGAAGGGCCGAAACGTTGTAATAAATATGACGACAAAGATGAGGACAATAGTCCGAATAATGTAAATAGTGTACATAATACCTCATCTCGGAAATATAGACAGATACTGAAGGGCCGAAACGTTGTAATAAATATGACGACAAAGGTGAGGACAATAGACCGAATAATGTAAATAGTGTACGTAATACATCATCTCAGACATATAGACAGATACTGAAGGCTCGACACGTTGTAATAAATATGACGACGAAGATGAGGACAATAGACCGAATAATGTAAATAGTGTACATAATACCTTATCTCGGGAATATAGACAGATACTGAAGGGCCGACACGTTGTAATAAATATGACGACAAAGATGAGGACAATAGAACGAATAATGTAAATAGTGTACATAATACCTCATCTCGGAAATATAGACAGATACTGAAGGGCCGACACGTTGTAATAAATATGACGACAAAGATGAGGACAATAGACCGAATAATGTAAATATAGTACATAATACCTCATCTCGGAAATATAGACAGATACTGAAGGGCCGAAACGTTGTAATAAATATGACGACAAAGATGAGGACAATAGTCCGAATAATGTAAATAGTGTACATAATACCTCATCTCGGAAATATAGACAGATGCTGAAGGGCCGACACGTTGTAATAAATATGACGTCAAAGATGAGGACAATAGACCGAATAATGTAAATAGTGTACATAATACCTCATCTCGGAAATATAGACTGATACTGAAGGGCCGAAACGTTGTAATAAATATGACGACAAAGATGAGGACAATAGACCGAATAATGTAAATAGTGTACATAATACCTCATCTCAGAAATATAAACAGATACTGAAGGGCCGAAATGTTGTAATAAATATGACGACAAAGATGAGGACAATAGACCGAATAATGTAAATAGTGTACATAATACCTCATCTCGGAAATATAGACAGATACTGAAGGGCCGACACGTTGTAATAAATATGACGACAAAGATGAGAAAAATAGACCGAATAATGTAAATAGTGTACATAATACCTCATCTCGGAAATATAGACAGATACTGAAGGGCCGAAACGTTGTAATAAATATGACGACAAAGATGAGGACAATAGACCGAATAATGTAAATAGTGTACATAATACCTCATCTCGGAAATATAGACAGATACTGAAGGGCCGACACGTTGTAATAAATATGACGACAAAGATGAGGACAATAGTCCGAATAATGTAAATAGTGTACATAATACCTCATCTCAGAAATATAGACAGATACTGAAGGGCCGACACGTTGTAATAAATATGACGACAAAGATGAGGACAATAGACCGAATAATGTGAATAGTGTACAAAATACCTCATCTCAGCAATATAGACAGATACTGAAGGGCCGACACGTTGTAATAAATATGACGACAAAGATGAGGACAATAAACCGAATAATGTAAATAGTGTACATAAAACCTCATCTCAGAAATATAGACAGATACTGAAGGGCCGACACGTTGTAATAAATATGACGACAAAGATGAGGACAATAGACCGAATAATGTAAATAGTGTACATAATACCTCATCTCGGAAATATAGACAGATACTGAAGGGCCGACACGTTGTAATAAATATGACGACAAAGATGAGGACAATAGACCGAATAATATAAATAGTGTATATAATACCTCATCTCAGAAATATAGACAGATACTGAATAGCCGACACGTTGTAATAAATATGACGACAAAGATGAGGACAATAGACCGAATAATGTAAATAGTGTACATAATACCTCATCTCGGGAATATAGACAGATACTGAAGGGCCGAAACGTTGTAATAAATATGACGACAAAGATGAGGACAATAGTCCGAATAATGTAAATAGTGTACATAATACCTCATCTCGGAAATATAGACAGATACTGAAGGGCCGAAACGTTGTAATAAATATGACGACAAAGGTGAGGACAATAGACCGAATAATGTAAATAGTGTACGTAATACATCATCTCAGACATATAGACAGATACTGAAGGCTCGACACGTTGTAATAAATATGACGACAAAGATGAGGACAATAGACCGAATAATGTAAATAGTGTACATAATACCTTATCTCGGGAATATAGACAGATACTGAAGGGCCGACACGTTGTAATAAATATGACGACAAAGATGAGGACAATAGAACGAATAATGTAAATAGTGTACATAATACCTCATCTCAGAAATATAGACAGATACTGAAGGGCCGACACGTTGTAATAAATATGACGACAAAGATGAGGACAATAGACCGAATAATGTAAATATAGTACATAATACCTCATCTCGGAAATATAGACAGATACTGAAGGGCCGAAACGTTGTAATAAATATGACGACAAAGATGAGGACAATAGTCCGAATAATGTAAATAGTGTACATAATACCTCATCTCGGAAATATAGACAGATGCTGAAGGGCCGACACGTTGTAATAAATATGACGTCAAAGATGAGGACAATAGACCGAATAATGTAAATAGTGTACATAATACCTCATCTCGGAAATATAGACTGATACTGAAGGGCCGAAACGTTGTAATAAATATGACGACAAAGATGAGGACAATAGACCGAATAATGTAAATAGTGTACATAATACCTCATCTCAGAAATATAAACAGATACTGAAGGGCCGAAATTTTGTAATAAATATGACGACAAAGATGAGGACAATAGACCGAATAATGTAAATAGTGTACATAATACCTCATCTCGGAAATATAGACAGATACTGAAGGGCCGACACGTTGTAATAAATATGACGACAAAGATGAGAAAAATAGACCGAATAATGTAAATAGTGTACATAATACCTCATCTCGGAAATATAGACAGATACTGAAGGGCCGAAACGTTGTAATAAATATGACGACAAAGATGAGGACAATAGACCGAATAATGTAAATAGTGTACATAATACCTCATCTCGGAAATATAGACAGATACTGAAGGGCCGACACGTTGTAATAAATATGACGACAAAGATGAGGACAATAGTCCGAATAATGTAAATAGTGTACATAATACCTCAACTCAGAAATATAGACAGATACTGAAGGGCCGACACGTTGTAATAAATATGACGACAAAGATGAGGACAATAGACCGAATAATGTGAATAGTTTACAAAATACCTCATCTCAGCAATATAGACAGATACTGAAGGGCCGACACGTTGTAATAAATATGACGACAAAGATGAGGACAATAAACCGAATAATGTAAATAGTGTACATAATACCTCATCTCAGAAATATAGACAGATACAGAAGGGCCGACACGTTGTAATAAATATGACGACAAAGATGAGGACAATAGACCGAATAATGTAAATAGTGTATATAATACCTCATCTCAGAAATATAGACAGATACTGAATAGCCGACACGTTGTAATAAATATGACGACAAAGATGAGGACAATAGACCGAATAATGTAAATAGTGTACATAATACCTCATCTCGGGAATATAGACAGATACTGAAGGGCTGAAACGTTGTAATAAATATGACGACAAAGATGAGGACAATAGTCCGAATAATGTAAATAGTGTACATAATACCTCATCTCGGAAATATAGACAGATACTGAAGGGCCGAAACGTTGTAATAAATATGACGACAAAGATGAGGACAATAGACCGAATAATGTAAATAGTGTACGTAATACATCATCTCGGAAATATAGAGAGATACTGAAGGGCCGACACGTTGTAATAAATATGACGACAAAGATGAGGACAATAGACCGAATAATGTAAATAGTGTACATAATACCTCATCTCGGAAATTTTTGACAGATAGTGAAGGGCCGACACGTTGTCATAAATATGACAACAAAGATGAGGACAATAGTCCGAATAATGTAAATAGTGTACATAATACCTCATCTCGGAAATATAGACAGATGCTGAAGGGCCGACACGTTGTAATAAATATGACGTCCAAGATGAGGACAATAGACCGAATAATGTAAATAGTGTACATAATACCTCATCTCAGAAATATAGACAGATACTGAAGGGCCGAAACGTTGTAATAAATATGACTACAAAGATGAGGACAATAGACCGAATAATGTAAATAGTGTACATAATACCTCATCTCGGAAATATAGACAGATACTGAAGGGCCGACACGTTGTAATAAATATGACGACAAAGATGAGAAAAATAGACCGAATAATGTAAATAGTGTACATAATACCTCATCTCGGAAATATAGACAGATACTGAAAGGTCGAAACGTTGTAATAAATATGACGACAAAGATGAGGACAATAGTCCGAATAATGTAAATAGTGTACATAATACCTCATCTCGGAAATATAGACAGATACTGAAGGGCCGACACGTTGTAATATATATGACGACAAAGATGAGGACAATAGACCGAATAATGTAAATAGTGTACATAATACCTTATCTCGGAAATATAGACAGATACTGAAGGGCCGAAACGTTGTAATAAATATGACAACAAAGATGAGGACAATAGTTCGAATAATGTAAATAGTGTACATAATACCTCATCTCGGAAATATAGACAGATGCTGAAGGGCCGACACGTTGTAATAAATATGACGTCAAAGATGAGGACAATAGACCGAATAATGTAAATAGTGTACATAATACCTCATCTCAGAAATATAGACAGATACTGAAGGGCCGAAACGTTGTAATAAATATGACTACAAAGATGAGGACAATAGACCGAATAATGTAAATAGTGTACATAATACCTCATCTCGGAAATATAGACAGATACTGAAGGGCCGACACGTTGTAATAAATATGACGACAAAGATGAGAAAAATAGACCGAATAATGTAAATAGTGTACATAATACCTCATCTCGGAAATATAGACAGATACTGAAAGGTCGAAACGTTGTAATAAATATGACGACAAAGATGAGGACAATAGTCCGAATAATGTAAATAGTGTACATAATACCTCATCTCGGAAATATAGACAGATACTGAAGGGCCGACACGTTGTAATATATATGACGACAAAGATGAGGACAATAGACCGAATAATGTAAATAGTGTACATAATACCTTATCTCGGAAATATAGACAGATACTGAAGGGCCGACACGTTGTAATAAATATGAAGACAAAGATGAGGACAATAGACCGAATAATGTAAATAGTGTACATAATACCTCATCTCGGAAATATAGACAGATACTGAAGGGCCGACACGTTGTAATAAATATGACGACAAAAATGAGGACAATAGACCGAATAATGTAAATAGTGTACACAATACCTCATCTCAGAAATATAGACAGATACTGAAGGGCCGACACGTTGTAATAAATATGACGACAAAGATGAGGACAATAGACCGAATAATGTAAATAGTGTACATAATACCTCATCTCAGCAATATAGACAGATACTGAAGGGCCGACACGTTGTAATAAATATGACGACAAAGATGAGGACAATAAACCGAATAATGTAAATAGTGTACATAATACCTCATCTCAGAAATATAGACAGATACTGAAGGGCCGACACGTTCTAATAAATATGACGACAAAGATGAGGACAATAAACCGAATAATGTAAATAGTGTACATAATACCTCATCTCAGAAATATAGACAGATACTGAAGGGCCGACACGTTGTAATAAATATGACGACAAAGATGAGGACAATAGACCGAATAATGTAAATAGTGTACATAATACCTCATCTCGGAAATATAGACAGATACTGAAGAGCCGACACGTTGTAATAAATATGACGACAAAGATGAGGACAATAGACCGAATAATGTAAATAGTGTACATAATACCTCATCTCGGAAATATAGACAGATACTGAAGAGCCGACACGTTGTAATAAATATGACGACAAAGATGAGGACAATAGACCGAATAATGTAAATAGTGTACATAATACCTCATCTCAGAAATATAGACAGATACTGAAGGGCCGACACGTTGTAATAAATATGACGACAAAGATGAGGACAATAGACCGAATAATGTAAATAGTGTACATAATACCTCATCTCGGAAATATAGACAGATACTGAAGGGCCGACACGTTGTAATAAATATGACGACAAAGATGAGGACAATAGACCGAATAATATAAATAGTGTATATAATACCTCATCTCAGAAATATAGACAGATACTGAATAGCCGACACGTTGTAATAAATATGACGACAAAGATGAGGACAATAGACCGAATAATGTAAATAGTGTACATAATACCTCATCTCGGGAATATAGACAGATACTGAAGGGCCGAAACGTTGTAATAAATATGACGACAAAGATGAGGACAATAGTCCGAATAATGTAAATAGTGTACATAATACCTCATCTCGGAAATATAGACAGATACTGAAGGGCCGAAACGTTGTAATAAATATGACGACAAAGGTGAGGACAATAGACCGAATAATGTAAATAGTGTACGTAATACATCATCTCAGACATATAGACAGATACTGAAGGCTCGACACGTTGTAATAAATATGACGACAAAGATGAGGACAATAGACCGAATAATGTAAATAGTGTACATAATACCTTATCTCGGGAATATAGACAGATACTGAAGGGCCGACACGTTGTAATAAATATGACGACAAAGATGAGGACAATAGAACGAATAATGTAAATAGTGTACATAATACCTCATCTCGGAAATATAGACAGATACTGAAGGGCCGACACGTTGTAATAAATATGACGACAAAGATGAGGACAATAGACCGAATAATGTAAATATAGTACATAATACCTCATCTCGGAAATATAGACAGATACTGAAGGGCCGAAACGTTGTAATAAATATGAAGACAAAGATGAGGACAATAGTCCGAATAATGTAAATAGTGTACATAATACCTCATCTCGGAAATATAGACAGATGCTGAAGGGCCGACACGTTGTAATAAATATGACGTCAAAGATGAGGACAATAGACCGAATAATGTAAATAGTGTACATAATACCTCATCTCGGAAATATAGACTGATACTGAAGGGCCGAAACGTTGTAATAAATATGACGACAAAGATGAGGACAATAGACCGAATAATGTAAATAGTGTACATAATACCTCATCTCAGAAATATAAACAGATACTAAAGGGCCGAAATGTTGTAATAAATATGACGACAAAGATGAGGACAATAGACCGAATAATGTAAATAGTGTACATAATACCTCATCTCGGAAATATAGACAGATACTGAAGGGCCGACACGTTGTAATAAATATGACGACAAAGATGAGAAAAATAGACCGAATAATGTAAATAGTGTACATAATACCTCATCTCGGAAATATAGACAGATACTGAAGGGCTGAAACGTTGTAATAAATATGACGACAAAGATGAGGTCAATAGACCGAATAATGTAAATAGTGTACATAATACCTCATCTCGGAAATATAGACAGATACTGAAGGGCCGACACGTTGTAATAAATATGACGACAAAGATGAGGACAATAGTCCGAATAATGTAAATAGTGTACATAATACCTCATCTCAGAAATATAGACAGATACTGAAGGGCCGACACGTTGTAATAAATATGACGACAAAGATGAGGACAATAGACCGAATAATGTGAATAGTTTACAAAATACCTCATCTCAGCAATATAGACAGATACTGAAGGGCCGACACGTTGTAATAAATATGACGACAAAGATGAGGACAATAAACCGAATAATGTAAATAGTGTACATAATACCTCATCTCAGAAATATAGACAGATACAGAAGGGCCGACACGTTGTAATAAATATGACGACAAAGATGAGGACAATAGACCGAATAATGTAAATAGTGTACATAATACCTCATCTCGGAAATATAGACAGATACTGAAGAGCCGACACGTTGTAATAAATATGACGACAAAGATGAGGACAATAGACCGAATAATGTAAATAGTGTATATAATACCTCATCTCAGAAATATAGACAGATACTGAATAGCCGACACGTTGTAATAAATATGACGACAAAGATGAGGACAATAGACCGAATAATGTAAATAGTGTACATAATACCTCATCTCGGGAATATAGACAGATACTGAAGGGCCGAAACGTTGTAATAAATATGACGACAAAGATGAGGACAATAGTCCGAATAATGTAAATAGTGTACATAATACCTCATCTCGGAAATATAGACAGATACTGAAGGGCCGAAACGTTGTAATAAATATGACGACAAAGATGAGGACAATAGACCGAATAATGTAAATAGTGTACGTAATACATCATCTCGGAAATATAGAGAGATACTGAAGGGCCGACACGTTGTAATAAATATGACGACAAAGATGAGGACAATAGACCGAATAATGTAAATAGTGTACATAATACCTCATCTCGGAAATTTTTGACAGATAGTGAAGGGCCGACACGTTGTAATAAATATGACAACAAAGATGAGGACAATAGTCCGAATAATGTAAATAGTGTACATAATACCTCATCTCGGAAATATAGACAGATGCTGAAGGGCCGACACGTTGTAATAAATATGACGTCAAAGATGAGGACAATAGACCGAATAATGTAAATAGTGTACATAATACCTCATCTCAGAAATATAGACAGATACTGAAGGGCCGAAACGTTGTAATAAATATGACTACAAAGATGAGGACAATAGACCGAATAATGTAAATAGTGTACATAATACCTCATCTCGGAAATATAGACAGATACTGAAGGGCCGACACGTTGTAATAAATATGACGACAAGATGAGAAAAATTGACCGAATGATGTAAATAGTGTACATAATACCTCATCTCGGAAATATAGACAGATACTGAAAGGTCGAAACGTTGTAATAAATATGACGACAAAGATGAGGACAATAGTCCGAATAATGTAAATAGTGTACATAATACCTCATCTCGGAAATATAGACAGATACTGAAGGGCCGACACGTTGTAATATATATGACGACAAAGATGAGGACAATAGACCGAATAATGTAAATAGTGTACATAATACCTTATCTCGGAAATATAGACAGATACTGAAGGGCCGAAACGTTGTAATAAATATGACAACAAAGATGAGGACAATAGTCCGAATAATGTAAATAGTGTACATAATACCTCATCTCGGAAATATAGACAGATGCTGAAGGGCCGACACGTTGTAATAAATATGACGTCAAAGATGAGGACAATAGACCGAATAATGTAAATAGTGTACATAATACCTCATCTCAGAAATATAGACAGATACTGAAGGGCCGAAACGTTGTAATAAATATGACTACAAAGATGAGGACAATAGACCGAATAATGTAAATAGTGTACATAATACCTCATCTCGGAAATATAGACAGATACTGAAGGGCCGACACGTTGTAATAAATATGACGACAAAGATGAGAAAAATTGACCGAATGATGTAAATAGTGTACATAATACCTCATCTCGGAAATATAGACAGATACTGAAAGGTCGAAACGTTGTAATAAATATGACGACAAAGATGAGGACAATAGTCCGAATAATGTAAATAGTGTACATAATACCTCATCTCGGAAATATAGACAGATACTGAAGGGCCGACACGTTGTAATATATATGACGACAAAGATGAGGACAATAGACCGAATAATGTAAATAGTGTACATAATACCTTATCTCGGAAATATAGACAGATACTGAAGGGCCGAAACGTTGTAATAAATATGACAACAAAGATGAGGACAATAGTCCGAATAATGTAAATAGTGTACATAATACCTCATCTCGGAAATATAGACAGATGCTGAAGGGCCGACACGTTGTAATAAATATGACGTCAAAGATGAGGACAATAGACCGAATAATGTAAATAGTGTACATAATACCTCATCTCAGAAATATAGACAGATACTGAAGGGCCGAAACGTTGTAATAAATATGACTACAAAGATGAGGACAATAGACCGAATAATGTAAATAGTGTACATAATACCTCATCTCGGAAATATAGACAGATACTGAAGGGCCGACACGTTGTAATAAATATGACGACAAAGATGAGAAAAATAGACCGAATAATGTAAATAGTGTACATAATACCTCATCTCGGAAATATAGACAGATACTGAAAGGTCGAAACGTTGTAATAAATATGACGACAAAGATGAGGACAATAGTCCGAATAATGTAAATAGTGTACATAATACCTCATCTCGGAAATATAGACAGATACTGAAGGGCCGACACGTTGTAATATATATGACGACAAAGATGAGGACAATAGACCGAATAATGTAAATAGTGTACATAATACCTTATCTCGGAAATATAGACAGATACTGAAGGGCCGAAACGTTGTAATAAATATGACAACAAAGATGAGGACAATAGTCCGAATAATGTAAATAGTGTACATAATACCTCATCTCGGAAATATAGACAGATGCTGAAGGGCCGACACGTTGTAATAAATATGACGTCAAAGATGAGGACAATAGACCGAATAATGTAAATAGTGTACATAATACCTCATCTCAGAAATATAGACAGATACTGAAGGGCCGAAACGTTGTAATAAATATGACTACAAAGATGAGGACAATAGACCGAATAATGTAAATAGTGTACATAATACCTCATCTCGGAAATATAGACAGATACTGAAGGGCCGACACGTTGTAATAAATATGACGACAAAGATGAGAAAAATAGACCGAATAATGTAAATAGTGTACATAATACCTCATCTCGGAAATATAGACAGATACTGAAAGGTCGAAACGTTGTAATAAATATGACGACAAAGATGAGGACAATAGTCCGAATAATGTAAATAGTGTACATAATACCTCATCTCGGAAATATAGACAGATACTGAAGGGCCGACACGTTGTAATATATATGACGACAAAGATGAGGACAATAGACCGAATAATGTAAATAGTGTACATAATACCTTATCTCGGAAATATAGACAGATACTGAAGGGCCGACACGTTGTAATAAATATGAAGACAAAGATGAGGACAATAGACCGAATAATGTAAATAGTGTACATAATACCTCATCTCGGAAATATAGACAGATACTGAAGGGCCGACACGTTGTAATAAATATGACGACAAAAATGAGGACAATAGACCGAATAATGTAAATAGTGTACACAATACCTCATCTCAGAAATATAGACAGATACTGAAGGGCCGACACGTTGTAATAAATATGACGACAAAGATGAGGACAATAGACCGAATAATGTAAATAGTGTACATAATACCTCATCTCAGCAATATAGACAGATACTGAAGGGCCGACACGTTGTAATAAATATGACGACAAAGATGAGGACAATAAACCGAATAATGTAAATAGTGTACATAATACCTCATCTCAGAAATATAGACAGATACTGAAGGGCCGACACGTTGTAATAAATATGACGACAAAGATGAGGACAATAAACCGAATAATGTAAATAGTGTACATAATACCTCATCTCAGAAATATAGACAGATACTGAAGGGCCGACACGTTGTAATAAATATGACGACAAAGATGAGGACAATAGACCGAATAATGTAAATAGTGTACATAATACCTCATCTCGGAAATATAGACAGATACTGAAGAGCCGACACGTTGTAATAAATATGACGACAAAGATGAGGACAATAGACCGAATAATGTAAATAGTGTACATAATACCTCATCTCGGAAATATAGACAGATACTGAAGAGCCGACACGTTGTAATAAATATGACGACAAAGATGAGGACAATAGACCGAATAATGTAAATAGTATACACAATACCTCATCTCAGAAATATAGACAGATACTGAAGGGCCGAAACGTTGTAATAAATATGGCGACAAAGATGAGGACAATAGACCGAATAATGTAAATAGTGTACATAATACCACATTTCAGACATTTTGATAGATACTACTGCTTCCATCCGAAACATCACCTCAGTCTACATAAGTCATCTTCTTCATGTCTGCTGTTAGTTTTCCCAAATGCGAAAAAAAAAAAAAAAATATGCGGTGTCGCATGCGTATCTTGTTTTTTTCTTTTTTACATTTTCCTAACGAGGGTTAAATAAACAGTGAATACAGGACAAGCAAAACTTTGTATTCGGTCTGCAATTTGCACAAAACAGGACACTGGGAACATTTGCACAAGCGCGTGATATTTTACGCGACATTTATGTATGTACTTTGCTTATCATATATATGTACACATACACCATACATGAAATATTTTTTTAAAAATTTTTCTCCTGTGGTGTCGGCATTTATTTATTCGGGTCTTTTTCTTGATTCTGTTCACAGAAGCGTTTCAAGGTCGCTTTGGACGTGAAACTAATAAACTCACTCTCTTCGACAGTCTTGTGTTCCCGTTCTTCTAGGGATTGGTTTAATTTTTTAAATTTCTACTTGCGACAATTGAGCAGTATTTATCACCGAGATGGTGAGATTATCCGTTTCCTTATAAGGAAACATTTGGGATTCGTTGACCGAGCAACCAGTAATACTTGAGTTACGCTATTCTTTACTCCCTACCATTAGGGCTGGAATCAAACTTTAAGTATCTGTTCTCCTCATCTCTCTCGGTAGTGGTAATATTAGCCTTTGCCTTATAAGCAAACATTCGCCATTTATTGACCAAGCAGCCAGTGCGACTCAAGGTGAGCTTTTTTTTTACTCCCTGGCATTGGGGCTGGAATCAAACTGTAGTATCTGTTCTCCTCATCTCTCTCGGTAGTGGTAATATTAGCCTTTGCCTTATAAGCAAACATTTGCCATTTATTGACCAAGCAGCCAGTGCGACTCAAGGTGAGCTTTTTTTTTACTCCCTGGCATTGGGGCTGGAATCAAACTGTAGTATCTGTTCTCCTCATCTCTCAAGGTAGTGGTAATATTAGCCCTTTCCTTATAAGCAAACATTCGCCATTTATTGACCAAGCAGCCCGTGCTACTGAAGGTGAGCTTATTTTTACTTCCTGGCGTTGGGGCTGGAATCAAACTGTAGTATCTCTTCTCCTAATCTCTCGCGGTAGTGGTAATATTGACCCTTTCCTTATAAGCAAACATTCGCCATTTATTGACCAAGCAGCTCTTGCTACTCAAGGTGAGCTTATTTTTACTCCCTGGCATTGGGGCTGGAATCAAACTGTAGTATCTGTACTCCTCATCTCTCGTGGTAGTGGTAATATTAGCCCTTTCCTCATAAGCAAACATTTGGCATGTATTGACCAAGCAGCCAGTGCTACTAAAGGTGAGCTTTTTTTTACTCCCAGGACTTTAGGGCTGAGATCAAGTGTAGCATTTGTTTTTCTCACCTCTTATGGTAATGCAAATTTTAGCCGAGGATATCTGTTTATGAATTTCTGGATATTATAAACCTAATGTCTTCAGCAACCTTTTTTATCAGTGCTCATATTGCTATTTTTGCCGTTATCACTACATATTTTCACCAGAGCTCATATTGCAATTTTTGCTATTATCGCTTTTCTCTTCACTCCTTATTACTGGTTCCGATATTGTATTCATTTCTATGCTTGGTCGGCTCAGGAGATTTTTGTGGCCCATGTGCTGATTCCTTAATTTTACGAATTTTTTAATGGTTGGAATGTCAAATGGAAACCCTTTATTTCGCTCACTGGTGTAGACTGTTCTCAAGGAAACATGGCACAGTGAATAAAGGCGTTGGTTAGATCCAGTGACCGGACCCAAAGAGTGTGAGTTCAATACCCAGTTAAAGCAGTAGAGAACTTTCAGAGGGGAATTAACAGGAGATAACTGACATCCATTAAACATGACACGTGGAACTAGAACAGCCTACCCCGGTGAGCAAAATAAAAGGTTCAGTTCGACATTTCAACCACCTGAAGAAGGCCGGAGCGTACAACGACCGAAACGTTTTAATAAATATTGCGACAAAGATGAGGACAATAGTCCGAATAATGTAAATAGTGTAATGTGCTGTTCGATAAAAGTGACTCACCTGATCTTTTTTACTGAAAATATTTTTTGTCTATTGTTTTTGGGGTTAAAATAATTTTTAATCTTACTAATGTAAACACCCTTTTCCCGACCACCTCGGAAAAAAGTTTATTCACCCTAAGGTATTCGATTGATAATTATAATTTGGGATATAAATGAGATTTAGGGAAAAAACTTTGTGCAAAAAAAGTGACTCAGATATAGCATTCTAATGACTAAACTGGTAAATGTAAAGAGCGTTTGACAAAATATTGAAAACTATTTTACAATACACTCAGAACAATATTCTAGAGAATTCTAGAACAGCTTAAATTAAATCTAGAGTATTCCAGAATATTCCAGAAAGCCTCATACAGTATAAAAATAGCTTGAAATAGCCCCTCAAGTCATAAACCAGATGAAAGGGTACAAATACGCATCAGAACCACTTAAGATATCTATTATTGCCCTCTCAAAAGCAGACAAGTCTACAAGAGAAATTGCGAAAATTGCTATAACCTTGCAATCAACTGTCTCTCGAGTACTTAGGGCACATAATGATGCCACTCTTGCTCCAAGGAAGGAAACAAGGGGACGAAAGAAAAAGATTGATGACAGAACTGGCAGGGTAATCAAGAGAGAAGTTGCGAAGAATAGGACTATAACTAGCCAAGAAATTGCAGCCAGTCTAAGCGAAGAGCAAGGTGTTAGTCTTGCCTCTTCAACAGTCCGTCGGTGGCTGTTAGAACAAGGCTACAAATCTTGTACACGAAGATTTAAGCCGCTGATAAGCAAAGTCAACAAAGCCAAGAGACTTGAATGGGCTCACTATTACAAAAATGTTACTGTAGAAGACTGGAAGAATGTTCTCTTCTCCGATGAAACGAAAGTGGAGCTAAATTCAAAGGATAAGGTGAGTCAATTTTTATCGAACAGCAGGAGTTAGAGAGTGGGTCAGTCTAAGAAGGTGCATAATTTCCTTATCCTAGAGGCCCCCAAAGGTCATAAACCGGCTCTGCCTACAGGATTCATTTGTTCAGACCTCTTTCTATTTTTAACCATTGATATAAGAAATTATAGACATAGGTTTATTTCTTGTTTCCTGTTTAGGATTGGATTCTTTCTTCAAAAAGTCTTCTCATTCTTTTTCATTCTCAGTGACCTCCCCCTGCGTCTTAGTGGTGAAATGATTTTAAAGAAATGACAAAATTATATTCATTTGACTTTGCAAAAAGCAAATCAAGGAAAAGAATGTTTTAGTTTGTGTCATTGTGTTTCAAGTAGGTACCATGTTTGATTTTAATACAGAATGTTTAAATCGTAGAAATGTTTATAAAGCAGTGATTTTAATTTTCTAGATGTCACAACTTCTAAATAGTTTCATAAACGGAAATGCTATCTGTTATGGTCCAGGTTAAGAACAACACGAACACAAGAGTAGAAATAACGAAGATATATTACACGGAATAACAATACAAGACGTGGAAGGTGTTAGTATGACTGTCAGTCGGCTTGACTCGATTCGTCTCTCTCTCTCTCTTGAGAGGCGTAGTATACATAGTGTTAGGAAGAGTTCATAATGTAGTTATAGGTAAAGACCCATAACACCCCCCTCCCAAGTTTTTACCTCGCAGTGGTCTTTAATATTTTTTCCTCTTCGGATTAATCATCAAAGGCTCTGTAAATTTTAAATAGTTTCATAAACGGAAATGCTATCAATGTGAGACACTCATATTTATTTTGATTGTTTTATTTTTCATAATGCTGGTTAGCAAAAAATCTTTTTACTTACGTTTTTAATTTTCTGTTTGTTCTAAATAATTTCATGATATCAATACACAGGACTAGACATTCACCTTCCACCCGGTTCGCACTCCTTCCTCGCTTATTGAACAGGAGTAGAGGTTTATTCCTTGTTTCCTGTTTAGGATCAGGTTTCCGGTTCTTTCTTCTAAAGTTTTCTCATTCTCTTTCATTTCCAGTAACCCCTTGCGTCTTAGTGGCATTATCGCCTTGCTTGTAGTGAAATGATTTTAAAAAAAGGACAAAGTCGTATTTATTTGACTTTTCAGGAAGCAAACCAAGGGAAATAATGTTTTAATTTGTGTCATTGTGTTTCAAGTAGGTACCATGTTTGATTTTAATTCAGAATGTTTTAATTTTCTAGATGTTATAACATAAATACTTTCATAAGCTGAAACGATATCAATATAACAAAATAATATTTATTTTGACTTTGCAAGAAGCAAAGCAAGGAAAAATATTTTAGTTTCTGTCATTGAGTTTCAAGTAGGTACCATGTTTGATTTTAGTTCAGAAGGTTTAAATCTTAGAAACTTTTATAAAGCAGTTACTTGAATTTTCTAGATGTTATAACATCTAAATAGTTTCATAGACTGAAATGGCATCAATATGACAAAGTCATATTTAATTTCATTGTATTATTGTTTATAATACTACTATAAAAATGTGTTTTATCTTCTTTTTACTCCGATTGTGTTGAAGTATGCGATCATTCGGTTTGGTATATATATATATATATATATATATATATATATATATATATATATATATATATATATATATGTGTGTGTGTGTGTGTGTGTGTGTGTAGGTATGCAGAAAAATAGGAAAGAACACGTTAGGTAAATAATCCGGTGTTCCTTAGTATTTTTGCTTTTATTTTTAAAAAGACAGTGCTCCATACAGAAGTAGAGCTTATATTATAATATTTGTAAAAAAAATATGATTCCTTCGCTACATAAGATTTCTCATATTTCAAAAGCGAGAGCCGAGACCCTTAATATAATTTTTGAAATTAGGTTGAATTAAGGTGTCTAGTCTCGCTTGACGAGGAAGCGAGACCAAACACCTTAATTCAACTTAATTTCAAAAATTATATTAAGGGTCTCGGCTCTCGCTTTTGAAACATTATAATATATATATATATATATATATATATATATATATATATATATATATATATATATATATATATATATATATATATTATGAAATGAACAAAGTCCGACAATTATTTAAAGACATTTCTATAAAAATTTCTCGGACATTCAGGCCGGTAAATGTTATTTAATACTGTTTATTATAAACAGAGCATTTACTTAAATACTTGTATATATAAAAAGAATGTTAAACATAAAAATGTCTTTAAATAATTTTCAGACTTTGTCCATTTCATAATGTGTGACGTCATTTGTTTACATTTGATACGCCATGAGCAGATATGAATGTACGTGAGAGATTCATGGAAAGTTGAAGTTTATAAGCAGTAAATTCGACCTTACCGACCGAACGATCCTTAGTGACCGAGTGGTAAGGCACGTCAGGCTATATGATGGTTCCGTATAGGATACAGGTTCGAATCCTGTCTAAGGAAAATTTCCTGTCTATGAAAATTTCTCGGACATTCAGGACGGTAAATGTTATTTAATACTGTGTATTATAAACAGAGCATTTACTTAAATACTTGTATCTATAAAAAGAATGTTAAACATAAAAACCTTTATATATATATATATATATATATATATATATATATGTGTGTGTGTGTGTGTGTGTGTGTGTGTGTGTGTGTGTGTGTGTGTGTGTGTGTAGAGGACCTGGGTGTGAAATGTGATGAGATATCTCTGGGTTAAGATTTCCTGCTGGCCGGTCCAGCTACATAGGAATGTTGTACTTTAATGGAGTCCAAAGTAGATAAAGAAACAAACAAGACCGATATACATGTATGCAAACAAATATATATTAATAACAAATTACAATGACATGAAGACATGAAAAGTTACAGAGTGTTTGTATGGAGAAGTTATGTGCGTGTGTTGAGTGTCCATACGTATGTATATTGTTTTTAGCGTGTTCCCAGAATTTGGGAAACGCTGTCTCTGTGAGATGTCACATATTGGTGTAAGTGAAAAAGAGAAAGTTTTTCCTCGCCTCGGCGCGAGGTTGCGGCCCAGGGCCTGGGTAGAAAGAGAGAGAGAGAGAGAGAGAGAGAGAGAGAGAGAGAGAGAGAGAGAGAGAGAGAGAGAGAGAGAGAGAAGTGTCAGACAGTATTTATAGTCAGGGGATAGAGACCCCTGTTGAAGGATTAAGGAAATGAGGAGGAGCTAACTGCGACATATATATATATATATATATATATATATATATATATATATATATATATATATATATATATATAGCATAATGAGAGGCCACGTATACTTTCTTGATATGTATATAATATCTGGATAAAATGAATGAAACAAAATTGGGTGTTTTTTTTATGAAAGTATTTATTTCTGTGTTTTTGTATATATTTATTTATTTAATATTTCAGACCACCTAGGTCTTTCCTCAGAAATCAAATGAGATACTGTGTTTGTGGGTTTGTTTACAGCGTTTGTTTACAGCGTTTGTCGTGAAGCGTGCGCATGTCACGTGATGTGCAATGCAACTTTGTTTGAATTTTTGGCGGAAGACTGATGATAGTGTCTTAAATGTTGTTTAAAAGGTTTTTTGACCATAACTCAAGAAATATTTCTTAAAATATTTTTAACTGTTAAAATATTTATGTAGATTTGAAATATTCATGTGTTTGTTTACCCCTAGTTTATGTGTCTAATTTTATATATATATATATATATATATATATATATATATATATATATATATATATATATAAAATATTGGTGTTTCTTAAAGAATATTTTTATTGCCAAACAAAAGATAGATATTCTAGTTTAGGAAAAGAATTTGAAACACGTTTGCTTCAAGCTATATAATTGTTGCTAAAATAAACCACGACTAAAAAATATTCCAGATGGGTGCGGACGAGTTTAAGTGTGGCTCAGTATAAGAAAGATCAACATTTCATTATCCTAGAGGCCCCAAAAGGTCATAATCCGACTCTGCCTACAGGATTCATTCGTTCGAAGCTATTTCTATTTTTAACCATTGATATGAGAAAGTAGTTGTGTACAGATGACAGTTAAGAAAGATACTTATGAACGAACTGGACGCCATACTTGTAAAAAAAGCCTCGATCTGACGAGGCTATTTAAGAAAACAACACTAGTTTTTAGGTCAGTGTTTTGCTTTGGTTGCATTTTGTGTTGTTAGGTAAAACTACACCTGGCGCTGCATATTTTTATACTATTTCCTTGTCTCTTATACAAAAAGTAGTCACAAAATTAACAATACATTTGTAGAAACTCAAGCCTGTCTACTAGTGTTTTACCAGGATGAAGTAATTAAGGCAGCTAATCTTGTTTGTCTGTTACTACTCTAGATATTATCTGAAGTCGTTTCAATTCTGATATGACCTATTTTCATTTTTATTCAGCTGAGAATTCAAATTAGGGAACGTTTCTGACTATTATTGTTTGTATTACTCTTACTCACTATAGAAACAACATGGCGTGAAGTGTTGGAGCAAATATGGCGATCATCACTCGCTATTTTAAATTCACCGCAACCAAGGAAATAAAATCACTAAAACGCAAGGGGCGAGTAAGATAATATGAGATAAACGAGACAGAACAGTAGTAATAAACATTGTATTTAAAATTTTGAAGATGAATGTTGACTGGAAGCCATGAAGCCGGAAGAGAGATCCACAAGCGAGAAGAGCGAGAAAAGAAACAGTTAGGTTACGGTGACATTTAGCCAATTCAACTGTAAAATGATGAGACCCCCGGGCAGGAGGATTACTATGTGTTAGAGAATATGAGCGAGAAAAAGAAAAGGTTAAAGAGAGAGAACAATAAAAAAAGCAGGAATTAAGAAGACAGAAGATAACGATTGACATTGCATTTAAATTTTTGAAGATCAAAGTTGACTGGAACGCAAGAAGCCGGAAGAGAGTTCCACAAGCGAAAATTGAGTGAGAACAATAGAAGAGTAATCAGGAAGACAGTAGATAACGATTGACATTGCATTTCAATTTTTGAAGATCAAAATTGACTGGAAAGCAAGAAGCCGGAAGAGCGTTCCACAAGCGAAAATTGAGTGAGAACAATAGAAGAGTAATCAAGAAGACAGTAGATAACGATTGACATTGCATTTAAATTTTTGCAGATTAAAGTTGACAGGAAAGCAAGAAGCCGGAAGAGAGGTCCACAAGCAAAAATTGAATGAGAACAATAGAAGAGCAATCAGGAAGACAGTAGATAACGATTGACATTGCATTTCAATTTTTGAAGTTCAAAGTTGACTGAAAAGCAAAGAATCCGGAAGAGAGTTGCACAAGCGAAAATTGAGTGAGAACAATAGAAGAGTAACCAGGAAGACAGTAGATAACGATTGACATTGCATTTAAATTTTTGAAGATCAAAGTTGACTGGAAAGCAAGAAGCCGGAAGAGAGTTCCACAAGCGGTAGAATAGAACTTACGGTTCCATCTAACCATTTCAACTGTGAATTGTTCAAATCTTGCACCAATCTTGTACTGCGCTTAAATTCATGAAGTCAAACTACCATAGCGAAAAGCCCATTAGAACAATTACCATGAAATATTTATCGAAAAGGTACAGGGAAGATACTTTACGGCGGTGGGAAAGTGACTGAAGACAAGCTGCCAAGACAGCGCCAATAACGCTGAATCTTTCTTCTTTGGGTTTTATCAAGAATCTCTAAATACATAGCAGGGGCACCAGACGAAATACGGTAGCAATATTCGAATCAAGAACGAATGGTAGACTTATTATATTTAAGATAAACTTAGGAGAGAAAACTTGTCCAGCACGACACAGTGAACCGACTTTCCTAGCAGTAGACTTAGCAATTGATTCGATATAATATTTCTACTTCATGCCAGCAGAGAATGTTTAAGACTGCATGGTGAGCATTTAAAAACAAATTAACCTTGCGGTTCACACTCGTACGTTTCTATATCGGCTTTCTTCAGTATGCGATGTCGCCATTATATATTTTTCAATTTCGCGCATGCGTATTGTTTTTTGATTTTGTCGGCTGTACAGTATAGTAGGGTCAGTTGGGCATTGTCTGTGAGAAAAAAGAGCACCACGACGCAATTCACTCCACTAGAAATTTGGAAACGGCATATTGCTTGGTATTCACGCCGTGAGCCCCAATACGAACATTTCAAAATGTTTGGGTGTCAATCTGATGACTGTGCGGAGGATTCAGAAAGAGTTAGATGAGTCTAATGGTGATTATGAAGGTGTTTCGAGTGACCACTAGTGATGGCGACGTTATTATTCCATTCATCTTCCCACAGAGCCTCTGACTCAACACGGAGACCTACATCAAGTGCCTTGACGAGGTAGTGCTGCCCTGGGTCAAGTGCGTGGCTACTGGAAGACCCTCTGTCTGGCAACAGGGCTCTGCACCATGCCACACAAGGAGGAGAACCTAGTCATAGCTGTCAGACAATTTCTGCGACCTTAACGCTCCTTACATCTTGCTACCTAACTCCCTAAACTGCAACCCCCTTGCTTATTATGTGTGGGGCGCAGTTGATATAGAGAATAACAAAATTCCTTGTGACACCAAGATGCACTGAAAGCAAGGATTATGGTAGCATTCAGCAACTTAAACAAGGAGACCGTACGGAAGAGTTACAGGAGATTCCGAAGTCGACTGGAGGCCATGGTTGAGGTCAAGGGCGATTTTATTGAATACCTTTACTCTATGGTTTTTCAAGATATTCTTGTGTCATTTTGATAAATATCTGTTAAAATGAGATGTCATTGCTATTTTAATTTTTTTGTTTTTTTACATCATTTAGACGACAATTTATCCATCGCACCCTGTATATCTGTTAAAATGAGATGTCATTTATTTTTCATTTTGGCGTCATTTAGACGACAATTTATCCATCGCACCCTGTATATCTGTTCAAATGAGATGCCAGCGTTATTTTCGTTTCTGCGTCATTTAGACGACAACTTTACCGATTGCACTTTGCATATCTGTTAAAATGACATGTCAGCGTTATTTTCCATTTTGGCATCATTTAGACGACAATTTATCCATCGCACCCTGTGTTTCAAAGGCCAGAATGTATACAGAAGTTTCATCGCGTATATTTGACATCTGAGTAAAGAAGGCCATGAAATATGCATACGACTCAAGTTCATGCTCAATTTTCCCCACTTATTGAAATAAAAAGAAAGGGGATTTTTCGTCGATCACGATGAACGTATGTTCCCTCAGGGAGACCTCGTGACTTGATCGCCTATTAGGTCTTAAGCTCAACCGAGACCTCAACTCGTATATCTTCTTGTGGTTTTTGTTTTTACTGTGATCACTGAAGTATCATGACTAAAAATAAAAAAATCATGTGTTTACATTTATCGTTGGAGTAGTTGCCACCATGGGGCCATAAACTATCTGCTAAATTCTCTCCACAAAAAACAAACTCCCTTCAGGGTTACATCTGCGTTTATTAAAAATGTCACTTGCCAGATATTTCAGTACATTAAAAGAACCAATGCACCGCCCGAACAGCTATGCTTATAGCACCTGGTACTTACAAGCAGTCACCCATCCAGGTACAGACCAGGCTCGACATTGCTTAACTTCAGTGATCATACAGGAACCGATGTTTAAACGTGATGCGACCGTAAGCCTTTACTAATTTCCGAGCCATTATCCTTTATGCCACATGGACATCTAAGCACCTGGTATTCAAAAGCTGTCACCCATCTAGGTACTGATCAGGCTCAACATTGCTTAACTTCAGTGATCATACAGGAACCGATGTTTAAACTTGATGTGACCGTATGCCTGTACGAAATATCAAAACCATTATCCTTTATGCCACCTGCACATCTAAGCTTAAAGCACCTGGTATTCACAAGCAGTCACCCATCCAGATACTGACCAGGCTCAACATTGCTTAACTTCAGTGATCATACAGGAACCGATGTTTCAACCTGATGTGACCGTAAGCCTTTACTAAATTCCGAGCTATTATCCTTTATGCCACCTGCACATCAAAGCTTAAAGCACCTGGTATTCACAAGCAGTCACCTATCCAGGTACTGACCAGGCTCAACATTGCTTAACTTCAGTGATCATACAGGAACCGATGTTTCAACATGATGCGACCGTAAGCCTTTACTAATTTCCGAGCCATTATCCTTTATGCCACCTGCACATCTAAGCACCTGGTATTCA
This sequence comes from Acanthosepion esculentum, assembly GCA_964036315.1. NCBI lineage: Eukaryota > Metazoa > Mollusca > Cephalopoda > Sepiida > Sepiidae > Acanthosepion > Acanthosepion esculentum. Next base: position 19,671,524 of record OZ038517.1, on the reverse strand, counting down.
AAAGTTGTCACCCATCTAGGTACTGACAAGGCTCAACATTGCTTAACTTCAGTGATCATACAGGAACCGATGTTTCAACCTGATGTGACCGTAAGCGTTTACTAAATTCCGAGCCATTATCCTTTATGCCACCTGCACATCAAAGCTTACAGCACCTGGTATTCACAAGCAGTCACCCATCCAGATACTGATCAGACTCGATATTGCTTAACTTCAGTGATCATACAGGAACCGATGTTTAAACTTGATGTGACCGTATGCCTTTACGAAATATCAAAACCATTATCCTTTATGCCACCTGCACATCTAAGCTTAAAGCACCTGGTATTCACAAGCAGTCACCCATCCAGATACTGACCAGGCTCAACATTGCTTAACTTCAGTGATCATACAGGAACCGATGTTTAAACTTGATGTGACCGTATGCCTTTACGAAATATCAAAACCATTATCCTTTATGCCACCTGCACATCTAAGCTTAAAGCACCTGGTATTCACAAGCAGTCACCCATCCAGATACTGACCAGGCTCAACATTGCTTAACTTCAGTGATCATACAGGAACCGATGTTTAAACTTGATGTGACCGTATGCCTTTACGAAATATCAAAACCATTATCCTTTATGCCACCTGCACATCTAAGCTTAAAGCACCTGGTATTCACAAGCAGTCACCCATCCAGATACTGACCAGGCTCAACATTGCTTAACTTCAGTGATCATACAGGAACCGATGTTTCAACCTGATGTGACCGTAAGCCTTTACTAAATTCCGAGCTATTATCCTTTATGCCACCTGCACATCAAAGCTTACAGCACCTGGTATTCACAAGCAGTCACCCATCCAGATACTGACCAGGCTCAACATTGCTTAACTTCAGTGATCATACAGGAACCGATGTTTTAACCTGATGTGACCGTAAGCCTTTACTAAATTCCGAGCCATTATCCTTTATGCCACCTGCACATCAAAGCTTACAGCACCTGGTATTCACAAGCAGTCACCCATCCAGATACTGACCAGGCTCAACATTGCTTAACTTCAGTGATCATACAGGAACCGATGTTTCAACCTGATGTGACCGTAAGCCTTTACTAAATTCCGAGCCATTATACTTTATGCCATCTGCACATCAAAGCTTACAGCACCTGGTATTCACAAGCAGTCACCCATCCAGATACTGATCAGACTCGATATTGCTTAACTTCAGTGATCATACTATTTAAATGGAGCTTACCGTAAAGGGAGTAGGCAAGAGAAACATAATAAGCTGTGAGATTTCTGGGGTAGTTTTATGTCATGGGTGCTTTAGTAGGAACCCTGTGAAAATGCGGTGTTATGGTATGTGTTGGATTAGGTGTAAAATAATCAGTGATGAAAAGCCTTTCCACACTCCCCTTTTTAGCCTTGTGCCACATGAAATGTAATATTTCAAAGTAAACCACCTTGTTGGAGATTGACTAAAGAACAATCCTCGTCTAAACCAGCGGTCACGAACCGGACCACTAAATATATAATTTTAAATTTGTCCGCCCATTAATTCGAATTTAGAAAAAGAAAAAAAGAAAAGAGAAATACATTTACATAATAATAATCGGAAAACTTATTTTATTACAGTAGAATCCCCCATATACGTAATCCCTTATATCCGGAATCCCTCATATTCGTAATCCCTTATATCCGGAATCCCTCATATACGTAATCCCTAATATCCGGAATCCCTCATATACGTAATCCCTTATATCCGGAATCCCTCATATACGTAATCCCTTATATCCGGAATCCCTCATATACGTAATCCCTTATATCCGGAATCCCCCATATACGTAATCCCTTATATCCGGAATCCCTCATATCCGTAATCCCTTATATCCGGAATCACTCATATACGTAATCCCTTATATCCGGAATCCCTCATATACGTAATCCCTTATATCCGGAATCCCTCATATACGTAATCCCTAATATCCGGAATCCCTCATATACGTAATCCCTTATATATGGAATCCCTCATATACGTAATCCCTAATATCCGGAATCCCTCATATACGTAATCCCATATATCCGGAATCCCTCATATACGTAATCCCTTATATCCGGAATCCCTCATATATGTAATCCCTAATATCCGGAATCCCTCATATACGTAATCCCTTATATCCGGAATCCCTCATATACGTAATCCCTAATATCCGGAATCCCTCTAAACGTAATCCCTTATATTCGGAGTACCTTCTATCCGGAATCCTGCATACCCGGAGATGATTTTGATGTGTATATTTGAACAATTTTGGTGATATTAAACTGATTTGAAATTTCTGTTTTTCAGGAAATTTGCTTTGGATAATTGCTTATGCTTATTTCACCCTAAACTCTTGTATTGGTGCAAAAGATGATAGGAATAAGAGGAAACTTTGGAGTATTCGGAAAAAGTGGAAATTTTAAACAGACTAGACGCTGGTGAAAGTTCATTGTAACTAATGGCTGAGTTCAACACAGGAAAGTCAACATTGTATGATATAAAATCTTCCAAAGAAACTATTTTCCAACGTTCACACTGTCACAATGAACAAGGAAATAAAAACATGATTGTGATGAAACCTGGTCTGAAATTCAAAAAGCTATTGAAAAGGTTGTCAGTTTTATGGAAAGAAAGCCAGCATTCAGCTTTGACGATTGCAATAACGCACGCAGAATTAAAAAGTGTCTTTCGTTTAAAAAATTTCAAGAACAAAAGCAAAACGAAATGCGGAAAAAGTTGAGAATGCCATTAGAAGAGAAAGAATCATCATGCAACAGCGATTATAAAATCCTCGTTACATTATTTGTTCTGCATACGTGGCATACTTAATTTAATGAATTTTCATTAACATTACATAATTTATTTCTTTTTCCTTAAAATCAATTCCGTTATATTTCACTCGCCATTAGCTTATTTTGTTTACTATAAAACATTGAAAAGAAATGTTAAACCTGATTTCAGTTCTTTTATTTTAATCTAAATATAACTACTCATATCCGGACTTTGTAACGAATTCCTCATATCCAAAAGTCCGGTTGTCAGGGATTCTACTGTAATATGAAATTCACCCATTAAAAGGTAACAAAGTTATAGTGTAATTATTTAAATAAAACAAATTGAAAATTTGAAGTTTATTCAAGTTTTTTTTTTTTTTTTAATATTCTGCAAAAATAGTTTTCGAGTACGAATGCTTATGAATTTGTATCTGGTACGTAAGCCGATTCTTGAAGATCCCGCTATTACTCCGTTGCTATGCCATGTTTGTAGAAAAGTATACTAGTAAACCATCCAGTAACTAGTTATCAACAGTAATGGTATGACACTATTCAGTAACAATTATTGAACTTGACTTTTCAAGTCATGTTAAGTTATGCTATGGCCGGATGATGTCACATTTGTGTACTTGTGTTCTCGTGTTTATTTCGAGATTACACAAGGTCTTAAACATATATACCACCCATAATATGTTTTGTTACTCGTCATTTTTTAATTTGAAGCTTCATAAAAATTGAAATAATGTCCCAATTTTTTTGCAAACCATCAAAAGTTTTACACGGACTACCAGTGGTCTGTGCACTACCGGTTAGCGACCACTGGTCTAAACCACAATAATAGTATCTACTAGACAACTTGTGACCCATTGGATAACAGATGGTTAATGTTATAAAATATTGAAGTTGATTTCAACATTCCATTGAAATGAAAGTTAATTTTATTTTGATTCAGCTAAATATTTAAACTTATTCATGTCATCATTGGTCTGATTTACAAGTTCATGTTTAATGTTTTACTGATTTTTTTTACATCATTTAATGGAAATAGAATTTCCGGGATATACTTGAACTTTAAATCAGATTAACTGAATATTTTTTCATATGCCAAAAAATATTTTTATATCATATTTACTTGAAAATAATTTTAAATATGCCAAAAAATATTTTTTTAAATATTTAAAATATTGTTTGTTTAAAGAAAGCTGAAATATAAATAATTTCTCTACAAATAACTGGACTAAACAGCAAAGCGGGATCTCTTTGTGTCTGTCTTAAACTTAAAAATATTTTAATTAAAAAAATTCTCTGTTTCAAGAAAGTTAAAATGAAAATACTTAGTGTATAAACAACTCGTATTTTTAAATCTTATTCATTTAAAATATTTTATCAATCGGATTAACTTTAAAATATTGTTTAAATATTTAAAATATTGTTTGTTTAAAAAAAGCTGAAATATAAATGATTACTCTACAAACAACTGGACGAAACAGCAAAGTGGGATCTCATTGTGCCTGTCTTTAACTTAAAAACATTTTAATTTAAAAAATTGTCTGTTTCAAGAAAGTTAATATAAAAATATTAACTGTATAAACAAATCGTATTTTAAAATCTTATTCACTTAAATCAGATTATCTTAAATCATTATGTGCCGGACGGACGCACCAGGCAATCACACACGCAATCACAGACTTTTAGTATTATATAGATAGATTTTTGTACTAAACTATTCTCAGCTGAATGAAGCGTTATAAGCTACAATTCTCTTCCATATCTCAGTACAATTCAGTCAGTTTAGTGCCATTGTGATAAACTGCTTGGGCGGTCATGTCTCTTTCATGATTGGCCAGGCAGAAGATTTTCTCCGTCGTTGGTTGCCGTTTCTTTCTTTGCTGTAGATTGGTTGCCAGCCAAGACTATAGGACCCACTATTTAACCCATAGTCGGGGAACGAAGAAATGGATTCGTACATTTCCCTAGTATATTTGTAAGTGAGTGAATGGCAACGCACCCGACTGGAATTCGAACTCGGTTCTCTGATTTCTTATCCTGAAATTGCACCACAATCTCAGACACATGGTTACAATGGTTTCAGGCGTCTCAACAGTATAGGTCTCATTGAATACCATCCTTCTTCAAAACTCGTGGACTGGCGCTACAGAATCACGAAGAAAGACCTGTACCAGATAACAGAAATCTGAGGACTTCCAACAGCAGCAACAACAAAAAATGGATAGCACATGTAAGTCGAAGAGAAAATACCAACATAACCAAGATGGTGGCGTTCGACAGAAACTCTAACGTAAGGCTAGGAAGGAAACTCCAATCAGTACTGGAAAGAGCAAAAAGGTTAGTGGATTTGAGGAACCTATTTTCCTGAGGAAAAAAAATTGTATTAAGTGAAAGATTTTAGAAATTCTAACTGACAGTAGATCTGGTTGCTCGGTCAATGAATGCCGAATGTTTCCTTATGAGGAAACAGCTTATATTATTATTGGAGATGAGGAGAACAGATACTACACTTAATATTTAACAACCTCCCACACTCACACACACGCGTCGCATGTGGCATAAGGCCGGCTTAATGTGGGATCACCGAGCCCGTGGGCTCAGCCAAAAATATGCCCACGGGTTTAGGGACTGTCTACCTCCCCGGACGAAACTTTGCCTTGCGGCAAAGGCTCGTCCGAGTTCCTCTCCGCCGAGGCGGAGAGTTCGACAGCAAAGAGCAGTCTAAACGACTGTTCCAGTCACTGGGTGACTTAACAGATACTACACTTTGATCCATGTTCAATAGCCAGAGAATGAAGAAAAGTGTAACATGTGTAGAACTGGTTGCTCGGCCAATGAATGCTAAATGCTTCCTTTTAAGGAAATGACTATTAGCATTACCATTTGAGATGAGGAGAACAGATACTACACTTTGATCCAGGTAATTACTTGACCCCCCCCCCCCCCACACACACACTGAGCCAGGTTGTGACACAAGGTCGGTTTTTAACGTGGGGACCCGAGTGTTTTCACCAGGGCCGCTGGTCTTGGCTGGTCATAGCTTGTCCAAGCTGGTCTAAGATAGTTATAGGTTGTCTTAGCTTGTCTAAGGTGGTCAGAGCTAGTCTTGGCTTGTCATAGCTGGTCCAGGCCGGTCCAAGCTAGTCGTAGCCATGACACCACCAGCGCAAAGGCGAATCTCTACACCCGGCAAATATCAAGTGAGACTGTCAGCGAAAAGGCCGACAAAGCAAGTGATCTGAGAACAGATACTACACTTTGATCCCAGCCCGAGCGAAGTCGAGTTTAACTGTTTGGCTGTTAGGTCAATGAATTCAGAATGTTTCTTCATAATGAAACGGCTAATATCAGCATTTAAAATATCATATATCGGGAGTGTCGTGATATTTTTATGCAGACAACTAAACTTACAGGCCACGCACGGATTTCCTGGATGATCGTAGAAAGAATGGGTTGTAGGAGAGGTGGACGAAGGAAGCCGAATGTCGGTGAGTAATAAATGCTGATAAGGTATTAATTGATTTTAAACGGTATCTGTCTATATTTCTAAGATGAGGCATTATGTACACCATTTACATTATTCGGACTATTGTCCTCATCTTTGTCACCATATTTATTACAACGATTCAGCCCTTCAGTATCTGTCTATATTTCTGAGATGAGGTATTATGTACACTATTTACATTATTCGGACTATTGTCCTCATCTTTGTCACCATATTTATTACAACGATTCAGCCCTTCAGTATCTGTCTATATTTCTGAGATGAGGTATTATGTACACTACTTACATTATTCGGACTATTGTCCTCATCTTTGTTGCCATATTTATTACAACGTTTCGGCCTTTCAGTATCTGCCTATATTTCTGAGATGAGGTATTATGTACACTATTTACATTATTCGGACTATTGTCCTCATCTTTGTTGCCATATTTATTACAACGTTTCGGCCTTTCAGTATCTGTCTATATTTCTGAGATGAGGTATTATGTACACTATTTACATTATTCGGACTATTGTCCTCATCTTTGTTGCCATATTTATTACAACGTTTCGGCCTTTCAGTATCTGTCTATATTTCTGAGATGAGGTATTATGTACACTATTTACATTATTCGGACTATTGTCCTCATCTTTGTTGCCATATTTATTACAACGATTCAGCCCTTTAGTATCTGTCTATATTTCTGAGATGAGGTATTATGTACACTATTTACATTATTCGGACTATTGTCCTCATCTTTGTTGCCATATTTATTACAACGTTTCGGCCTTTCAGTATCTTTCATATTTATCACAACTTTTCTGCTGTTGTACGCTCTGGCCTTAAGGACACATGGCACAGTGGATAAAGGCGTTGGTTAGATCCAGTGACAGGACCCAAAGAGTTTTGACTTCAATACCTAGTTAAGTTAGTGGAGAACTTGGAGAGGTGAATTAACAGGAGATAACTGATAACTGACATCCATTAAACATGGCACGTGGAACTAGAACAGTCTACCCCAGCGAGCGAAATAAAGGGTTCAGTTCGACATTCCAACCACCTGAAGAAGGCCGGAGCGTACATCGGCCGAAACGTTGTGATAAATATGGCAACAAAGATGAGGACAATAGTCCGAATAATGTAAATAGTGAACCGTTAGTATCTCATGTATCTCTTCAGAATGGTAAAGGAGGAGATCTGTTGATAGCCAGCGAATAGTAGCACAAACCGACAGATATGCACAAATATATATATATATATGGTCGAGTGGTTAGAACATCCGCTTTCTAACCATGAGACCCAGGTTCGAATTTCACTACGGTTGATTTGTCAGAAATTAGACCTCCTGATGTTATCAGTCTGGAGGTGGACGATCTCAGTGTGCGGCACATTTGGAAAATCAGTTTCCAATGCATTCCTATAGTAAAAAACAATTTGCAATGCATTCCTATAGTAAAAATCATTTTCACATGCATTCCTAAAGTAAAAAACAATTTCCAATGCATTCCTATAGTAAAAATCATTTTCCGATGCATTCCTATAGTAAAAACCATTTCCCAATGCATTCCTATAGTAAAAACCATTTCCCAATGCATTCCTATAGTAAAAATCATTTTCCGATGCATTCCTATAGTAAAAATCATTTTCACATGCATTCCTCTAGTAAATGTCATTTTGAAGTGCATTCCTATATTAAAAATCATTTTCCTATTCAAATTCTATAGTAAAAACAATTTTCCAATGCTTTCCTATCGTAAAAATCCTTTTCCAATGAATTCCTATAATAAAAATCCTTTTCCAATGTATTCCTATCGTAAAAATCCTTTTCCAATGAATTCCTATAGTAAAAATCCTTTTCCAATGCATTCCTATCGTAAAAATCATTTCCCAATGCATTCCTATAGTAAAAATCCTTTTCCAATGAATTCCTATAGTAAAAATCATTTTCCAAAATCATTCCTATAGTAAAAAACCATTTCCAATGCATTCTTATAGTAAAAAACCATTTCCAATGCATTCCTATAGTAAAAATCATTTCCCAATGAATTCCTATAGTAAAAATCCTTTTCCAATGCATTCCTATCGTAAAAATCCTTTTCCAATGCATTCCTATCGTAAAAATCATTTCCCAATGCATTCCTATAGTAAAAATCCTTTTCCAATGAATTCCTATAGTAAAAATCATTTTCCAAAATCATTCCTATAGTAAAAAACCATTTCCAATGCATTCTTATAGTAAAAAACCATTTCCAATGCATTCCTATAGTAAAAATCATTTCCCAATGAATTCCTATAGTGAAAATCCTTTTCCAATGCATTCCTATAGTAAAAAACCATTTCCAATGCATTCCTATAGAACAAATCTTTTTCCAATTCATTACTATAGTAAAAATCCTTTTCCAATGCATTCCTATAATAAAAATCCTTTTCCAATGTATTCCTATCGTAAAAATCATTTTCCAATGCATTCCTATCGTAAAAATCATTTTCCAATGCTTTCCTATAGTAAAAATCATTTTCAATGCATTCCTATAGTAAAAATCATTTTCAATGCATTCCCATAGTAAAAATCCTTTTCCAATGCATTCCTATAATAAAAATCCTTTTCCAATGTATTCCTATCGTAAAAATCATTTTCCAATGCGTTCCTATCGTAAAAATCATTTTCCAATGCATTCCTATAATAAAAATCCTTTTCCAATGTATTCCCATAGTCAATTCATTTCCAATGCATTCCTATAGTAAAAATCATTTTCAAATGCATTCCTATAGTAAAAACCATTTTGCAATTCATTCCTGTATTAGATTTTATTTACAATACATTCTCATCAAACCCTTTTTTGGTTTGTTATTTGCATTATATATTAGCCAAGGATATGAAATGCCAACCGTTTTTTGAAATGTCAACAATTGAATTGATGTTGGCACTAAAATGTATTTGTATTTATCGTCTTATTTCACTGCTGACGTGTTAAATCAACATCTATGCCATTATTAATGAGAATGAAACTTTGAACCTATTCGTTAAATAAATCCTGAATTCTGGAAACATTAGTTGCAGGAACAGAATATGATGGCAAAGGCAGAGGCTGGGGATAAGGAACACTGCTTCTGTGAAGACATAAAATCCTCAGAGACTGTGACCCAATTATGTTGGCCCGATTCAGGGTAGGGCCAAGTGCAAAGTACGCCTCAAGGACACCGTTGGGTAGATGCTGAATTATGAAAAGTAAATAAATAAAAAGGGTATTGCAAAAATCAACGGATATATATGTGGTTGAAGAGCTAGAGAGAGATAGAAAGAAGGCAAGAGGTGGAGGGAGGGGGAGGAGAAATATGTAGCTGTTAGAGAGAGGGAGAGAGTGGAGGAGAGTTAAGAGAGAAAGGGAAGAAGAAGTAAAAGGTGGATGAGAGATGGAAAAGAGGTGAGGAGGATATTGAGTCAGTGAAAGTGAAGAGAAATGGTCACTAAAAATAAGAAAAGAGAAAGAAAGTAGATGAAGGCCGAAGAAAGGAGTGGAAGGGTGTGTGTATGAGAGAGAGAGAGAGAGAGAGAAGGAGGAGGAGGAGGAGTGAGAAGGAGAGAGTTAAGGAGAAAAAATTGAGGAGAGGTAAGAGAGATGGATTTTAGGAATAAGTGTGTGAAAGAGAATCTTTTTTAAAGAATGAGAAAAATCAGTGGATGGAGAGGAAAGAGGGAGAGAGTGAGAGAGAGAGAGAGAGTGAGAGAAAGAGAAAGTGCGAGAGAAAGAGAGGGAAAAAGCACTTGTGGAGGACAGATTATAAGAGGAGGATAATTTAAAGTACAAGCGAGGGAAAGTGAAGTATTAGAAGAGAAAGAAGGTAAATGAAGAGACAGACAGACAGACAGACAGACAGACAGACAGATAGATAGATAGATAGATAGATAGATAGATAGATAGATAAGAATATAGAATGAGATAGATTGATAGATATGAACATAGATAGATAGATAAAAATATAGAATGAGATAGATAGATATGAACATAGATAGATAATGAACAAAGTCTTAGATATGAACAGGACTGAGATAAATAGACAGACAGACAGATAGATAGATAGATAGATAGATAGATAGATAGATAGATAGATAGATAGATAGATATGAACAGAATGAGATAGATAGATAGATAGATAGATATGAACAGAATGAGATAGATAGATATGAACAGAATGAGATAGATAGATATGAACAGAATGAGATAGATAGATAGATAGATAGATATGAACAGAATGAGATAGATAGATATGAACAGAATGAGATAGATAGATAGATAGATAGATAGATATGAACAGAATGAGATAGATAGATATGAACAGAATGAGATAGATAGATAGATAGATAGATATGAACAGAATGAGATAGATAGATATGAACAGAATGAGATAGATAGATAGATAGATAGATAGATATGAACAGAATGAGATAGATAGATAGATAGATAGATAGATAGATAGATAGATATGAACAGAATGAGATAGATAGATATGAACAGAATAGATAGATAGATAGATAGATAGATAGATAGATATGAACAGAATGAGATAGATATGAACAGAATGAGATAGATAGATATGAACAGAATAGATAGATAGATAGATAGATAGACACAGAGAGAAAGATAGAGAAAAACACTTGAGAAGGAGTGATTAGAGGGGAGGATATTAGGAACAAGAGAAAGTAAGAGAACATGTTATAAAGAAAAAAAGAGAAAAACGGTGTACGCAGGTCGAAGAAAGGAGTGGGAACGAGTGAGAAAGATAGGTAGAGACTGACATATATATATATATATATATATATATATATATATATATATATATATATATATATATATATATAAAAGTGAACATTGAAGTCAACACTTAGAGGCGACAGGCTGTTTCATACTAGACGCAATCGTCAGGCCTATGTATTAGATGGACGTAAGTTAGATTGATCGATAATGGGTCTGTAGGAAGATGGAGATGTGATGTAATGTTTTAAATGAGTGTTTATAGTGGGCGTCTCGCATGAAACAGACTGTCGCCTCTAAGTGTTGACTTCTATGTTCACTTTTATATTTACACACGCTCTATCTCTGATATTGAGCACTTTATCCCATAAATATAGCACACTTTAAGACTATATATATATATATATATATATATATACACACACACACACAGAAAGATCGAACATTTGGAGGAAGAAAGATAAGAGAGAAAGATTTTATGGACAAACGAGTGAAAGTAAGAGCCTGTGACAAAGTGTGATGGAAATACTGTTCAAAATGAGAGAGAGAGAGAGACTGTGAGAGAGAGAGAGAGAGGGAGGGGCGTGAGAGAGAGCCTGTGTGAGAGAGAGCCTGTGTGTGAGAGAGAGAGGGAGGTGCGTGAGAGAGAGAGACTGTGTGAGAGAGAGCATGAGAGAGAGAGAGGGAGGGGCGTGAGAGAGAGACTGTGTGAGAGAGAGCATGTGAGAGAGAGAGAGAGGGAAGGGCGGGAGAGAGGGAGAGACTGTGTGAGAGAGAACATGTGAGAGAGAGAGAGAGGGAGGTGCGTGAGAGAGAGAGACTGTGTGAGAGAGAGCATGAGAGAGAGAGGGAGGGGCGTGAGAGAGAGAGACTGTGTGAGAGAGAGCATGTGAGAGAGAGAGAGAGGGAAGGGCGTGAGAGAGGGGGAGACTGTGTGAGAGAGAACATGTGAGAGAGAGAGAGAGGGAGGTGCGTGAGAGAGAGAGACTGTGTGAGAGAGAGCATGAGAGAGAGAGAGGGAGGGCGTGAGAGAGAGAGACTGTGTGAGAGAGAGCATGTGAGAGAGAGAGAGGGAAGGGCGTGAGAGAGGGAGAGACTGTGTGAGAGAGAACATGTGAGAGAGAGAGAGAGGGAGGTGCGTGAGAGAGAGAGACTGTGTGAGAGAGAGCATGAGAGAGAGAGGGAGGGGCGTGAGAGAGAGAGACTGTGTGAGAGAGAGCATGTGAGAGAGAGAGAGAGAGGGAAGGGCGTGAGAGAGGGAGAGACTGTGTGAGAGAGAACATGTGAGAGAGAGAGAGAGAGAGAGAGGGAGGTGCGTGAGAGAGAGACTGTGTGAGAGAGAGCATGAGAGAGAGAGAGGGAAGGGCGTGAGAGAGAGAGAAAGATAGAGCATTTGAGGAGGAGATATAAGAGAGGAGGGGTTCATGAACACGTACATGAAGAGAAGAATTCTTTTTTTTCTCGTGTCCCTACGACAAGGTGCGGCAAAATGTAGGTTTAATAAAACCGAAATAGAGCAAAGAACGAGAAATATGTTTTTTTTTATTTTCGAAACGTACATATAACGCCATTTTGTTTCATTTTATTTTCAGTTGCCAACAGGAATTAGATGGGCGAGCATCATTATGGAAACGTTTAACAAGACAAGGGGCATTCCGTGTGTAGTTCAGACTTAGACATGTTCCCGTATCTACTCGAAACTCGATTTTGTTGTGGGTTACCAACTTCAGATCTAATGGATCAGCATTGAAACGAAAAATCAACCGGTCGACCTCGGACCGCCAGAACTCCGGATAATGTGATAGGGTTAAGACCCTCAGTTGAACAGTCTCCTCGACGCCCTTCACGGAAACACGCTGATTTAGTTTTAAAAACGAAACGAAACAAAGTGGCAGTATACGTACATTTCGAAAATAAAAACGCATTTTTCGTTCTTTACTCTATTTCGCTCTTATCAAACCTAGAAATGTGTCAGATCATTTTGCCGCACCATATACATAAATTTATGCGAGCCACTAGATTGGCAACTAGGTCCCACTAGTTCTATATAAAACACATCTTGCAACCAAGGACCATCAATAATCAAGCACATCCCACATTCAATTAGCCGCAGGTTATCTGACAATTCCTCCAGTACGAAGACAAGAAAGATTATGAAACTGCCCTAAAAGATCGAGGATTTTCGGCAACACACACACACACACACACACACACACACACACACACACACACACACACACACACACACACACACACACACAGAGGATAAGAAGCATTTTATGCTTCAACCTACCGCTCAACAGAAATGTAAAAACAAACTTAGGAAAAATATTCATCAAACTCATACAACAAATATTTCCCCCCTATCAATCACTCTCCGCAAGATATTCAACAAAAACACAGTAAAAATCAGCTACAGTTGCATCGAGAAATGACATAGATAATAATAAAAAACACAAGAAAACAACCAACAAATCACCCACACAAATCAAACACACGGGTAACTGCAGAGCAAAGAACGAATGTCCTTTAAATGGAACTTGCTCACAGAACAATGTAATATATCAAGCCACTGTAAAGTCAGCAGATGACGAAGAAAAATATACATAGGCGTAACTGAAGGACACTGGAAACAAAGAAACTATGCACAAAACATCCTTTTAAAATAGTAAATACGCGAACAGTACAATACTTTCTAAACATGTATGGAAATTAAAACCAAAACCAAATCACGCCAAAAATATCATGGAAAATAAGGAAAACAGCCTCAGCCTACAACAATAAATCCCAAAACTGCACACTCTGTCTGAATGGGAAAATAGCTACAATTGTCTTCACAGACCAATACAAATTACTAAATAATCGATCAGAACTCATCTCAATAAGCAGACACGAAAACAAATTTTTACGACTTAAAAATTGAAAGCTAAAAAATGAAAAAAAAAGAAATAAATTAAGTAAACATTAAACAAATTAACACACTGTGAGAACGCTTACATAAACACAAGTAAACATAGTAATAACAATCAAAAACAAATACCAAAGCAATCTATAGTAAAGTTAACAATATAAACTACCCAGAAAACTACATTCGGATCTACAATTATTTCCACTCAATAGCGCCTAGAATAATTTGAGTTGTAACTGTTACTACCTACCCAATAACTGTTAGAATAATACAATAAACCTATCCATAATGCATCACTGATCATCACTCCTACGACAGAAAATGTGATGGTACATTTTATTTACTTTGATAGAAATAAAAATTTTGATAAACTTCGTAGTGTAATTTGTTATTGTTTTGGACTAATAGACTGTAATGGCCGCTTTACCATTAACAAGAAAGACAATGGAAGTGACAAAGCAACAAGATAAGTCATGGTAAAAAAATTTAAAAATAATTCTCTGTGATTTATAATGTTTGATCGTTTGCTTCTTCGATCGTATTTCAGTCGTGGGAGACTGAGAGTTCATTCGAGATAGTAACAGGCATTGTATTTGTCGAAAGTTAGTCATCCCTGGGTATGATGATAAACTACACCCGGCATCAAGCCTTCTGATTAACCTTCAAAAAATTAATCAGGTCTCATTCATTTATTGCCTTTCGACAAACTTCGTAATCTAATTTGTTATTGCTTGGAACTAATAGACCGTAATGGTCACCATACTATTAACAAGAAAGACAATGAAAGTGAAAAAACAACAATGAGATAAAAAGTTTTAAAAAATAATTCTCCGAGACTTACAAAGTTCGTTTGCTTGTTCGATCATGTTTCTGTCGTGGGAGTCTGAGAGTTCATTTGAGATAGTAGTCGACATAGACACGTGGAGTAAAGCAACACGCATTGTATTTGTCAAAAGTTAGTTAGCTCTGGGTATGACGATAACTTACGCCCGGCATCAAGCCTTCTGACTGGGTGATTAGAGGTTTTGTGGAGATTGGAGCGACATCTTAATTGCTGTTGTTCCCAGGTATGAAGAAATAAGTATTTGTTGTTAGTGAATAGACTAATCAAACGAAGGTTGGTAATGAACGATAATACTTAGGACAAGAACAATACATACGGAGTAGAAGAAGTAGTCATCTGCTAGAAGTGAATCAACTGAATTCCATATTGAATCTCCAAACTGCAGGATATCTAACAACCGCCCGACGCGTTCAAATGTGGCACAAGGTTGAATTTAATGTCGGGTATCCGAACCCGTAGACTCGGCCAAAAATTCCTCGTAGACTCCGTATAAAACGGGTTAGGGTAGCTGTTTCCCGAAACGAGACTCTGCCCTTCGACGTAACCTCGTCTGGGGATCCTCTCTGTCCGGAGGCAGAAAGTTTGACCAGAACAGCTGAAGACGAATCTCCGACTGCAGACCAACATACAGTATTTACTACTTTATTCATGTGAATGGGGACACACCCATTATCATCCGTAGGTATTCTATAACAGTATCTTATCTGATCGGGGAGAAAATGAATGACAGCTAATTTAATATCGGCTTCATACTTAAACAGATCTTTTTAAAAAAAACATTTGCAGTATTAAATTGTATTAATAACACTTTATTTGTGCCATAAAAAATGATGAAATATTTTATTAAATCCTGACTATTTTTAAGTCTTCATATAAAATTCTTTAAATATATATTTCCCACTTAGATCAATGTGAGAATACAGTAGGGGATTAGTAACAGCATGAAATCGAAACCGAACTTTATATCCCGAAGAATCTTATAGTAATATTACTTAACAGAGGCTATTTTTGAGGTTTGAGGAGAGTGGAACCACATCTTAATTTGCTGTTGTTCCCAGGTCCATCCAGACCCGAACCCGATTGTGGACAAATGGTGACCCCACAAGAAAAACAAAACATTATGAAAGTATAAAAATACATTTTTATAGTAAAAATACCAGCAATACATTTTTATATAAAAATTACCAACAATATCAATCAATATGAAAGAAGTCTTACATGATATTAATCCAAATAATATCCTACAATTGCTTAAAGAAATCAAATTGTATTACAAAAATATAACTTCAACAAAACAACAACATAAAACACATCACCACCTCCAGTAATTATGCTCACACGAATCTGTATATGCACAAAAGATGTGCATCATCTACCATGAACTCAACTGTGAAAGCAGAATAACGTAATTTTATTACTTCAAAGATCGCAATTTGATGGAAGCGCTGCTGATGGTCTGGTTAAGCTTGCCTACTATGGGATAAGTTGCTAATGCCAATCTGGTTGGATCTGCCTTCGTGGGAGAAAAAAATGGTTGGATTTATAGCCAATCAGTGGCTCAGAAACGGCTGCAGTGAAAATCGCGTCTGGCCCTTTTCTGATTGGTCAGAGAAGACGTAGGACGTTTATCGGAAAAATCATTATTAGCGCCTGAAAAAAAATCTTACCGTTCCAAAAATATTTTTTTAGCTTTAAATATCTTTCAAAGGTCGTGCGAATCACTAAAATAGATATGAACCGAATGAGATAGATCTGAACAGAATGAGATAGATAGATATGAACAGAGCAAATAGATAGATAGATAGATAGATAGATATGAACAGAATGAGATAGACATGAACAGAGTGAAATAGATATGAACAGAATGGGATATATAGATTGATGGAAGATAGATAGATATGAACAAAATGAGATTGATAATGAGATAGATATGAACTTTTGGTCGCATTCTGTTCATCTCTCTCTCTCTCTCTCTCTCTCTCTCTCTATATATATATATATATATATATATATATATATATAGGCAGCATATAATTTTATATTACAAAGAGTTAATCATACCTTGAATTAATTAGCAATATTAATGCAATTATTGGCGAAATCCCTTCGCTAGTAGACATAATTATAAGCATTATACTACTAATAATCCACTGAATGATGAGATCCTTATGTATAAAATGGATATAGTGTAATTTTTAATTCAGCTAGTACTTTCAAATGCTTCACGCATTCATCTTCAGGCTGTATTTTTTCCTTTAGAATTATATGCTGCCTATTTTGTAATATATATATATATATATATATATATATATATATATATATATATAGAGAGAGAGAGAGAGAGAGAGAGATAGATAGATGAGATAGATAGATAGATATGAACAGAATGAGATAGATATGAACAGAATAAGATATATATATATATATATATATATATATATATATATATTTCATTCTGTTCATATCTATGAACAGAAGGATAAATTGACAGATAGATAGATACATAGATAGATAGATAGATATGAACAGAATGAGATAGATATGAACAGAATGAGATAGATAGATAGATAGATAGATAGATATGAACAGAATAAGATAGATAGATAGATAGATATGAACAGAATGAGATAGATAGATAGATAGATAGATAGATAGATAGATAGATAGATAGATAGATATGAACAGAATGCGACCAAAAAAAAAAAACAAACCAAAAACAAAACAAAACAAATCAAGGTTACCTTGGTGTCTTTGTTAAAAAATGAAGCCAACATTTTCAAGAAGAGATCCTGTTTCGCGGTACTTCAGGAATAATAAAACAAATGTCTACTTGTTAGGCTTCAGTAGCTGGGGACCATCTTAAACGCTTGGGGATGGAGGCGGGTAAGATGCGATTGGCTTCTAGCAGGTGTGAACCGCAGACAAACCGGTTTTGAAATTTTGTTTTGCATAACTGCCACGTTAAATGAACATCCTCGTCAGCACATGAGAACACACTCCTACATACACACACCCAAACACACATGCACAAGGTGCTAAAAAACATCAACATCAACCTAAGAACAGGTTCTTAAACAACCTTGTCCGATCTAGCCTCTGATGTTCTGAAAGAGCTTCTCAGAATCAGAATGGCATGTATATCAATGTAGTCCAGGTTTTTACAATTTTTCCATGTTAAACCCATTTAAACCTCGACCGTGTGTCACATTCGGTAGGGAGGTGGGCGCAGTGATAAATACTTTCATAGCGTGCAACTTTTTCAGAAATATCTAAACTGTCAGAGGCTTACAGCCACATGATATTGAAACACCGGTTCCCGTACGATCACTGATGTTAAGCAATATCGAAGCTGGTCAGTAACTAGGTGAGTGACCGCTTGGGAATTCCAGGTTCTCTAATCGTGGACATGGTGGTGGTATATGGGCTTAGGGCCCTATCACGTTGAAACACCGGTTCCCGTACGATCACGGAAGTTAAGCAACATCGAAGGTGGTCAGTAACTGAGTGAGTGACCACTTGGGAATTCTACGTTCTCTAATCGTTTACATGGTGGTGGTATATGGGCTTAGGGCCATATCACGTTGAAACACCGGTTCCCTTACGATCACCGAAGTTAAGCAACATAAGCTGGTCAGTAACTAGGTGAGTGGCCCCTTGGGAATACCAGATGCTGTAAGCTTGTCTATGTGCGTAGTGCAATGGATAACAATAATCTAATTGTTAATCAGAGAGCCGAGTTTCAATTCCGATTGTATTCACTTACGCGCAGTACCTTTCGGAAAAGTATGAATCCATCTTTTCTCCCTCAGCTATGGGTTAATTAGTATCATTTGTATCGCTAAACCATTATTATTGCAAAAAAATTTTTTTTACAATTTGGCTTTAAATAAACTGCAAAAGCTTGATAAGCTATAAAAATCGAATCAAATGCTGATTATCTACACAGGCATGTCTTTTAGATTTATTTACATTCTCTGGAATATAAATGAATAGAAAAAGTGAGGGTCGAGTTTATATATTGAGTGTAATATAAAATTGATCCCCCACTTTATAGCCACGTTCTAATTTATTGTAGGCATGTCTTAGATTTATTTATATTCTATGGAATATAAATCTATAGAAAATACTGTGGCCACAAAATAAGGGATCATTTTATATATTGATTGTAATATAGAATTGATCCCCCACTTTATAACCACATATAATTTATTGTAGGCATGTCTTAGATTTAGTTACATTCTCTGGAATATAAATGTATAGAAACTATCGTGGTCACAAATGGGGTATCAGTTTATATATTGATTGTAATATAAAATTGATTCCCCACTTTATAGCCACGTTATAATTTATTGTAGGCATATCTTTTAGATTTATTTACATTCTCTGGAATATAAATGTATAGAAGTTAACATGGCCACAAACGAGGTATCAATTTATATATTGATTGTAATATAAAATTGATCCCCCCATTTTATAGCCACATTATAATTTATTGTAGGCATGCCTTTTAGATTTAGTTACCTTCTCTGGAATATAAACATATAGAAACTACTGTGGTCACAAATGGGGGATCAGTTTATATATTGATTGTAATATAAAATTGAACCCCCACTTTATATCCATGTTATAATTTATTGTAGGCATGTCTTTTAGACTCATTTATATTCTCTGGAATATAAATGTATAGAAACTACCGTGGCTTATTGGAAAAGATACAAAAGACAATATAACATCAGGACAACCTTCAGGACTGGTTCAACTCAATGCAGACAAGAGGAGAATAACATTAAGAACTGTGTGTACTCCATCCTGTGCAGCGTTGACAAAGGAGAAACAAGCCATCTCCTGAAGATGAGGCAGCAGGAACACAAGGCAAAATAGAAAAATCAGGCATGGCTGATCATATATGGAGAGAAAAATGGAGATCAACACCCTTCATGAGATGAGAGTGAAATAATAGACAGAGAACATCACTAGAAGATATGAAAACTTAAGCAATCAGTGTATATGTGCATCTACAAAAAACTCCTAAGCGGGCCAAGCATAGACATCAATACGATATGGGAACCAGTAATACAGAGAGCTAGAAAAAGAAAGTAATAACAAAAAACCAGGTATTGAATTCACACATTTTGGGTCCTGTCATTGGATCTAACCAACGCCTTTATCCACTGTGCTATGTGTCCTCAAGGTTAAGGCAATAGAGAACTTGGAGAGGGGAATTAACAGGAGATAACTGATAACTGATATCCATTAAAACATGACATGTGGAACTAGAACAGTCTACCCCAGTGAGTGAAATAAAGGGTTCAGTTCAACATACCAGAGTGTACAACTGCCAAAACGTTGTAATAAATATAGCGACAAAGATGAGGACAATAGTCTGAATAATGTAAATAGTATATTTATTTCAATATATATATATATATATATATATATATATATATATATATATATATATATATATATATCCGATGCGATGAGAACGAAAGTAATATATAAATTCCAACGTTCGCAGGGTTAATTAAAAAAAAGAGCTCGATACAGACAGTAGAGCGATAATTATTTATTTATTATAATTTTATCATATAGACAAAACCATTTTACTCACTACAAAGATGCAACTTAGTTTCAGTGCATTTCAACTGCACATCTACGGGTGAGATAACCATTTTCGACCCTCACCCGTCGATGTGCAGTTGAAATGCACAGAAACCAAGTTGCATCTTTGTAGTGAGTAAAATGGTTTTGTCTATATGATAAAATTATAATAAATAAATATATATATATATAAATATTTATTTAAATATCATAACATAAATATGTTATAAAATCACTACAAAAATAGCCATTTTGTTTCAAAACTTCTTGTGTCTTATCAAGTGATGATGTTGAATGTAGAATAAATGGTTTTAAAAGTTTCAAATTAATTAATGATCTTTAGCTAGAAGGTAAATGCTGTTACATAAGCTAGAATGACCAATCAAAATACAAGTATATGGTAAATCAAAAAAATAGCAATGAAGCAAGGTTATCATAGACATTAAAAGATTTATAAAAATTGAAATTAAAATTAAAAGTAAAAAATTACCTATTTAGAAATCTAAATCTAATCTCTATTAAGTTTAAAATTGTAGAAATACTGAGGAGAAAATATAAAATACATATGCTATTTAATTTATTTTTTCATTGAAATTATGTTTTAGTTGAAGCAATAAAATTGTGTTGAAATATTTAGATTTTGGCATCAAATAAATCATGGAGGTTATATAAATTTAACTAGGAAATATATTTCAATAGTAAAGATATATATTTAAATAGGAAATATATATATTTAAATATGAAATCTATATATTTATATAGGAAATGTATATATTTAAATAGGAAATGTATGTTTTTAAATATGAAATATATATATTTAAATATGAAATATATATATTTATATAGGAAATATATATATTTAAGTAAGAAATATATATATGTAAATAAGATATATATTTATATATATATATATATTTAAAGAGGAAATGTATATTTAAATATGAAATATATATATTTAAATATGAAATCTATATATTTAAATAGGAAATGTATATATTTAAATCTGAAATGTATACATTCAAATAGGAAATTTATATATTTAAATAAGAAATATATATATATTTAAGTAGGAAATGTATATATTTAAATAGGAAATATATATTTCAATAGTAAAGATATATATTTAAATATGAAATATATATATTTATATAGGAAATGTATATATTTAAATAGGAAATGTATGTATTTAAATAGGAAATGTATGTATTTAAATAGGAAATGTATATATTTAAATAGGAAATGTATGTATTTAAATAGGAAATGTATGTATTTAAGTAAGAAATATATATATATATGTAAATAAGATATATATTTATATATATATATATTTAAAGAGGAAATGTATATTTAAATAGGAAATAAATATATATATTTAAATAAGAAATATATATTTATATCAGATATATATATATATTTAAGGAGGAAATGTATATTTAAATAGGAAATTTATATATTTAAATCACAAATGTATATATTTAAATATGAAATATATACATTTAAATATGAAATATATAAATTTAAATATGAAATTTATATATTTAAATAGAAAATGTATATATTTAAATAAGATATATATATATTTAAGTATGAAATATATATATGTAAATAAGATATATATTTATATATATATATTTAAAGCGGAAATGTATATTTCAACAGGAATGTATATATTTAAATAAGAAATAAATATATTTACATAGGAAATGTGTAAATTTAAATAGGAAATATATATATTTAAGTATGAAATATATATATGTAATAAGTTATATATTTATATATATATATTTAAATAAGAAATATATATTTAAATTTATATATATATATAATTAAATCAGAAATGTATATTTAAATAGGAAATTTATATATTTAATTCAGAAATGTATATTTTTAAATAGAGTATATATTTATTAAAATAGTAAATATATATTTATTTTGCGATATTTAAATTGGGAATATATATTTAAATAGACAGTATATATATTTAAATAGGAATCTAAATTTAAGGAATCAGTGTATATGCTCATTTACAAAAATCTAATCCGGCCAAGCATAGACGTCAATACGATATGGGAACCAGTAATACAGAGTGATAGAAAAAGACAGTAATAACAAAAAAAAAAAGAAAAAAGTAATATGTGCTCTGGTAAAATAGTTACTGAGACCATAGGTTTATAAATCCACAAAATTTACTCATAGATTACCTAGTGAGTAAAAGTGCTGGTTGAGTGATCCAATGATGTGACCCAAAGAGATGTGAGGTCAATAATTAGCCATAGTAAATGTAAAAAAAACTTAAAGACTGAAGCATCAAAAGACGTGGATAACAATCTACCCCCATGGAAATTCAAATATATATCATAGGAATGGCCAATAAAGGTAGTGACAATGGTCACAAAAATGTAAATAGTTCCCATACCACATCTCAGAAATGGAGACAAACAATATGAAAGTATAAAACTACATTTTTATTGTAAAAGTACCAACAATATGTATTTATAGTATAAATACCAACAATATATTTTATAGTGAAATGACCAACAATGCATTTTATCTATAGTTGAAAGCAAACAATTACTTTCAAAATATATTTATGAATATATATATATATATATATATATATATATATATATATATATATGTATGTATATATATATATATATATATATATATATATATTTAATATCTCTATATTTTTGAGATGAGGTATTATGTACACTATTTACATTATTCGGACTATTGTCCTCATCTTTGTCGCCATATTTATTACAACGTTTCGGCCGTTATACGCTGCGGCCTTCTTCAGGTGGTTGGAATGTTGAACTGAACATATATATACTATTTACATTATTCAGACTATTGTCCTCATCTTTGTCGCCATATTTATTACAACGTTTCGGCCGTTGTACGCTCTGGTATGTTGAACTGAACCATTTATTTTGCTCACTGTTGCAGACTGTTGTATTTCCACATGCTATGTTTAATGGATGTCAGTTATCTCCTGTTAATTCCCCTATCCAAGTTCACCACTGCCTTAACCGGGTATTGAACTCACACACTTTGTCACTGGATGTAACCAACGCCTTTATCCACTGCGCCATGTGTCCTCAAGGTGTATGTATGTAATGAATGCACGGCCGCAATTTTCGACAGATTTGCACCAAAATTTACAAGCACATGCTCCAAGTTAGCAAGAAGGCCAAGACTGACTTTGCATTCCCCAACTCCCATTGATAGTGGAAATAATCGATTTTTCCTGTTCCTACGGCAGTTTTCATGTAGTTTGCGGCTATTTTCTACTGGCCAGAGTGAGAGCCTATAGCTGGCTACCACGAATAGGCAGGAAGATTCTATTGGCCACGAAAATTATCAAGAAATTGTCCAAATACAAGGACCTGGAGATTGAGATTAACAGGATGTGGGGGAATGAAAACTGAGACTGTACCAACAGTAATCGGAGCACTGGGCCTCATGAGAAAAGGAATAGACAATTTTACTAAAATTGTCCCCAGGTAACATGCACATACAAATTTGCCCAGATGATTGCCCTACCAGGAAGATCCCATATACTTGAGGAGACTTGTTGTCACTTGACCTTTAAGAAAGTTACCTTCTCTTCGTAACAATGATAATAAAGAATAAAGAATATACAGTGAATTTAAAGGAGCTGCAAACTGAAGTAACAAGAATATGGAATCTTAAAACCACGATTAGCCGTGTGTGAAATTTCTGGACAAAAGATTACTTCCGCAAAACCTTCATCTAAACAAAATGTCCCAAATGTATAGATAACTCTCCATTAGTGACCTTTTTGTTCACAGACCCCAGACGGAACTTGTTAATTAGGCACTTAAAATTACCCTCTGGCAAGATCATGCTAAACATGATAATAATAATAGTAGCTGATGTAAAATGATGTGTGCAAATGATATTGCGAAAGGCAGTAGAAAGTTAAACAGACTTACAGTCACTTGGTATTTGACAAGATCTTGAATTTTTGTTCCAAATAATAATAATAATAATAATAATAATAATAATACACTATGTACATTATTCGGACTATTGTCCTCATCTTTGTCCCCATATTTATTACATTTCAGCCCTTCAGTATCTGTCTATATTTCTGAGATGAGGTATTATGTACACTATTTACATTATTCGGACTATTGTCCTCATCTTTGTCGCCATATTTATTACAAGATTTCAGCCCTTCAGTATCTGTCTATATTTCTGAGATGAGGTATTATGTACACTATTTACATTATTCGGACTATTGTCCTCATCTTTGTCGTCATATTTATTACAACGTTTCGGCCCTTCAGTATCTGTCTATATTTCTGAGATGAGGTATTATGTACATTATTTACATTATTCGGACTATTGTCCTCATCTTTGTCGCCATATTTATTACAAGATTTCAGCCCTTCAGTATCTGTCTATATTTCTGAGATGAGGTATTATGTACATTATTTACATTATTCGGACTATTGTCCTCATCTTTGTCGCCATATTTATTACAACGATTCAGCCCTTCAGTATCTGTCTATATTTCTGAGATGAGGTATTATGTCCACTATTTACATTATTCGGACTATTGCCCTCATCTTTGTCGCCATATTTATTACAAGATTTCAGCCCTTCAGTATCTGTCTATATTTCTGAGATGAGGTATTATGTACACTATTTACATTATTCGGACTATTGTCCTCATCTTTGTCGCCATATTTATTACATTTCAGCCCTTCAGTATCTGTCTATATTTCTGAGATGAGGTATTATGTACACTATTTACATTATTTGGACTATTGTCCTCATCTTTGTCGCCATATTTATTACAATGTTTCGGCCTTTCAGTATCTGTCTATATTTATGAGATGAGGTATTATGTACACTATTTACATTATTCGGACTATTGTCCTCATCTTTGTCGCCATATTTATTACAATATTTCATCCGTTGTACACCCCGGCCTTCTTCAGATGGTTGGAATGTCGAAGCAAACCCTTTATTTCGCTCACTGGGGTAGACTGTTCTAGTTCCACGTCCCATGTCTGATAGATGTCAGTTATCTCCTGTTAATTCCCCTCTGAAAGTTCTCCACTGCCTTAACCAGGTATTGATCTCACACTCTTTGGGTCCTGTCACTGGATCTAACTAACACCTTTATCCACTGTGCTATGGTGTCATTGAGTTTGTTTAAAGCCAGACAATATTTTTAGATTGTAAGAATTTTTTTTTTGCTTATAATAATGGTTTAGTGATACAAGTCTTGCTAATTAACCCATAGCTGGGGGAGAAGAGGTGAATTCATACTTAATCGGAATTTGATAAACAAACAAGAAATTATAATGTGGATATAAAAGTGGGGATGATCAATTTCATAATATAATAAATATATAAACCGATCCCCCACTTTGTAGCCAATATAGTTTCTATATATCTTCCACAGAACATAAATAAATCTAAAAAGACATGCCTGTGTAGCTAATCAGTATTTCATTGATTGATTCAATTTTGACGGCTTATCAACCCTTTGCAGGTTATTTAAAGCCAGAAAATATTTTTAGATTTTTAAGAATTTTTTTTTTTAGATTATAAAGATTTAGCGATAAAAGTCTGAGAAGAGGTGAATTCATACCTTTCCCAAGAGTACTTGCACGTAGAATTGTATATAACGAAGCTCTGGAATTGGAACTTGGCTCTGCGATTAATAATTCCAAGCCGTTATCCATTACAACCGTTTCCCATCTAAGCTTACAGCGCTTCGAATTTTCAAGTGGTTACTCATCTAGGTAGGGACTAGGCTCAACGTTGCTTAACTTTGGTAATTATAGAGGAACTGGTGTTTCAGCACGATATGTCCATAAGCCCAGTGTTATTGAGAAAGGCATAGGGAAGTTAAGGAGACTTGAGTCTGAACTCCAGTATAGGTGAGGGTATTAAGAGTGGAGTGAGACTGTTGGAGAAACTTGTTGTCACTTGACCTCTAAGAAAACTTTCTAGAAAATTCTGCTTTTGATAATAATAATAATAATAATAATAATGATGGAAGAGGGAAAACAATGCATAATGGATGTCTGTTATCAGTTATCTCCTGTTAATTCTCCTCACCAAATTCTCCACGGCTTAACCAGGTATTGAACTCACACTCTTTAAGTCTTGTAACCGGATCTAACTAACGCCTTTATCCACTGTGCCATGTGTCCTCGAGAATCGCTCGCTGGGGTAGACTGTTCGAGTTCCACGTGCCATGTTTAATGAATGTCAGTTATCAGTTATCTCCTGTTAATTTCCCTCTAAAAGTTTTTTACTGCCCTAACCGTGTATTGAACTCACACTCTTTGGGTCCTGTCACTGGATCTAACTAACGCCTTTATCCACCGTGCCATGTGTCCTTGAGTGACAGGGCCCAAAGAGTGTGAGTTCAATACCTGGATAAGGCAGTGGAGAACTTTCAGAGGGGAATTAACAGGAGATAACTGACATCCATTAGACATGGCACGTGGAACTAGAACAGTCTACCCCAGTGAGCGAAATAAAGGGTTCAGTTCGACATTCCAAACACCTGAAGAAGGCCGGAGCGTACAACGGCCGAAATGTTGTAATAAATATAGCGACAAAGATGAGGACAATGTCCGAATAATGTAAATAGTGTACATAATACCTCATCTCAGAAATATAGACGGATACTGAAAGGCCGAAACGTTGTAATAAATATGGCAACAAAGATGAGGACAATAGTCCGAATAATGTAAATAGTGTACATAATACCTTATCTCAGAAATATAGACATTTATTAAGAGCTACAAATGAAAGGAAGTTGTGGAGAGCCATGATCGTAAACGTCCTGCAGGGACACGGCACATAGAAGAAAATAATGATATTAAATTATTGATAGCTATTGTAGAATGAAAAGCACTAGAAAGTTAAGAAGACTTGTTGTCACTTGGCCTTAAACACGATTTTGAAAAAGAAATCGATTTTTTTCAAAAACAATGAAAAGGTGCTGAAGCTTTTGGCTGACTGATATTGCCAAGTTACCTTTAAAAAAATTTCCAAGCAATTCCTGCTCTCAATAATAATAATAATAATAATAATAATAATAATAATAATAATAATTAATAATTAATTAAAGAAACTTTTTGATTGGGAAAAAATATTCTTGGATAGCTTAGCAGATTCCACGAATCTTTGGAAAAAACATGAAATACGAACCGCCCGAAAAATTCTGTTATAATTTACAACAACATATTTTTTTTCTTACCTTGAAAAAATAATTTAAACCGAAAAGACAAAAATAAAAAAAATACAAATACAAGAAAATAAAATTTCTTGAAAAACTCGGAAAAATGAAATCAAACTTACCGACGAGTACGAATGACAATATCCACTCCATTGAAAATATTTCGTTTTTTTTTCTTGCAGAGAAATATTTTACGTTTAAAAATAAATGATTTAATTTTTTTAAAAAATCGTTTTTATTCGTGTTATACTCCTTTCTTTTTTCTTTTTTTTAATAATGAAGCATTAAAAAAAGCAATTCGTCCATCTGCGTAAAAGTTCGGAAAACAGATTTTTAATCTTATTCAATTGGAAGCCGTTTTACTTTTCGTTTGTATTTTTGGAGAGGAGAATTTTCCAATATATAAGATAATTATCCAAATGTTGAATACTTTTTTTTTTAAACTAAATACAAACTAAAACACGATCGGTGGTCCGGTTGTGTAGTTCGTTGTTGTACGTTTTGTGACGAAGACAGACACAGTTTCCTTCGGAATTTATAAAAAAAAAAGACCGCTGTTTGTTGTGAAAAGAGAAAAAGTAATGGGTAAAAAAATATATAGGAAAAGCTTAAAATAGTTTGATATACGTACTATGAACTTTTTCGAATCTGTTTTTCGTTGAAGTTTGACATTGTGTCCTGAAAAATACCTCAAGTGACAACAATTACAGACGAATGGGACACATTTAGTGGTTTCCGAGAAAGAGAGAGAGAGGACGAGCACTCGTTTGAAAAACGGACGTCGGGTGGGGAAACCCAGTGAGGTAATGTATATATAATTGTATAAGTCTGTGTTAGTACACCTTCAGACATGCAAGCACGGGGATAAATAGACAGGCAAACCGGCAGATACTGAGATAGATAGATAAATAGTAACTCTTCATACCTATCTATGTACATATGAACAGAGACTGAGATAGATAGATAGATAGATAGATAGATAGATAGATAGATAGATAGATAGATAGATAGATATGACTACACTGAGATAGATAGATAGATAGATGTGAATGGACTATAGATATATATGAAGGGACTGAGATAGATAGATAGATAGATAGATAGATAGATAGATAGATAGATAGATAGATAGATAGATAGATAGATAGATAGACAGGTACAGACAGATAGAAATAAAGAGGTTACGACAGACAGATAGAGACTGACAGACAGATAGCTAACTAGCTGGGTAGATATGAATAGTCATAGATAGATAGATATAGATAGATAAAGAACAATGACTTAGATAGATAGATAGATAGATAGATAGATAAGAACAATGACTTAGATAGATAGACAGACAGGTACAGACAGATAGAAATAAAGAGGTTACGACAGACAGACAGCTAGCTAGCTAGATTTGAATGATCATAGACAGACAGACAGATAGATAGATAGATAGATAGATAGATAGATAGATAGATAGATGTGAATGGACTATAGATATATATGAATGGACTGAGATAGATAGATAGATATGAACGGAATGAGATAGATAGATAGATAGATAGAAATAAAGAGGTTATGAAAGACAGACAGAGAGATTGACAGACAGATAGCTAACTTACTGGGTAGATATGAATAGTCAGAGATAGATCGATCGATAGATAGATATTTAGATAGGTACAGACAGTAGAAATAAAGAGGTTACGGCAGACAGAGAGACAGACAGACAGATAGCTAACTAGCTGGGTAGATATGAATAGTCAGAGATAGATATAGATAGATAGATAAATAACAATGACTTAGATAGATAGATAGATAGATAGATAGATAAGAACAATGACTTAGATAGATAGTAAGACAGACAGACAGGTACAGACAGATAGAAAGAGATTACGACAGACAGACAGCTAGCTGGCTAGATTTGAATGATCACAGATAGATAGATAGATAGATAGATAGATAGATAGATAGATAGATAGATAGATAGATATGAAAAAAACCCGGCATAAACAGAGACGGACAGAAATAAAGACACTCGGACAGAAAGATGCATGTCTCTTTTTCCTTTATCTCGCCTTTTTTTCCTCTCAGGAATGTAGCCCACTATACAAATATCTGACAGTAGTAATGTTCCCACTCTCTCTCTCTGCATTCATCTGCAAACATATTTCTGTGTTTGGTGATTTAAATACTCTTCATATCAAGTGTCTTAACAATTTTAATGTTCCCGACATTGATGAATTCTGGCTTTCAATTTTTTCTATTGCTCAATCTGCTGCGGTGTATAGGTTAAAGAAAAAGGCCTAGACATAAGCTATAACGATATAACAGCATTTATTAGTATTAGAAAAGCTAATACACGCATGTCTTCCTCTACATAAGGAGTGCCCGAAAAACTCGCTAAAATACAGTGATACATACACTGAAGAAAAAAAAGCCCCAAACTTCATTAATAAAATTTTTTTGTCTAAATGTTTATGTCATGATTAAGAGGAAAGACCAAAATATTAAACAGTTACTAGTTTTAAAATTTTCATAAAATTAAGTTAGGGGGCGGGTGTTACAAATGTTAAAAAAATATTTTTACGCTGACTTTCTAAAAAAACACACATTTCTAAAATAAATTCATTTTTGAATAAGTTCTGAAACTTTCAGTAAATTCCGAAAATTATTCGATTTTTGCAATAATTTCCACATTAATGTGTTTTCAACTGAAAAAGGCGCTAAAAACCTATTGCTAAATATTAGGTGACCTCTGACCTAATAAAAAACAAGTTTTCAACTAAAATTTCAAACGTACTAAAAAGGAATAAAAAAATTAAAAAATAATTTAAAAAATACTTTGGTCTTTCCTCTATTTAATAACATAAACATTTTCGCTATAAAACTTTGTTTTTATTAAGTTTGGGGCCTTTTTTTTATCAGGGTATGCCACTTTTTAGCGAAAACGTGCGCATACCTACCCTTCATAGAATGTGTAGTGTGACTTACCAGAAGGGGGTCTGTTATTGACACGGATAACAGGTATTTGTTTCATCAGAACAGGTTTGTGATTCCTTTTGTCTGGAGCTGGTCCTTTGGCCTAGGAGCAGGTCCCAAGTCCTTGTGTAAGCGTCTTTCCTCTACGCCGGTCTCTATGCGTGTTCGAGACCTCGTTAGCTGTCATGTGGTTTTCTTCTTCTATGTGTGTGCTGTAGATAATCTTTTTCACCAACCTAACATCCCAGTCAAATAGCAGAATTCCATATCCGTTCCGCTAGTGATTCCGATCAACATGCTTCTTTACATGATTTGTTCCTTAACCTCCTCTTTTGGATCTTGTCGAGCATCGCAACTCTGTCTTGGCAATCCTGATTACGCTGTAGCATTATCTGTTGACATTCCTTTTGATTTGTCTATTTGACATGAACACTCTGTACACAAGACTTTATTCTGTTACCAGCGTACTGATTGGGATGCATCTCGTAATTTTTTTCTCGACACCCCTTGGAGTGAATTTTTTTAACGTTCCTATTGAGGTAGCATCGACATATTTGGAAAGGATATTAGAATAATCCAGAACCTATACTGGCAGCAACCCGCCTGCATAGAAAATGACTTCACAATAAATCTACAAAAATACAAGACAAGGGTGTGTCTTCTCGCCGGACTTATTTAAACTATACAGTAAGGCGATTCCAAGAGAATTAGAAGTCCTAACAGGATTCATTGGCGGCCTCAATCGTGGCAACATAATATATGCGGATGTTGAGAGCAGGCACGGAAAGTAAAACCACAAGAAAACTAGAAGAACTCCTGTAGAAGATAATGAAGGAACGCAAAAGAAAAGGACTTATTAACCCTATACAGTGAGGCGATTCTGAGAGAATTAGAAGACCTACCAGGATTCATTATTGCAGCCACAATCTTAACAACATAAAATATGCAGATGATACAGTGATGATAGTAGACACAGAAAGAAAACTACAAGAACTCCTACTGAATGGGTTGCACACGGGACTTCTTCAGCCTATACAGTGAGGTGATTCTGAAAGAATTAGAAGACCTACCAGGATTTATTACTGACGGCCATAATCTTATCAACATAATATATGCGGATGACGAGAGCAGACATGGAAATGAAAACCACAAGAAAACTTCAAGAACTCCTGCAGAAGGTACTGAAGGAAAGCAAATAGAAAAGGACTTCTTCAGCCTATATATTGAGGCTATTCTGAGAGAATTAGAAGTCCTACCAGGAATCATTCTTTGTGGCCACAATAACATAACAACTTAAGGTATGCATATGACACAGTGTTGATAACAAGCACAGAAAGGAAACTACAAGGCAGTGAAAGAAGGCGAATAGAAACTATTAAACATTAACTGCAAGAAGACATAATGCATGGTTGTTAGTAAAAGGAACAGCCCAACATGCAAGTTATGAATTTAAATATCTGGAAAGTGTTTCAGCAGAGGACGAAAATTGCGACACGGAAATCCGAAGTCACGTTGGGATAGTGAAAGATGTCTTCCAAAAGCTAAGCAAAGTATTAAGAAACAAGACAATTTAGTCAGTGTTAAGGGTCCTCAATCTTTTTACACAAATGGACTCAACCGAGGTATACATATATTACTACCAGTGAATACCCGGATAGTCGGCAGCACGTTAAGTGCTGGACGGTCGAACTCTCTGCCTCTGAGCAGAGAGACACCCGGACGAGCCTCCGCCGAAGGGCAGAGCCTCGTTCGGGGAGGTTGACCAACCCGATCCCGTTTATACGGCATCTACGGGCCCTTTTTTGGCCGAGCCTACGGGTCTCGGGAATACCCCACTTTAAACCCGGCCTTGTGCCACATCTATCCCTCGTGGGGGGGGGCAGTAAATACTGTCGGCAGTACGTTAAGACAGTCGAGAAGTCTGTATCAAGTCTGTAGACGTATTGGGATGGCCTAAGACGCATTCCAAAAGCTAGGCAGAGTTCTACGAGACATGAGGTTTTCGTTGGTAACAAAGAAAAGAGTATCTGTTCTCCTTTACGGCTGCGAATGCTGGTCAATCTCCTCAAAGATGAAGAAGACACTTTGAGCAACAGAAATGTGGTTCTAAAGTAGGATGCTGAGAATACCTTGGACAATTAATGTGAGCAACAAACTTATATTTAACATCAGGAAGACGCAATTGAAATCTCTGGGGCACGTATTGAGTAAAAAGGGCTTGGAAAATCTGATACCCACAGGGCAGATTGAGGGAAAGCAACGCGTAACATATATGCATTATTTTCCTTTGTATTTTCTACAAATATTTTCAAGGCAATATTTTCCTGGTGATCCGACTATATGAATTTAAACGTGCTACTAGATTGGCATTTAGGTCCCACCCGTTTACTGTTAAAATAGCTAAACGCAACCGCCAATTCTATTTGAACAGTTTCTTTTCACGCACTTCCTACCTTGCTTCACTGATAAATACAACCTTCAGATATTTAAATGACACGTCAATCGCCATCTTTTATCTTCCTTTGTCCTGTTTATCTTTTGTCCTTTCCCCAATCCTCCCAAAATTCAGTCTTTCTTCTTACTTTCACTGCCTGTTAACCTTGTGTATTAGTGTCATTCCCAGCTACACTAGGGTTTAAAAATGTGTGTGAAAATTAATCATAGCTAAGCATCGGAAGCTCATGAAGGATTGAAATAAAGTTCAATTATTCCAGGATCATTTTCCAACTCATTCAAGATGATCATCGTCCTCTCTAACGTTCTAACTTTCTGTCCTGGAGTAATAAGGTTCCTCACACGTTTCACGTACGATTTCATTTTCAAGTCTTTTTTCACTGATTTTTTGGACTGTCATAGCTGAAACTCCTCTCTCACGTGCCAAACGTCTCATGGATTGAGTTGGATCTTTTCTAATTGATCTCTTTAAGTTGAAATGATGATCCCTCTTCCTGTTGCGATCACCTGATCCAGTTTTCCTCTTTACCGTTCACTCTTTTTTAAACTTATTCACCGTTCTCTTGATAGTTCTTGAATGGACTTTGAAGATGGAAGCCAGAGTATGAATGTTGGTATCATTACTGAAATCCTGAATGATGTTTTTTTCTCTCACCATTGCTCAGTTTGGAAGCCAGTGTGTCTGATACAAAGCAATTTTAACCTGTTCTTTTTTTAGATGAATAACTCAAAGGATTTTTCAGTGATTCTTGCGCCAAATGATATCATGATGGCTAAACATCTTATCTGAAAACCTGGAAAATAACTTAATTAGTTTAATGCTTTTTTAGATATTAAACATTTTGTGGAATGGAGAATTATGCTGTTACATGATTTGTAAATTTTGCTGTTACACCCGGTATATATATATATATATATATATATATATATATATATATATATATATATATATATATATATATATATTTGTGTATTTAGGCAGCAATCCTTCTTTCAAGCACATTTCATTAAAAACGACTGACAAGGTGCTTTTATTTAGTTTTTTATATAATTTCTCGTGCGATCTAATAAAGTTTTTCTTTTCAGAGGATAAATTATATAAAAATTGTCCGAATGTTCTTTTCCGAGCGCTTTCTATATATATATTTCTTTATATATATATTTATTTATTTATTTATTTCACGACGCTTGACTCTACATTTGAATGATAATTCTAACATTTTTAGGCATTTAAAACAACATGCCTGGCCGCAAACACAATTCCGGAAAATCCTTGTTGAAAACACAACTATACTTAAACAGGAAAACAATAAACAAAAACTAAAACATTCTTGAAGCTATATACATAAAACAGTTGAAACCTAACCTGAACAAAATAAACTACGAAATCTCCACAAATATTCTTAAATGCTTATAATTGAGAACAGAAGTCATTGATTTATACCAACGGCTTCCCATACTTAATACTTCTCGTTTTCACACTCGCGTGGTCATGTGTGATGTCACGAGCTGCGACGCGATTTTCGCTTCCGCGTCTCGTATACACGTGTTTGTCGTTGCTTTGAAATCTTTCATGCAACAAAAACAGACTATCATTGTTGTTTCGTCCGTGTGTTGTTTGATATATTGAAATGTAATTGTCATCTTTGATAATGGCTTATGTAAGCCGAAAGCTTAGATTGGATTTAAATATGTATCAATATGGTGATTTCCTTTCGTCTTTCAACGATAATGTGATTAAGCTTATCAGACAATATGAAAGAACTTACTTATTGATACTTATTATTTTTAAAAAAGAGTGCTCAATGTAAATTTACAGAGCATAAATACATGAGAATCTATATATTACTAAGTTTATAAAAAATAAAAATTTACTGAATCAGAGAAATGAAATAACTATTTTTTGCTGTCATTGTCAAAAATTTTCCTTAAATAATATTTAAAAATAAAATTAAAAAAATGGGAGCTGGTAATATACATACTTATATTTGATATGAAAAAATAATTTTATATAATTTAAGTAATTCTATTACATTTACTTGTTTTAAAAGAAATATAGTCTATTAATATTTAAGAGTGAAAATATTTTAAAATTGTAGTTAAATAAAACGTATTCTAACCTAAATATCCCCCCAAAATCTTTAAGTATACAAGAAAAAATGCCGAAAGAAATTTTGCCGTTAATAATTAAAAAGCCCAGACGACATGCATTTAACGGATGTCAGAATTCATTGAAAAATACACCCCTACCCTCCATAAACTTAACCTCTTTCTCGAACGTAATTCATAATTGATACAATAATAGTTAATAAAAATGAACACACTACCGCCCCTTTTCTGAATGATTGGATTTCTCTGTAGCCTTGGAAACAGGAAATTATGAATTTATGTGTGCGTTTAAAACTCAGTAAATTTAAAAATAAGTTATTACAATATTCGCTTGAAGATGAAACGGAACTAATACATTGAATTTAATTTGAAATTTTTAGCTTCCATTTTTGAAACATGTTTATTACTGTGTAGCGAAAAAAACATATTTTAAATCAGTTAATTTATGATATAGAAGTTATAGATTAAAAAACAAACATTAAAATAAAAAAGGGCTGACTTCAACATGGTTTGACATGTGAAATCAACCAACCCAACCAAAAACCGTTCTTGATATTAGGTATTCATCATTATAAATAAACTTATGGCCTTCACAAATAAAACGCAAATCTATTGACCAATTTATTCAGCAATAGGAAAGGGTAAATTTAAATCTCACCTGTAAGTTAGATTAAATACTAAGAAGAAGCTGCAATAACATTGGTGCTCATCTGGCATCTCAACTTTGTCGTACCAGAGAAATTTTCTCTTCAGAATCCATTTTGCGCAATTTCTAAGTCAACCATATGTCGATGCATGGAATATTGCGGTCACATCTGGTCTGGTGCATCTGCTATCTCTATTTAGGGATTCTTGATAAAATTCAAAGAAGAATCTGACATCTTCAAGGATTATATTTCAACTGTTAGAATTAGAAATATAATCCTTGAAAATGGCTAAATGTATAGCCGAAAGCGCTCGGATAAAAAGAACATTCGGACAGTTTTTATATAATTTATCATCTGAAAAGAAAAACATTATTAGATCACACGAGAAATTGTATAAAAAACTAAATAAAAGCACCTTGTCAGTCGTTTTTAATGAAATGTGCATGAAAGAAGGATTGCTGCCTAAATACACAAATATATATTTCTGAGATGAGGTATTATGGACAGTATTTACATTAGTCGGACTATTGTCCTCATCTTTGTCGCCATATTTGTCACAACGTTTCGGCCGTTGTACGCTCCGGCCTTCTTCAGTTCGAAATTCCAACCACCTGAAGAAGGCCGGAGCGTACAACGGCCGAAACGTTGTGACAAATATGACGACAAAGATGAGGACAATAGTCCGACTAATGTAAATACTGTACAAATATATATATATATATATATGTATATATATATATATATATATATATATATATATATATATATATATATATATGTATATGTGTGTGTGTGTGTGTGTGTGTGTGTGTGTGTGTGTGTGTGTGTGTGTATTTCGATTTAAAAAAAAATCGTTCTATTCAACTCATTTACTTCATAATTTGCCTCTATATATAGTCAATACAGTGTATTGGATATAAGAGAAACCCGGATATAAGAGCGATTTTCTCTGATCCCAAATTAGAGCCTGTGTTAATAAAACAAAATAGAAAAAACCCGGGTATAAGAGAAACCCGGATATAAGATATGTCTTCTCCGGTCCCAACAACTCTCTTATATCCGGGTTACACTATATATATATATATATATATATATATATATATATATATATATATATATATATATATAAATATATAAATATTTTTAGGCTAATTGTTCTGATGAGTTTTCCTCGATGGTATCTAGACGCTATGAATTTAAGCGCAGTTCGAGATTGGCGGTGAGGTCATATATACTTTTTCACTTGAACTGGCTAAATGCAACCGCAAGTTCTATGCTAACAGTTTCTTCTCTCGCCCTACACGCTTTCTCCCAGCTTCTAGCATCCCAGTCAACTTTTTAAAAAAACTTTTTCGGGGAAGACTCCAAGAGAAAACGTCTGGTTGGTCGCGGGTAGCGCGTTTTGTCGTCGGCGAAATGGCAGCACTCAAAAAAGGCCGCGCCACCGTCGCATGGACGGCCCGCCGCTCCTGCTGCCACCGCCGCCTCCTCGTCCGGCGTAAATCATCTGCTCCCCGCGCGATTCGTTATCTTCTCTCTCCTTAATTGTTGTTCTTTTATTGCCTTATCTCTTTAATATCTCTCATATTTTCTAACACTCACTAACCGCTTGCATCTTAGCGGCTTTATTGCCTTGCTTGGGTTGAAATGATTAAAAAAAAATCCTTCACTCTGAGAGACAGTATTTCAAAATTTTGATAGAATATGGAAAATAATTATAATATGATATAAAATAATTATGTCTTTTTAAAAAAAAAATCATTTCACCATCCATTCACACACGCTCGCCGGGTAGTTGAGCCGCTGACTTCCCCTATCCCTCTTGCCGTTAATATGCCCTGTGAGGATTAAGGTTTCCAAACCCTCCTACCTCATTGCGCGTCCAAGGAATTTCAGCTATCTTTTCCTAGTTCTGAGTGCCACTTTATCTTTAAGACTTTTTAAAAAATTTCTTCTATGTATCGTGTCCCACCGGGACGTAGGCGATCATGGCTCACCACAACTTCCTCGCCTTTGTAGCTCTTAATTAATTTTTTTTTATTTCTCCTAAACCCTGAACCGCCATCCATATACTCAAGCTCATTATTATTATTATTATTATTATTATTATCATTATTATTATTATTATTATTATTATTATTATTTGTGTCATGTTCCATAGGATCTAGGCGATCATGGCTCTCCAAAATTTCCAGTCCTTTGAAGTTTTAATAATTTTGTCTAATTCCCCTAAGCCCTGTTCTGTCATCCATTTAACGAAAACTCATTAAATAAGATATGCTTTGTTTTCCTCTGTCCCACCTTGACTTCAATGTCCTGTGAGTATCAAATTTTCTAAGCCCTCTTTCCTCATTATGTGCCCTAGAAATGTCAACTCTCTCTTCCTGATATTATGTTTCCTTTTTGTTCCTTTTTCACTAGAACTTTGACGTTGCTCACATGTTAGGCCCAGCATCCTTCTGTAGAACCACATTTCTGTTGCTTCAAGACTTAATCCGTGAGGAGATCGTCCAGCTTTCGCCCTCACGATAACTGTTATTACGTAGGCCGTCTTTAAAAATGCATCGGCTCGTTTCTTACTAACAGCTCCTGAACGTCAGCCTGGACGATATGTAAACGTCTTAGATCGCTGGCTTCTCTAACGTACACTTGGTTCCTTTGCTTTGAAGCCTTGCTCTCCCAAGTATGATATTGGGGGAGGGCACTGACATGTATTTTGACTTTTTTTTTTCTCTGCAGTAGCGGTCAGAAACAGTTTTTGTTAGAAAAAATTTGGATTACCCTATAAGTGTTAATTGGCCGAGACTTAGATTTTGTCATAAAAAATTTAGCAAAAAAAAAAAAAAAAAAAAAAAAAAAATAACAAAACGAAAACCTCCTTTGATTATGATTTTACTGCAACCCCCTTTTTCTTTGTAACCCACTCGGATCTTTCTACCATACCCAGGTAGGTGGAGGGGCGATATGACCCACTTTGTAAATGACTGGAATGTACCCTGTGATCAAGACACTAGAAGAGTGAGTGAAACTAGCGAAGGTTGGGTGGACAAAATTACAACGGCTTCGTGGTTTGGCTCCTTTGATTTGTAGTAGAATTACTAGTAGTTGTAGTAGTAGTAGTTGAAGTACTAGTAGTTGTAGAAGTAGTAGTTGAAGTATACGTATTTGTAGTAGTAGTAGTTGCAGTACTAGTAGTTGTAGTAATAGTTGAAGTACTAGTAGTTGTAGTAGTTGAAACGAAAAATGAAAAGAAATTTACACATTTTTGACGGGCACTACTAAGCATATGTAAATTAACGAAGTGAAGAAGTGATGGGGAAGAGAGACATGATTGAGTTAGATTTCTATTCTCTCAAATTTAAATTGTTTGAGGAAATCCAGACATTGACACCTTAAATCAGTTAACTTAACGGAAGTTATATATTGATATAGAGGGGAGGGAGGAGAAAAAAGACATAAAGAGAAAAAGAGAGAAAGAAGTCATGAGAGAAAGTGTCACTAACTTTCTTTGGAATGAAAGGCCCGAAATAGACGCTGTTGTTTTGTAGAAAGAGAAGAAGGAGGGATGATGATGATGATAATAATAAGAAGAAGAAGAAGGGGAAGGAGGAGTAGAAGAAGAAAAGGAGAAGAAAAGAATGAGGAGCAGGAGGAGAAGGAGGAGGAAGAGAAGAATAAGTTAAAAATAAGAAGAAAAAAGAGAATGTGGAGTATAATTAGAAGAAAAAGAAGGAGAAAGAGGAGGAGGAGGAGGTGGAGAAATAAGACACCGAGAAGACGAAAAAGAGAAAGGAAGAGGAGAAAGAGAAGGAGAAGGAGCAGGAGAATGAGAATAAAGAGGTGTGGAATAATAATAATAATAATAATAATAATAATAAGAAGAAGAAGTTAAAAATAAAATCTTTTCAGAATACCATATCCTTTCAGGATAAAGAATTTTCAGCTTTCCAAACAGTTTTGCACGTCTTGTATATACAGACTCATTAAAACTTTAGCTAGCTTTGTTTTTTTTCCCTATCCTTCCCTATGAATGTACGGCTACGAAGGGCAAACTGTATTTGATAAAATGAAATAATCTCAACACGTACAAACGTTTCAGTTGACGTATCAGGAAGAAATTTGTTTTTAAATCCTTGCGTTGTAAGATAAAGTTTAA
This sequence comes from Acanthosepion esculentum, assembly GCA_964036315.1. Lineage (NCBI taxonomy): Eukaryota > Metazoa > Mollusca > Cephalopoda > Sepiida > Sepiidae > Acanthosepion > Acanthosepion esculentum. The sequence goes on along the minus strand of OZ038517.1, from coordinate 19,631,557 downwards.
GATACGTGCTTTGCTGAAAGGTTACCGTTTCTTCTGTTTGTAGAATGGTGCTGGTAGCACAAAAAGTCATCAGCGCGGAAAGTAGACTTTTTGGGTCGTGTTCAACTTCTGTTCAATAATAAGCTTAGGAGAGACAATAATTCATCGGTTCTTCTACCATTTTTAAAAACATCCCTTCAGGAAACAATCGACGGTGTTCTCTCCTCCCCCAGCTATGGATTAAAGTGCAGGACACAAACTGTACAATGTGGCTTTGGTTAGCAACCAGTTTACCGCGGGAATTCCTCTGTCTCTTCAGTCACGAATGGAATGTATCACGCAAGGAACTTGACTTAAAAAATCTCTTTATGACATAGGTGATCATGGCTCTCCACCTTTTCTTTTCCTTTATTATCTGTGAATTAACATGGAAATAGTCTTGCCTTCTCTGTTTGGAATTTAGAAATTCGAAAACCCTGTAGATTTTAGCGAGGATCATTAACTTAATAAATTCTCTCCTGAATCTATCATATATATATATATATATATATATATATATATATATATATATATATATGTAAAAGTGACTGAAGCCGAGATGCCAGATCAGGACCAATAATGTTGGTGATTTTTCCTTGGGTTTTATCATGCATCTTTAAATATAAGCCTGCGATGTGGCAGCAATATTTGCTTCAGTCACCTTTTTACAACCGTATATTCAATTCCCGGTGCCGTTTATACAAATACTTTCAGATAATTGTTCAGATGAGCTCTTTGCTATGGTCCACCTGGACTTTAGGGATTTAAACACAGAACAAGACTGGCAACAAAGGTCTCATCAATTTACAGTTGAAATGTCAACTGAACTCTCTTCCGGCTTCTTGCTTTCCTGTCAACTTTGATCTTCAAAAATTTAAATGCAATGTCAATCGTTATCTACTGTCTTCCTGATTACTCTTCTATTGTTCTCACTCAATTTTCGCTTGTGGAGCTCTCTTCCGGCTTCTTGCTTTCCAGTCACCTTTGATCTTCAAAAATTGAAATGCAATGTCAATCGTTATCTACTGTCTTCCTGATTACTCTTCTATTGTTCTCACTCAATTTTCGCTTGTGGAACTCTCTTCCGGCTTCTTGCTTTTCTCTCAACTTTGATCTTCAAAAATTGAAATGCAATGTCAATCGTTATCTACTGTCTTCCTGATTACTCTTCTATTGTTCTCACTCAATTTTCGCTTGTGGAACTCTCTTCCGGCTTCTTGCTTTCCAGTCAACTTTGATCTTCAAAAATTTAAATGCAATGTCAATCGTTATCTACTGTCTTCCTGATTACTCTTCTATTGTTCTCGCTCAATTTTCGCTTGTGGAACTCTCTTCCGGCTTCTTGCTTTCCAGTCAACTTTGATCTTCAAAAATTTAAATGCAATGTCAATTGTTATCTACTGTCTTCTTGATTACTCTTAGGCGATTACCGTCTGCTTGTTTAGTTAGTATGAAGACTGACTCCAATACAACTACCAATAACCTTACACCATGGAGCACTTTACAGTATTGGGTGCCTTCATAGAGTCACTGAGGAGTGTATTCTTTACTCCACAACATAAATAGTGCTTAATATTTTTGTTGTAAATTTTCAAAAGCAAATTATTATAATTGCAATAAAACCTGAAAATATGAAAGTGGATTTATACATTTTTTGTTCGGGAGGATTGACAACAAAAATAATAAACAGTATTGTTTATTTAAACTATTATTTATTGGAATGATTGGCAAAACATTGACTAATTGCCAATTGATTCGAACTTTATAAAATGGTAAATAATAAGGATTTCTTTATAGTTTGTTCACATATTTTAATAATTTAGTATTTATGAAAAATAAAATTGTTTTCATATTTATTTCTTTATAAATTGGTAAATGATAAATATTGCATTGCATTTGTTCTAATGTATTAGTTTTTAAAAGGTTGTAAATATAAAATTTCACTTGTAAATAAGTAATCTAATACATAAATAGTATTTTTTAAATTTTTTATTGGAATGGTTATAGAAACATCGGATGTCAATTGAGAAAAGAAACTGTTAGCAAATAACTTACGGTTACATCTAGTCAGATATAACTGAAAATCTATCTATCTTTCTTTCTATCTTTTATTTTTAAATCGGTATCACCCTATGTAATGCAGTAAATCCACTACGTCATAGTGGGTTACAGGACGTGGAAGAATTAGGAAGAGAAACATTAATAATGAATGGGAAGAGAAATGAGTAAAAGCAGGAGGGCAGTAGATAGCCATTTACATTTCATTTAAATTTTTGCAGTTTAAAATTGGCTGGAAAGCGTGGAGCCGGAAGGGAGTTCCACAAGCGAGTAAAGAAACTTAGTATAGACAGGGCGCGGTGAGTGCCTGAAACTGAGCCGCCAGTTTAGGACTGATTCTTTTTTGGCTGAACTGGCACAAAGTAAACATCAGGGGCACCGGACTATATATGGCAGCAATATTCTAAGCATGGGCGAATGATACACTTATAGATATGTGAGATAGATTACAGAAATAAAAATTGTCTCGAACGACAGAAGTGAACCGACTTTCTTAGGAGCTGACCAAGCAATAGATTCAGATGGAGACCATTATTTCGCGACACGCAAGAAAAAAAAATTACTGTGAAATTCCAAGATGCTTTGATTTTAAAGCTATTAAATGACACAGCTATAATATTTGGAATTTTTCTAAGAGTGTCAACTTTGCTCATGAGTTGATTTCAGATAAAATGAACTCACCCCATATATATATATATATATATATATATATATATATATATATATATATATATATATATGTGTGTGTGTGTGTGTGTGTGTGTGTGTGTGTGTATACAGTGAGGTGAAACAAGTATTTGGACAGTAAAAAATGGATTTAGAATCATATATTGAAATAAAAGCATTGTCTAAAGCTCACAATATATTCGTAAAACAACTATAAATGCAAATAAACAGCAAAAATAAATTATTTGACACGTATATATATTTTATATACAAATTATTAAAACAGGTAGTGAAAAAAGTATTTGGACAGAATATAAATTATGCTTTACAATCTTCATAAAATCTGAATATATTTGGCTGCATTCATTGTGCCCTCAATAATTTTCAATTGTCCAAACCCATTATATACAAAGCATCCCCAAAACAAAATGCTACCGCCTCCTTGCTTCACAGTGGGGATGGTGTTTTGTTGATTGAAGGCTGTTCCATCCTTTCTCCAAACATGGGGAGCATTCTTGTGGCCATAAAGTTCAATCTTACTTTCACCAGACCATAAATTTTGCTTATAATAGTCATCAGGCTTTTGTAAATTAGTTTTGGCAAATTCAAGTCTGGATTTTAAATGATGTTTTTTTAGCAATGGGGTTTTGTGAGGAGAGCGAGATTTTAATTGTTGTCGGAGAAGTTCAGAACTTATGGTCCTCTTGCATACGTGAGATCCTGCATTGCTGAGATCTTTTTGAAGCTCTCTCCGAGTCACAAAAGGGTCATATTTTTACTCGCCGTACTATTTTCCGTGAACATTTTTGTGATATTTTGCGCGGTGCACCTGTTCTTGGCATATTTTCATGAGTACCGAAGGCTTTTCATTTCTTAATTATGTACCCAACAGTGCTCACAGGTATACATAGGTCTTTAGAAATCTTACGATAGCTTTTTTTTCTTTATATGCAGAAATAATCCGATCTTTAAGATCTTTCGACAGCTCTCTTTGCTTTGGCATCCTGCAGTACTGTTAGTGCGACGTCTTGGGGTGAACTGACCGTCAAGATAGCTAACACCTTTAAGTAATGCACGTTCTAGACGATTCCATAAAATTCTAACACATTCGAGCATGAAATATACTCAAAACATTAATTTTAAACATAATTTCGGAACTGTCCAAAAACATTTTTCACTACCTGTTTTAATAATTTGTATGTAAAATATATATACATGTCAAATAATTTATTTTTGCTGTTTATTTGCATTTATAATTGTTTTACGAATATATTGTGAGCTTTAGACAATGCTTTTCTGTCAATATATGATTCTAAATCCATTTTTTTACTGTACAAATACTTGTTTCACCTCACTATATATATATATATATATATATATATATATATATATATATATATATATATACAGGGTGTCCATAAAGTTCGTGTGCACTTTAAAAAAATTATAACTTTAAAGTGCACACGAACTTTATGGACACCCTGTATATATACAGGTAATATATATATATATATATATATATATATATATATATATATATATATATATATAGCGAAACAGTACTGTCTTTGAATGACATAACTTAGCTCTTGAAAATACATTTCAATTGAGCACTGTTCAGTGATAAGCTAATTCTATAAACAACAGCCACCTGCACTAATGAAAAGCTCTTCAGTAAAATGAATGGAGCACTTTGGTTGATTGGCATTTGTTTACATTTGTAAAAACAATACGCTAGATTTAGTTGTGTAACTCTACCAAGTGAAGATAGCTCTGGCTGACACCTAATCAGTTGTGTTTCAATCCTGGCTTGAGGCATTCGGAAGTCTAGTCGCACTGAGGAGCTGTGTTACAGCGAAACAGTACTGTCTGTGAATGACATATATATATATATATATATATATATATATATATATATAGCTAATATATATATATATATATATATATATATATATATATATTTATATACAGGTAATATATATACACACACAGGTATATATATATATATATATATATATATATATATATATATATATATATATATATATACATACATACATATATATATATACACACACAGAGGTAATATATATATATATGTAATATATATACATATATGTAATATATATACATATATACAGGTAATATATATATATATAGGTAATAATCCGTAGGTATATAATCCAAGTGAATCCTAATAATATAAATAATTAAAACTGATCTGCAATGAGAGCTCAGTGTATTTATTATAACAGAGCATATATAAATAAATTACATAGGAAAGAAATTCAAAATTACCCCATTCGAGTATCTATTTCAAACTACAAGAGCTTCCTTGCAGGATTTGTCAACACCAAGGATTTAAGAAATAAAAAAAATCCCTTCATGTTGACAAATCCTGCAAGGAAGGTCTTGTAGTTTGAAATAGCTACTCGAATGGGGTAATTTTGAATTTATATTTTATTTATTATATATATATATATATATATATATATATGTGTGTGTGTGTGTGTGTGTGTGTGTGTGTGTGTGGAGTTGGATAAATTGTCGTCTAAATTACGCAAAAAGGAAAATAACACTGGCATTTCCTTATAACAGATATATTTCCACAAAAATATCTTGAAATAATAAAGAGTAAATTTCTTCAATAAAATCGCCATTGGCTTCAACCACGGTCTCCAGACGACTTTGGAATCTCCTGCAACTCTTCTGGACTGTCTTCTTGTTTAAGTTGGTGAATGCTGCCATAATCATTGCCTTCAGTTCATCTTTGGTGTTACAAGGAATTTTGTTGGTCTCTCGCCCAACTGTGCCCCACACGTAATAATCAAAGGGGTTTCAGTCTATGGAGTTAGGTGGTGAGATGTAAGGCGTAACGTGGTGGCAGAAATTGTCTGACAGCCACCATTGGGTTCTCCTCCTTGTGTCGTATGGTACAGAGGCAGACCACCATTTCACCAGCCAGTCTCTTGACCCAGGGCAACAATACCTCCTCAATTTCAGAATGATCATTAATCACCATTACACTCATCTAACTCTTTCCGAATCATCAGATTGATACGCAGACCCTTTGAAATGTTCGCAATGGAGCTTCCGGTGCGAATGCCAAGCAGTACAACATGCCGTATCCAAATTTCTGGTGGAGTGAATTGTGTCATGGTGATATTTCTCTCACAGAAGGTGCTCAACTGACCCTACTATACTGTGTAGTCGACAAATAAAAAAAACAAAAAGCACTTGCGCGAAATTAAAAATATAAAATGGCGAAAATTTATTCATCGCATACACTATATATATATATATATATATATATATATATATATATATATATATATATACATTATTGTTAAATATAACAAACAACGAATGTTATTATGTTTGATGATGAGCCGTTCTAAGATTCATATAGTGGCATTAGTTTCGGGAGAAAATAAAGACAAAAACTGTCCAAAATTTGGAAATTTTTTTTTGCTTTTCCTCAGTCTATCTATCTATCTATCTATCTATCTATCTATATATATATATATATATATATATATATATATATATATATAGGTAGTTAGATAGAGAGAGAGATAGTGTGAGAGAGAGAGAGAGAGTGATTTTAAAACAGGTAATTACAATTTTTATTAAAAATTTACATAGATTAAATTACCACTCTTACATAGCGGTAATTTTTTTTCGAATTTTACAGCGTTCATGCTCATATATTCAAAACTTCCATTGACTTTTTGTTTTAGAAACCCCCACCCCGAAGATGATTTTGGATGAGATTTAAAGTACTTGGGAAAATAAATATAAATTGACATAATATGTCTATATTATTCAAGCAAACATACTTGAATATATATATATATATATATATATATATATATATATATATATATATATATATATATATAATTTAAACAAAAATAAAAACAGACCACTTTAAGGTTCCATGTGATAAATTATTTCACCACAGCCCTGTTAAAGGACCGCGGATCATCAGATTTTACTTCCAAAGGTTGAAACGAAAAATGAAAAGAAATTTACACATTTTTGACGGGCAGTACTAAGCATATGTAAATTAACGGAGTGAGGAAATGAGTGGGGAGAGAGACATGATTGAGTTAGATGTAAAATTTCTTTTCTCTCAAATTTAAATTATTTGAGGAAATCCAGACACTGACACCTTAAATCAGTTAACTTAACGGAAGTTATATATTAATATAGTGGGGGGAGGGAGGAGAAAAAGGACATAAAGAGAAAAAGAGAGAAAGAAGTCATATGACAAAGTTTCACTAACTTTCTTTGGAATGAAAGGCCCGAAATAGACGCTGTTGTTTTGCTTTACTTTGAGAGTTCATAAATATTAGAATATTTGATATAAATTTGAATGTTTAAACAGTCTATAAGGAATTAAATTTCTTTTCATTTTTCGTTTCAACCTTTGGAAGTAAAGTCTGATGATCCGTGGTCCTTTAAAAGGGCTGTGGTGAAATAATTTATTACATGGAACCTTAAAGTGGTCTGTTTTTATTTTTATTTAAATTATTAGCTCTGATTTACACTGAGCTCTCTGGATTTTATCCTCATTGGGTCTACCCATACGGATTACCTAGTTTTTCGTAAACTAAATATATATATATATATATATATATATATATAATTGTAATATTTTTTGTTTTAAAAATATGATTCCTTCGCTACATAAGAGTTCTCATGTTTCAAAAGCGAGAGCCGAGACACCTAATATAATTTTTGAAATTATGTTGAGTTAAGATGTCTGGTCACGCTTCCTCGTCAAGCGAGAATTTGGGAATAAGCTATCTTTTGGTTAGCGCGTGTTAGATAGCTTATTCCCAATACTTCTGTATGGAGCACTGTCTTTTTGAAAATAAAAGCAAAAGTACTAGGGAACACCGGATTATTAACCTAACGTGTTCTTTCCTATTTTTCTGCATACCTGCATATATATATATACATATATACATACATACATACATACATATATATATATATATATATATATATATATATATATATGTATGTATAATTGTATTCATTTACCATTTTTCTACATAATAGTATTTCTCAGTGCCGGTAAAAGATCTCGTATCCCATCCCCAAATTTATGATATGGGGACCCCACTCTACTACACCTCCCATTTTCATAAGGTAGTAACATAAAATACACATTTTATTGTAACCTAATTATATATAATAATGGTGAACAATATATATATATATATATATATATATATATATATATATATATATATATATATGTATAATTTAATTTAAAGTTAAGACAGACCACTTTAAGTTTCCATTGTTATAATTTATATCACTAGATTTTTTATTTTTCTCTGGATCTTCAGACTTCGCTTTCAAGGGTGAAAAAATGAATTTAAAATTTACACTTTTGCAGGGCAGTATTAAGCTTATATAAGGTAACATAGAGGCTGGTGAGGGATAGTGAGAGAGACATGGTCGAAATTATAGAGTTAAGGGAGAGTTCTAATATTTATTTTTATTTTTATTACAATAATTAATATTGAGGAGGAGGTGGGTAAGGATCAGACATTGACCTATTTAATCGGTCAACTCACCGGAAATGATATAGGGAGAAAGGGAAAAAGAAAAAAAAAGAAAAAAAGAAAATAGGGGGGAATAAGAATGGAACGTGAGGTCAATTGCGAGTGGCGACAGACTGTAACATGTTTTTGTTTTTTTTGTTTTTTAAAGCTTTTCACCCCAAGCAAGGCTGGAAGCCACTAGTACGCAAGGGGTTACAGAAGGTTTGGAGGAAGAGCAGATAGGAGTGGTAAAGGAGAGTATGTGGAGAAAGATAGTGGATCGATCAAGGCAAGGGGGTTACAGAAGATTTGGAGCGAGAGCAGATAGGAATGAAAGGTGAAAGGATGTGGAGAAGGGAAGTGGATAGATCAAGGCAACTGGAGATGTCGATTGACGTTACACTTAAATAGTTGGAGATTATATTTGACAGGGAAACGGGAATAAGGAAGGGAGTTCCACAGGCGAGAGGTGCGAGACATGAAGCTATTGGAGTAGAAGAGACGTCTACATCTAACAGTTTCAAAAGTGATGGGGTGGGAACGGGATGCCAGCCTCGTAGGACGCTTAAATTCATGAGGCCTGGGAACCTGCGAAAGCAGCTCATCGGAGCAATTACCGTGAAAGTATTTGTAAAAAAGACAGAGCGAGGCAACGTCGCGTCTGTGAGAGAGCGTCTGCAGACGAGATGACAGATCAGGGCCAATTACGTTGCATATCCGTCTCTGGATCTTATCAAGAACCCTGAGGCAAACAGCAGGGGCTCCAGACCATATATGGCAGCAATACTCCATGCAAGGGCGAATGGTTGATTTATAGATTTGGATGATCGATTCCTGGGAGAAAAATTTCCTGGCCCGGCACAGGGAGCCAGCTTTCCTTGCGGTGGATGAAGCAATTGACTCGATGTATTTGTTCCATCTCAGGTCAGCGGACAGCGTGAGACCGAGCAGCCGCAGAGAGGAGCTCTCGAGAAGTTGGGCTTCAGACATTCTAATGGGATGCAGGGATGGATCCCTGTGGTGGTTAATAGAGAGCAGTTTTGTTTTAGAGGCGTTAAAGTTAACCAACCAATTCTTGCCTCAGTTCACAACCGATTGTAGGTCCTTTTCGAGACGAACAGCCAGGTTAATTTTGTCAGCATCACTAGATTTGTTTTTGAGGCAGGAGTAAATTGTGGTGTCATCCGCGTAGATGCCGACTTGGCAATCTATTGCGTCAGGAAGATCGTTTATGAATATGAGGAACAGAGTAGGGCCTAGGATGGAGCTTTGAGGAACACCTGCCTTTGTGGGATAGGAGCTGGAGATGAATCCGTCGAGAACGACCTTCAATTCACGGTTTGACAGGAATGATTGTATTAGGTCCAACAATCGACCTGTAATACCATAACCATGAATCTTGCGAAGTAGGCCGGCATGCCAAAACTTATCAAACGCTTTGGAGATGTCTAGGGCCACGGCACGAGCTTTACCGTTATTATGAATAGCTTGGTAGACAAATTCAGTGATGGCCGTGAGCACATCGGCTGTAGATCGGGCAAAGCGGAAACCATACTGCTTGTCTGAGCAGATCATGGGATTGATCACTTCGGTGTTGATAAAGGCTTCGAAGACTTTGCCGAAGATAGGAGACTGATAGGACGGTAATTAGAAGGGTCGGAGTGGTCACCAGAGTTCTTAAAGACAGGGACAATGGACGAGGACTTCCAGCAGTCAGGAAAACAAGACTCCTTGAGGAAGTAGTATAATTTAGAGAGGGCAGGCGCCAATTCAGGCGCGCATTTCTTCAGGACAATGGCTGGTATCCCATCTCCACCAGTAGCCTTGTGGTGATCTAAGTTAGAGATAATGCCCAATACCAATGACGGGGATATGTGCAATCCGCTCAAAAGGGCCTCAGTTCTGGGAGGGAAATCGGGTATGGGTACCCCGGAAGACTCAAGCGTTGAATTGGAAGAAAATTTCCGAGCAAAGCCTTCAGCCTTGTCGGCAGAGGTGGTCAGGACCTCAAACTGATTGAACAGGGGAGGAATGGCGGGTTTGCTATTGTTCAGAACGCTCTTGCAGAGACGCCAATAATCCTTGGAGCCGAATTTTCGAGATGCAATACGTTCCTTCATCCGAGTAGCAAATAGTGACTTAGCTTCGTTGAGGACACGCTTACACTCGTTACGAGCGGAGGCAAATAGGCGTCTATTGCAGTCAGACATATCGCTATGGAAGAGGTGGTTCCTATGGCCAATGGCGGCTGAGAAAGCAGCGGAGAACCAAGGGGAGGAGCGCGGTTTGACCTTAAATTTACTTGAGGGGATGAAAGCGTCAATTTCAGCTTTAACCCAGGATGAGACCTCTAAAGCACATTCTTCAACGGGGAGCTTAAATACAGCATCCCAGGGGACATCGCGGAGGAAATCACGGAACGAGTCCCAGTCAGCTCGTTGATAACAGAACGAGGTTCTAGCGGTAGGAGGCTCTTTGCAGGGGGTGGGGTTGAAGGAGATACTAACAGACACTACAGCATGATCGGAGTTACCAAGGGGACAGAGCTGCGTGGCACTACAAAACTCGGGGATGGAGGTAAAACACAGGTCGAGGAGAGAGGCCTTACCGTCCCGGTTGTAAGCAAAACGCGTGGGGAAATCAATTATCTGTGTGAGGGATTGAGAAACTGAAAAGTTGAGAGTATGAATGCCTGTGAGGTCGGTAGTAGCATTCTTAAGCCACTTGTTGCGATGGGCGTTAAAATCGCCAAACACAAATATGTGAGCGAACGGATGGGGAGAGAGAGCCTTGTCTATGCTGTCAGAAATGACATCAAGTATTCCACGGTCCTGAGAGCATGGAGAGCGATAGAGGAAAAAGAGATAGCTTACAGCATTGAGAAGAGATAGCCGGAGACACAAGTACGAATGTTCCGGCGATTCGAGAGAGCACTCTCTAGCCAGAGGGAGCTGGTCCTTGACGTAGACACCAAGGCCATGCATGTGGGTTAGAGAGTCATTTCTGAGGAGTGGAAGGTAGCCAGGGATCGAGAGATCAGAGGAAGGGATAGAGGAGTCAAGATTGGTCTCACACAGAGCCAGTATATCCACAATATATTCCACACTGCAGAAATTGGTTCTAATGCCACGGATGTTGGAGAACGAAATGTTTAAAGGTATAGATGATTTTTGGACGGCTGGTTTAGGTTTATATTTACGGTCTTTGTAAGTCATGTGAATCATGTGAAATTAGTGTTAACGTAATCTTCAAATCATCTGACCGTGCCCACTCGTATATTTATATATTTCCTACCACGCATACTGAGCACTTTTCCCCATACATATAGCATATCCGAAAACTGTATTTCATTAAACTCTCTCTCTCTCACACACACACAAATACATATGCGCGTGTGCGTGTTTATATATTAAATAAAGCTTACACCCACCACACGCTCGCTTTTATTTAGCTCAAGGTAACGCCTTCATTTTTCCATATTGAAATAATTTGCATAAACTTCGAGAAACACGTGACCACTGATACGTATACATACATATGTATGTCTATATGTGTATCTGTTGAGAAAGCTCGTATATAAATACTCACACACATGGGAATTTACATAAGTACATTAAATATATTTAAACGTATATATATATATATATATATATATATATATATATATATATATATATATATATATATATTGTGAAGTCAGACAATTACTTAATTCAAGTATAAAAATAACGTATAGAAATATATATTATTTTGTATGTGCAGTACTTAGAAAGTGATTAGGCTAACTGAATAACATATCAATGCAATTGAATATATATATATATATATATATATATATATATATATATGAAGAAATATAGTCTTAAAGT
>OZ038517.1:19584385-19614385 GCA_964036315.1 Acanthosepion esculentum | reverse complement strand
AAGAAAATTTAAGAATTTGAAATTAAATTTCACATTCCAATGTATATAATTTCTATCTGAAAAACACCAGAATTGTTTAGTTAATGGAAATAATAAATTTAATCATTAAACTTTCAATTAAAGTTTAAATGTAATCTTCAAGAATGTTTTTTCATTTAAAAAAAATCTTTAAACTTATTTATCGAAAATGTATGCCGAAATAGTGGACATCCCTATATATATATATATATATATATATATATATATATATATATATATATATATATATATATATATAAGTAATTGATTTGGGGATTTAGGCTAATTTTATAGTAATTCGTCGAGCTTAGAATCCTCAACAGGATGCAGAAAGCACTGGAAGGCCGTTTCGTCCTATTTTGGGACTCCTCAGCAGTGCGCATCCAGTACGGAGAACGGGACCGGGACCGTTACGATACGACGAAAGCGTCATAGCCATTCGCCCAACGGGTCTCGGTGTTGAAGAGGTAACAAACCAGACTCGATATAGCTCCGCTCTTCACAAATTCCGCCGTGAAATTCATTCAAGTTTACTTAGTGCTCCCACGAGTCACGTCTTCTATCCCCATGTCGTGAAGCTAATTACTATCACTTGTATATACTTTCTTGAACCGGCTTCTAATCCAGTCCAGTGCTTTCTGCATTCTGTTGAGGAATCTCTAAACTCGATGAATTACTTATATATATATGTATATATATATATATATATATATATATATATATATATATATATATATATATATGCACGGTACTTATTAGAAAGTTCTCAATATTATTGATAGAGCTAACATATTAAACCCAGTGTGACAAACTCATTTCCATACAAATGACGATCACAGAGAGCGTGAATCCCAGGTTCATGTTAGCTCTATCACTGATATTGAGCGCTTTTCAATACGTACCACGCATATATATATATATATATATATATATATATATATATATATATATATATATATATATTTAATGATTCATCGAGTCTGAAACCTCTACAGAATGCAGAAAGCACTGGACGGCCGTTTCGTCCTATATTTGGCACTCATCATCAGTGCGCATCCACTGCCGAGAATTGAAACCCTGACAGTTAGGTTGTGGAGCAAACACCATACCAACTGTTCCAACGGGCCTCGGTGACGAAGAGGCAGCAAATCAGACTCAATATAGCGCCGCTCACTCACAAATTCCTTGATGATATTGAGTCTGATTTCCTACCTCTTCGTCACCGAGGACCGTTGGAACAGTTGGTATGGTGTTTGCTTCACAACCTGTCAGGGTTTCAATTCTCGGTAGTGGATGCGCACTGCTGATGAGTCCCAAATATAGGAGGAAACGGCCGTCCAGTGCTTTCTGCATTCTGCAGAGGTTTCAGACTCGATGAATCATTAAATATAATTATCAATTTCTCCTAATAATTTCAATATATATATATATATATATATATATATATATATATATATGAAGAAATATAGTCTTAAGATGTGTTATATTTATGGGGTAAAGTGCACAATATCAGAGATAGAGCGTATGTAAATATGAATATGAAAACGAACATTGAAGTCAACATTCAGAGGCGACAGGCTGTTTCATGCTGGGCGCAATGGTCAGGCTATATATATATATATAAATATAAAAGTGAACATAGAAGTCAATACTTAGAGGCAGTCTGTTTCATGCTAGATGCAATCGTCAGGCCACGAGTGTTATTTTTCTCGGCTATTTATATATACGGGTCAGTGTTGCATTGTGGCTAATCTATTTTGGTGGTTATTTTAACGGATGTCGTTTATTTGTTCATTTATTTATTTGGGTTAAATTATTTTGCTTGTTTTTATTTTATTTTTTTTTCTTATCTTATGTATTTATTTATTTTTATTTTGATCGATGTTTTTATTAACGTAGTAAAAAGTTTTCATTTTGTTTGGGAAGATAATTAAAGCTATTTGTTCAATTTTGGGAATAGCAGGCGAGATTAGCTGCTCACTTTACCCTTCCTTGCATTTTAATTATATAGCTAACGAAGAAAGGAAGTGATAAATTAAAAAAAAAACAACAACAAAAACACTGAAAACGTCATGGCGATTGCATTATCTAAGAAAAGAAGATTTTAAACCCACAGAAAGAAGAGAAATCGAAATTTGACTCATTGATTTCATTTCATGCCGAAGATTCGCTGAAAAGGAAACGAATGCCAGAGAAAATCTCACGAATTTCTGCAACTATTGTAGTATGTATCATTATTATTTGTGTGTTATGTTATCTGCTTTGTATCCTGCAGAGCCGGGTTCAAACTATGGTTCCTTGGCCCTATAGGATAATTGTCATGTAACTGATAGCACTTTCTTCTTCTTCTTCTTCTTCTTCTTCTTCTTCTTCTTCTTCTTCTTCTTCTTCTTCTTATTATTATTATTATTATTATTATTATTATTATTTCTTTTGATTTCTGGCGTGTACAGATTTCTTACCGGGTCCCTCCCAGAGACCTAAGGTTAGAAATGGCATCATGACACTTTCCACTGACAAAAAAATAAAATAAAATAAAATAAAAAATATAGAAAAAATTTTTTTTTTTACATAGATAAAGCACTCCGTATTGTGTGGGCTGTACTTGTGAGAACAATTTTTTGTATTTCTTTGAGGTATGGACTTCCAGGAATCCCTTCAATTAATTTACTGGAATCTTTTCCAACTCCAAATACTACAGGGATTGTTGATGTTCCCATGTGCCACATTTTTGAGATATCTATTTCAAGGTCCTTGTATTTTGACAGCTTTTTGAATATCTTCAAAGATACAGTGCAGTCTGCAGGGACTGCCATATCAATAAGGAGGCGCTTTTTTTCCTGCTTTATATTCTGCAGAGCCGGGTTCAAACTATGATTCTTAGGCCTTATAGGATAATTGTCATTTAACTGATAGCACTTCTTCTTCTTCTTCTTCTTCTTCTTCTTCTTCTTCTTCTTCTTCTTCTTCTTCTGCGTGTTTTGTTACTCTTCTTCTTTTCCTCTTCTTTTTTCTTTCTGTGGTTTTGCTGGACGCTTCGATTTAGAGTAGTGGTCAGCGAGGCCAGTCAAATTAATTTCCACTTTACTGCTCCTTTCCAACAGACGGAAGTCTCTTACTGCTCTATCGCTACTTCACGGAAAGTGCTCAGACGAACTACATTCCTTAGTTCCACCAATGCTAGCCTTCACGGCCAAGATCCGCCACGCTTCTCCTATTGTAGCGAACCACCCTCATTCCCTTCGTATTCCTTTGGTGAGAAGTAAGTTCCACTCGATTAGATTCTTCCGCGAACCGCTGCTTTGTGGAACCGACTCCCAAGAGGATGCTTCCTTGATCACTAAAATCTTAACCTGTTCAAGTCTTTCTCGAACATTCAGGCCGGTAAATGTACTTAATACAGTGTATTTAAAAAAAAAACAACCCAAAAACAGAGCATTTATTTAAATAAATTGTAACTGTTAAAATAACGTATAAACAGAAAATATATTAAATACACACACACGCACACGCACACACACACACACACACACACACACACACACACATATATATATATATATATATAAATATATATATATATATATATATATATATATAAAAGTGAATATTGAAGTCAGCACTTAGAGGCGACAGTTTGTTTCATGCTAGATGCAATCGTCAGGCCTATCTCTGATATTGAGCACTTTATCCCATAAATATAGCACACCTTAAGACTATATATCTTCATATATATATATATATATATATATATATATATATATATGTGTGTGTGTGTGTGTGTGTGTGTGTGTGTGTGTGTGTGTGTTGTGGATCCGGAATAGGTCCGAAAGAAAACTCGAACTCAGTAATTCAGTGAAAACATATTATTAACAAAAAGAACGAATACAGAAGTGTTGCACGTCCGACTGACGGCTAAGTACAGTAGTCAACTCGTCAACAGTATTTACTGCCCCCCCCGCCCACGAGGGATAGATATGGCACAAGGCCGGGTTAAAAGTGGGGTATTCCCGAGCCTGTAGGCTCGGCCAAAAAATGCCCGTAGATCCCGTATAAACGGGATCGGGTTGGTCAACCTCTCCGAACGAGACTCTGCACTTCGGTGGAGCCTCGTCCGGGTTCCTCTCTGCTCATAGGCAGAGAGTTCGACCGTCTTTCAACTCGTCAACTGTCTACAGTCCTCTTGCGAGTCATAAT
Organism: Acanthosepion esculentum; assembly: GCA_964036315.1. Classification (NCBI taxonomy): domain Eukaryota; kingdom Metazoa; phylum Mollusca; class Cephalopoda; order Sepiida; family Sepiidae; genus Acanthosepion; species Acanthosepion esculentum. The sequence continues at coordinate 19,610,170 of OZ038517.1, read as the reverse complement.
ATAATCATAAGATGAGTCTATTTTGTCCATGAAGGTTGGTTCCCATAACAACCCCCTTTCCAACTTCCGCTTTCTTTTAGATCTTCGCGGTTCTGGAGCTGGTGGGGGTATTTGAATGTCGAAGGTGTCGTAGATGGTATCCATCACCTCTTCTTCCTGGGGAGTACCGCTGCAGTCATTCAACAGTCGTTTCCTGATTTGATTCAGGTGTCTCTTATGAGAGAAACGAGGGCCTTGGATTATGTAGACCATATTTCCAATCCTCTTTTCTATAGTACCATGTTCCCAGAAGATGTATTATTTTTAAACATCTTAAAAAATACTTTTTCTCCTGGGCTGTACTTTTTCTTTGGTTCAATAGAGGTCGGACCTTGTTTTGTTTGTTTGGGCAGCAATTTATCGAAAACGGATCTTACTTTGCGCGCAAACATTATTTCTGCCGAAGATAGTGAAGCTGGCGCGTTATCATTTGGCGGGATCCTGTACACCTGTAAAAACTGCTGCAGGGCCTTTTCCTTTGGGGTGCCGCAAGCTTTTTTCAGGGCTCTTTTTAGGGTGTCAACAAAACGTTCTGCTCGGGTGATATGGGGGGGGGGGTCGTAATGTGTCTTATCTGAAAAATCTCGCAGAACTCTTTAAGTAAATTGAGTTCCGTTGTCACTAACCACGCAATCGACTACCCCAAAACGAGCGAATAGTTCGTGAAGGTATCTTATTGTTGCTTCCGTAGTGGGATTTTTGCATCGGAACACTTCCGTCCATTTTGAATAACTATCTACTACGATTAGATAGTAGAATCACTCTAGCGGTCCCGTAAAGTCCACGAGGATCCTTGACCAAGTTCGGTCCGTCTTTGGCCACGGTTTGTGTGTGATAGGTGGTGCTTTTGCCGCTAATGCACAGCCCTTACACGTGTTGACCGTATTTTCGATGTCTTGGTCCATTTTAGGCCAGTATACGTAGCTGCGCATTAGACTTTTCATTCTATTTCTATTTCGAATAGATCCTCATACCTTCTGAAATATGACGCGAAGGTTTTATCTTCGTCTGGCGAATAAGTGAAATTGTCAATTGCACTCCAAATCGCGTTTTGTGAAAAAGTAGTTTCGCTTTCGGTATTAATCGACCTTGTTTGTAGAAGCAATTCTTCAAACCTTTTCTGTTGTTCTATCATTTGTCGCTGTAATTCTAATTGTTTTTCGTCGTTTCTTCGTTGTTGTTCTTCGTTTCTTCGCTGTTGTTCTGCGTGTTTTTGCTGTAATTCTAATTGTTTTTCTTCGTTTCTTCGCTGTTGTTCAAACTGGAGTTTAACCAGTTCTAACATAGTAGCTTTAAACACCCTCCATGTTTTACTCTTCAATATTACACTTCTACGTAAGTTTACTTGTACCAAGCCTTTGTATTGCTCGGAGGAGGAAGATGAAGAAAAAAACAAATCACTTTGTTCTCACTTTAAATGTATTGTTCACGTACACAGTTGATTTTTGGACAACTGCGAAGCGTAAAGTTTATACTTCGGCGCTGGAAACAAAATATTTTCCTTTCTTGTTAAGACAATTCCAGAACAAGGAACATTAATTTTTTCTCTGCGAGAAAAAAAAAAGAGAAATCGCTTTTGGTTAGTAAGAAGAATAAATCAACTTACCATTTTTTTTTTTTTATGATTTCACGTGGAGTTCGTTAAATTCTAGTCGCCAGTGTTGTAGACATTGGTAAACAAATTTTGCTTCTTTTATGGTTTTCTCGTGGAGTTCTTTAAATCCTTGATGCCTAGTATTGTGGACACTGGTAAACCAAAAATTTTTTTTATAGTTCTCCGTGGAATTCTCCAAATTCTCGTCGCCAGTGTTGTGGACCCGGAATAGGTCCGAAAGAAAACTCGAACTCAGTAATTCAGTGAAAACGTATTATTAACAAAAAGAACGAATACAGAAGTGTTGCACGTCCGACTGACGGCTAAGTACAGTAGTCAACTCGTCAACAGTATTTACTGCCCCCCCCCACGAAGGATAGATGTGGCACACGGCCGGGTTTAAAGTGGGGCATTCCCGAGCCCGTAGGCTCGACCAAAAAATGCCCGTAGAAACTGTAAAAACAGAATCGGGTTGGTCAGCCACCGCGAACGAGACTGCCCTTCGGCGGAGCCTCGTCCGGGTTCCTCTCTGTTCAGAGGCAGAGAGTTCGACCGTCTGTCAACACGTCAACGGTATTTAGTGTCCTCCCCACGAGGGACAGATGTGGCACAAGGCCGTGTTTAAAGTGGGGATTCCCGAGCCCGTATGCTCGGGCAAAAATATCCCATAGATCCCGTATAAACGGGATCGGGTTGGTAAACCTGCCTGAACGAGGCTCTGCCCTTCGGCGGAACCTCGTCCGGGTTCCTCTCTGCTTAGAGGCAGAGAGTTCGACCGTTAACTCGTCAACCGTAGTCAACTCGTCAACAGTATTTACTGTCCCCACCACGAAGGATAGATGTGGCACAAGGCCTGGTTTAAAGTGGGGCATTCCCGAGCCTGTAGGCTCGGCCAAAAAATGCCCGTAGAAACTGTAAAAACAGAATCGGGTTGGTCAACCACCCCGAACGAGACTCTGCCCTTCGGCGGAGCCTCGTCCGGGTTCCTCTCTGCTCAGAAGCAGAGAGTTCGACCGTTAACTCGTCAACTGTAGTCGAGTCGCCAACGGTATTTAGTGTCCTCCCCACGAGGGACAGATGTGGCACAAGGCCGGGTTTAAAGTGGGGTATTCCCGAGCCCGTAAGCTCGGCCAAAAATAGCCCGTAGATCCCGTATAAACGGGATCGGGTTGGTCAACCTCCCCGAACGAGGCTCTGCCCTTCGGCGGAACCTCGTCCGGGTTCCTCTCTGCTCAAAGGCAGAGAGTTCGACCAGTAACTCCTCAACCGGAGTCGAGTCGCCAACGGTATTTAGTGTCCGCCCCACGAGGGACAGATGTGGCACAAGGCCGGGTTTAAAGTGGGGTCGCCAACTGTCTACAGTCCTCTTGCGAGGCATAATATAATCATAAGACGAGTCTTTTGTCCATGAAGGTCCCCATAACAATATGTCAAAAGAAAAATATAATAAAAACATTTTACATCGCTACACAAAATCTTTCATGTTTCAATAGTATGATTGTACTTCGTCAGGCGATGGCAGGTAACTCGTAAAAAAAATGATTTATTTGTGGAAATTTAAAAACAAGTTAAAGTTGAGCATAAGGTTAAATTTCACAAATAAATCTTTTTTTCCATATCTCATTCCCTGATGAAGCTTTGATAAAAGCGAAACATGTCAGATTGATAAACGTTACCTATTTTTTCTTTATCGTACCATTCTGTCGGATTCCGATCCATAATTGATCTAATCTCATCGCATAAACTGTAAGAAAAAAAACGATTACAAATTCTAGAAGCATTAAGCATAATGACAAACAACCAATAAAATTTGATCAAATTTTGAAATAAACATCCTTTATATAGTTCATTAAAAAATACAATTTTTTTTACACGAACTTGCACGTGAAGACGTTAAAAAGCGATATTTGAAAATGATGTAACAGACATAGCGCGCTCACACAGATACACACAGACACACACATACCATCACACACACATACGCGCGTGCACACACACACACACACACACACACACACACACACACACACACACACATACATAGAAACCGTTTGATAATGCCTAATAAAAACCGAAAATACATGGACATTTTAGATTGAGGGAAATTGTTCGAAACAATGAATTTTAACAAAGAACTTTTGCTTGTCTTTCACCAAATACTATATATATATATATATATATATATATATATATATATATATATATATATATATATATATATATATATATCATAATTATCTGTGGGTTACAAAATTTTATTATGGAAATAAAAATGGTAAGACCAATTTTACTCTTCATGATAAAAAAATAAAATAAAAAATATAAAAGAAACGATGCTAACCGGTTTCAGAATATATATATATATATATATATATATATATATATATATATATATATATATATAGTTTATATTCTGATATATAATTCCTGGATTTCAGGGGTCCTAGCTATGGGTAAATACCGGGTCCTATAGCCTTGATGGCAACCAACTAGTTTACCTCAGAAAAAAATGTAAACCTAATGCAGGAAAACAAAAGGGTCTCGTCAGTTATGTATCGAAAGATACATGATCGCCTAAGCGCGGATCACGTCAGGCAGATAACTGACGGAGTGAGTGAGGGTGGAACCGGTCGGGTGCGTTCGTTTTATATATTTAAAAAAACTTATCAAGAAGAGTAAAATTGGTTTTAACGTTTTTATTTCCAGAATATATATATATATATATATATATATATATATATATATATATATATATATATATATATATATATATGTGTGTGTGTGTGTGTGTGTGTGTGTGTGTGTGTGTGTGTGTGTGTGTGTATATGTATTAAATGAGCTTACTGTGTCTTAAAAGTTTTCGTATCGAACCCAGATACTGTCTTTATACTTTTTCGTTTTCTTTTTCTTTTTTTTTTTTTTTTTACATTCACCGCATGAATATTTGTATTAACATTAATTTATATAATGGTTTCATTTTTCAAAACATAAAGATATATAAAGATATATATATATATATATATATATATATATATATATGCATTTTATATATATATCTATGTTTAAAAAACGGCGCGCCTGCACAAATACAGGAATCGACTAAAAATAATGCTTGAAATAATATATATATATATATATATATATATATATATATGTATTATATTTTTTTAGAAATAAATATGATTCCATCGCTACATAAGAGTTCTCATGTTTCAATAACAGAAGCTTAAAACTTCAATTTAATTATAAAAATTAAATTGAATTAAAGTACCCATCTCTGTTTCATCCTCAAGCGAAGTTTGGAATAACTTATTTTGAAATTTACGGAGCTTTATAAGCATATATATTCGATCAACATATCATAATATATATATATATATATATATATATATATATATATATATATATATATATATATATATATATCATAATTTTCTGTGGGGTACGAAATTTTATTACGGAAATAAAAACGGTAACACCAATTTTACTCTTCATGATGAAAAAATAAAAGAAAAAAAGCCGACCGGTTTTAGAATATGAACTATACATTTTGTATTCTGATATATAATTCCTCGATATCATCTGTGTTGAGTGAGGGCGAAATATGTTTGTATGTATATATGTATGTATATGAGTCATCAAAGTTTTGGTATCGATCCCAGATGCTGTCTTTTTATTTTTTATTTTTCGTTTTATTTTTTTTTAATTTCTTTTTTTTTTACATTCACCGCATGAATATTTGTATGAACATTAATAATAAGAATGTCATCATTGACAAGTTGTTAAAAAGTCGACTTGAATGGTTCGTTTCCGGCTTCGTTGTGGCTTTGGTTGTGAATGGCAGCGGCATTTTTGTTGTTTTAATAATTTTAATCGGCGTATTCGTGACTTTAAATGTAGCAGAGGCCGTAGAAACGAAGTTGGTTGTCTTGACCGTGGTGGACGTCGAAGCGCTGGTTGTGGTCATCTTCGTAGTCGTTGGACTTGGTGTGGTGGTAGTGCTCGTAGTAGTAGGAGTTGTCGGTTCCACTGTAGGAGAGAAAAAAAACGGAAAGAAAATCAGACACACATCAAACAAACTGGCCGAAGGGAGAATCGGCGACACAAGTTCAAATCCCGGCTTACACAATGTTTTTTTCTTTTAATTTATTCACCCCAAGCAAGGCGGTAATGTCATTAAAACGCAAAGGTCTACTGATAGTGAAAGAGAACAAGAAAACTGGAAACTCAATCGTAAACACGAAACAAGGGATGTACCTCTACTCCTGTTCAAAAGACAGGGAAGGAGTGTGAAGCGGACGATGGGCGAATCTATCTGCTCCTATTGAAGTAATAAATAAAAATAAATAAATAATAAAAAATATTTCAGAGTTTAGGCGGAGACGTTAAAAGTATAGAGTTGAAGTAGGCACCAGAAACCCAATCCTAAACAGGAAACAAGGGATGAACCTCTAACCCTGTTCAAAAGACCAGATAGGTGTCCGAATCCGACGATGGGCGAATCTATTTACTCCTATTGAAGTAATAAATGAAAAAAATAAAAGGTAAAAATAAGAATTTCAGAGTTTAGGCGGAGGCGCTACAAGTATAGAGTTGAATTAGAATTTAAAAGTAACCGGTAGCGCTCGCATCGCACAGATTCAATTCGTAAAGACATGAATCTAGTTCTTTTCACACTCCTCGCTATGGGTTAAATATCAAGGTTGATTGGAATGTTTGATCTTGGGAGTATCTTGTCTTGGAGAATGGTAACTATGAATTCGAAAACAGTGGAGAAGGCAACAGAATACTACTCTGCTATCTTTCCAAATAAATCATGGCAACTCTGAAAATTTACTTATTTACGTATTCGGAAAAAATCAATTGGGGAAAAAAGAAAAATCGTGTGACAGGTTTCGTCCTTTAGCACTTCCTAGGGCTAAAGTGATGCTTACATTGATGTAACTACGCATGCGCAGGAAGGAGAGGGGACGCAAACATTTTAAATTTTAAATTTTATTTTTTAAAAATATATTTGGATCCATAGTCTAACCGAGTTCATATAGTTTCTTTTACTTAATGTGAGAATAGAAGATTTGCCGAGAAAGGTGAAATGTTTAGAAGCTGGACTCAAATTTACCGCGGATGATCTAGTGATTAAAGCACTTTCTATATATTCTCGTCTTAAAGTGCTTTCTCTTTTAATTAAAGCAGTATTTCTTAGATCAAAATTATGGTCAGACTCATTACATTGAGCAACTAATGGACTGAGTGCGTTGTTTTGTAAAAGATACTTTTTTTGTTCATATAATTTTTCCTTGAAACTCATTGAAGTTTCACCTATGCATTACTTGTAGCAATTATTACAGGTGATACTGTAAATTCCTCCTTCAAGTTTTAGCCTATTATTATTTTGTTTTATATTAATTAATTTTCTTTTTGTTTTAGAAGTAGACGTGTCAAATAAAAATTCATATACCTATATATATATATATATATATATATATATATTATAATAGATTATAATAAAAACATTTTACACCGCTACACAAAACCTTTCATGTTTCAATACTATGACTGTTCGTCGTCAGGCGATGGTAGATAACTGGTGATAGAAAATGATGTATTTGAGAAATTTAAAAACAAATCATTATCTCTTATAATAAGGGTATAAGGTCAGAATTAAAATCATACTTCTGGGTATGTCCAGATTAACCAATCAAAAGTCAGATCTATGCTAACAAAGAGAAAGGAGGTAATATATATATATATATATATATATATATATATATATATATATATATAAATATATATATATATATATATACTCGACTCTCCCGTCGAGTTCGACGTATGAGGGTCAAGCAGATCAGTTCCTAGGAAACCAACAGCCCGACAACAGCACATGAGATCTGATTATAGAGGTGAAGGTTTCGTGCAGAACCATCCACACTTTTTGAAGGGCCGAATACAGAGACCTGGTGCACTGAGTGCCACAAGGTCCCCAAACGACCCTCCCCAAGTTTTGAATTCAGAGTTGTTCTTCTCCTAGACCAGTTGCCATCCAAGGCTATAGAACACAGTCTTGTGAGAGACATGGTCGAAATTAGAGAGGGAAGTGAGAATTTTAAAATTTATTTTTATTTTTAGTACAATACTTAATATTGAGGAGGAGGTGGGTGTAAGGATCAGACATTGACCTATTTAGTTGGTCAATTCACCGGAAATGATATGGGGGGGGGAAGGAAAAAGAAAAAAGTGGGGTAGTAAACAGACAAGAAATAAGAGCTGGACGTAGGGTTTTGAAGGAAGGAGAGGGGCAGTATAGCTTGATGTTTGGGCAATTTATAAAAACACAGATTTTAACGTTTGACAGTAATTTAAATGTTTAAACACTCCACAAATAAACCAGATTTAATGCTTGATAGTAATTTAAATATTTAACCCCAAATGAGGGGGAGTGGCACATAAAGAAGAAGGCGCTGAGCGCAGACATCAGTCTGATATATATATATATATATATATATATATATATATATATATATATATATATATATATATTTTAGAATTGGACATAGTCCGACAATTTATTTAAAGACATTTATATTATGTTTAACGTTCTTTTTATAGATAAAACAGAGCATTTTATAAAACAGAGCATTTGCTTAAATACTTGTATCTATAAAAAGAACGTTAAACATAATATAAATGTCTTTATATATATATATATGTATATATATATATGTGTATATATATATATATGTATGTATATATATATCTATATGTATATATATCTATCTATATGTATGTATATATATGTATATATATATGCATATATATATGTATGTATATATGTATATATATATATGTATATATATATGTATATATATATGTATATATATATATGTATATATATGTATATATATATATATATGTATATATATGTATATGTATATATATGTGTATGTATATATATAATATATATATATATATATATATATATATATATATATATATATATATATATATATATATATATATGTATGTAAGCAAATATGTGGATGTAGATCCGACGGTATGATTAAAATGTGGAAAAGACAAAGCAAAATCCGAATATGTGAGTTTACTGTTTCTTATTTTGTTTTTTGTTTTTCTGTCAACGTCAGACGTTTCGGTCTAATAGACCATCTTCAGGACATGGTTATTGGAGAAATATTTATATTAAATTTAAGTTAAAATGAAGAGACGGTAGATACAGGACTAGTCAGAAACAGAATTTTAGAACTTTTAGAATTTCAGTTTTTCTGTTTCTGATATATATATTAGACGTTTGAAAATTTGACAGTTTTCCTATTTGAATATTTAGATGAATCTTAATTCTTCAGTTAATGAGTGATTAAGCTCATGACGAGTTCTACGACAATAAAATGTCCGTAGAAATTACCCTCCCCCCGCTTCGTTAAATATTTGAACTTAACTTGAAAAACGTATTTCAATAACAATCATAAATACGAATGCTGGTCGCTATTTTAAGAAGTGGGTACAAATGAAAACATTTGAAATTGACAACTGTTTTACGGAAACAGCCTTTAAGCATTTCTATCACCCCTTCTTTCTTACTTTCTTTCTTTCTAGTAACAACAACTAGTTTTAACCTGTGAAAATGTCACTGTTTTTCTATTTGAAATTTCTGATGAATCTTAATTCTTCAGTCAATGAATGAACAAGCTCATGGCGAGCTCTACGACAATAAAATGTCCGTAAAAATTCCCCTATCGCATCGTTAAATATTTGAGTTTAACAACTTTAACAAAATATTGCAATAACAATCATGAATATGAATGGTGGTCATTATTTTAAGAAGTGGGTACAAATGAAAAGATTTGAAATTAGAAACTGCATCCATTTCACTGAAACAGCCGTTAAACACTTCTATCTTTCTTTCTTTCTTTTCTTTCTTTCTTTCTTTCTTTTTTTCTTTCTTTCTTTCTTTCTCTCACTGAAACCAAGTAGCGTATGTCTTTTGTTTTTCTAAGCAATCAAAATGGAATAGTTCATCATTTAAGAGGTATTGGTAGGAGACGTTAAACACTTCTATCTTCCCTTCTTTCTTTCATTCATTTTCTGACTGAAACCACGTAGTTTCTTTCCCCTCTTTACATGCAATCAAAATAGAATAGTCCATCATTTATTGGCAGTAGACGTTAAACACTTACATCTTCTTTCTTTCTTTCTTTCATTGAAACCAAGTAGCGTATGTCTTGTTTTTCTAAGCAATCAAAATGGAATAGTCCATCTTTTAAGAAGTATTGTCAGGAGACGTTAAACACTTACATCTTGTTTGTTTGTTTGTTTGTTTGTTTCTTTCTTTCTTTCTTTCTTTCTTAGCCAAAGCCTCGTCTTAGGAACATTTCTTTTTCATAATTTAAAAATAATTCAGTATGCGGTGTTATTTTATTCGTGGTACCTTGATTTTTGGAGATTCCCTTATCCACGGCTGCCATAGATTCTCGGCTTTTGGGCCGTGATCAATGTGTAGTATCTGTCCTCTGGCGGATAAACTACAGTTCATCTCCAAGTTGTACCTTTGCCTTCGCGCAAAGCACAACTCATCTGAGTGACTGTCGACAGACAAAGCGCATCTGAAAATAATATCAACCTCGGGAAACAGCTTCCCCCAGAAATACCTCCCTCATTGCACTAAAGAGGAGTGATCGATTGAAACATCGATACCAGAGGAAGAGACGGTTGCTAGGGTTTGACTATTTTGGCACCTGACCACGGTGAACACCCTCGTAACCGCATATTAAACTGGCCTTATCATGTTCTGCCAGCGTGGGGTGGCAGGTAATTACAATCACTTCCCAGCCTTTTGGTTGAGATTACAATGTAATATCTCTTTTTATCCGCTTAATGGCACAAGAGTTTTTTTTCCTGGTGTCCTGGTAGGTTTTATCATATCTCAGTTGCGTCTCTGTCTTTGGGAAGAGCGCGACTCAGTTACGGTTCCGTAAGATGACACAGGCGCAACTGGGGAAAATAAAACTGTGAGGCGTCCAGATCTGGGTAACAGCTGCCCGAAGCTGCACCCTTTCATGGCACTAAAAAGAGTAGTGTGGCGAGTAGTGTCTTATCCCGTCTTTCTACGCAATCAAAACAGAATAATCCATTATTTATGAGGTATTAGTGGGGCGTAACGGCCGTGAGAACTAACAAAAGGAGAGACAGGCATAATTATAAAAGGTATTTCATACATACACCCTTGAAACAACCGCTTTAGTTTCCTTTTTTTTCACCATACGGTCAGTTTTAGAGCCACTGGAGTGACAGGGTGTAATTGATTTCTATTTTTTTACTCAGATTAGGTCATTTGCAGTGGTATACAGTAATATGAATCTATTTTCGGGGTATATGATGAAATTTGTTTGGCATTGAAAAATACTGCGTCATCCGTGATTGCATCAGATTTTTATCACCCCCAGACACTATTGTCTCGACTGTCGATTAGTTGTCCTACGGCCATTGTCTGCAATGGACGTTACTCCAAGGAAGCGTACGAAAATTGTAAGGCTGCACGAACACACTGGCAAACCTTACCAGTGAGCAAATTAAAGTACTATAAACTGGCCCGGAAGCTATCTTGATTTAAATCCAATCGAGAATCTGTGGTCAGTCTGCAAGGAACGACTTCTTGGAATGGACATACGAAATAATGCATGTTCACTGGGCCATTTTTAATTGGAAAAATACCCCCCCCCCCAAAAAAAAAGAAGCAAATAATAACGGAATTATTCGTTTTGTTTCAATTAATTTGCCCAAGGGTGTAAGTGTCTGAATGTATTTCTGTTTGTAAAGTACATACCTCCGATGATGAGTTCGGCAGTCTGGGAATGGTTGTAGATCTGCGTGCGACAGGTGTATTCTCCTTTGTCACCTTCCTCTACGGGATCAATGAAAAGTTTTTGCCGCATACTCTCGAAGAAGAAAACCTGGTTAACTCTGGACAAGAGAAAAAAATAAAATCAAATAAACCACAGTAGACAGACATAACCCCACACCTGCAAAAAAGCGTATGGGAGTATGCTTACTTCTCAAGATCTTAGTCTAGCATTAAGATAAAGATTATGTAGCCCCAGGAAGCTGCCATAATTTAGAGGATAGGAGCAGGCCATCAGAATTTACACTACGAGGATTCTTTGAGAAGTTTTTGAGTTGTGAAGAGTCTTGCTGACACCAAGCTTCAAAAACAGAATTATAATGAAGATAACACAAAACATCACTTGTACCAAAAAGTGAAACTGTCACAGTGTTCTAGTATTCTACTATACATACCAACTGCATTGTAGAAGCCAAGAGACCCTATGTAATAAAATCAGATCATTGTAAAAGTTCGTGTCAGATTTTCCTTGTTAATATAAAATGACCTCAACTTGATACAAGTGTTTGTTTTGTGTCGATTTCTCGTGTATTCAAGGTGGAAATCCTTACATCGTTCTGTTGCAAGTCAGACTTTGTTGAATGTTGACATTTTTTCCATAAATGAATGCCTAACCGAGAACGAAATATATCATCTGAAGAAACCCGGAGGGTACAACTGTCGAAACGTCGTGAATATGATAATAAAGATAAAAACAACAGTCTGAACAATGTAAATATTGATAATAATAATAATAATAATAATTGTTTTGTTGTTTTTAAAAAAAAATAACAAGCATATTGAAAAACTCATAATTACTAGTACCTGACAATTGTAAAGTAACTCGTACTGACGTAGGTAATATGTGTAATTATATATATATATATATATATATATATATATATATATATATATATGTGTGTGTGTGTGTGTGTGTGTGTGTGTGTCTGTGTGTGTCTGTGTGTGTGATTTACAGCATAGTAGCAAGTCACCGGAATTTACACTGCCAGGATTCTTCGAGAAGTTTTTGAGTTGTGAAGAGTCTTGCTGATACCAATCTTCAAAAACAGAATTATAATAAAGATAACACAAAACATCCCTCGTGCTAAAAATTGAAATTGTCGCAGTGTTCTGGTATTCCACTATACATACCAACTGCATTGTAGAAGCCATTAGACCCGATGTCATAAAATCAGATCATTGTAAAAGTTCGTGTCAGATTTTCCTTGTTAATATAAAATGACGGCAACTTGAGACAAGTGTTTATTTTGGTGCCAATTTCTGGTGTATTCAAAGTTGGAAACCCTTGCATCGCTCAGTCGTGAGTCGGACTTTGTTGAATGTTGAATTTTTGTCCACGAATCAGTGCTTTCAAGATAGTAGATGAAAAAAGTCGGACTTTCGCCATATTATGCTTTGTAAATCTCGGAAAGGAGTAAGCGTCGGAAATCCCCCCCACCACCACTTAACATTTAGAAAGTTTATTTAACACATTCTCCTGCACTTCGGACAGACAAAAGTTGCTTGACAGATTTCGTCAGGGCGATATTTTAACGGAGGCCATCAACTCCGCCTTGGGCGACCTGCCAAAGTTTATGAAACCAAGCTTCAAAAACAGAATTATAAGATATCGAAAAACATCCCTCGTACTAAAAAGTGAAACTGTCGCAGTGTTCTGGTATTCCACTATACATACCAACTGCATTGTAGAAGCCAAGAGACCCGATGAAATAAAATCAGATCATTGTAAAAGTTCGTGTCAGATTTTCCTTGTTAATATAAAATGACCTCAACTTGAGACAAGTGTTTGTTTTGTGCCGATTTCTCGTGTATTCAAGGTGGAAATCCTTGCATTTCTCAGTTGTGAGTCAGACTTGGTTGAATGTTGACGTTTTGTCCAAAAATGAATGTCTAACCGAGAACGAAATATATCATCTGAAGAAGGCCGGAACGTACAACGGCGGAAACGTCGTGAATATGATAATAAAGATAAGGACAACAGTCTGAACAATGTAAATATAATAATAATAATAATAATAATAATAATAATAATAATAATAATAATAATAAAGATGCTTTTATAAAAAGGAAACTGAGTCAGTAATATTTGCAGCATAGGAGCAGGCCATCAGAATGAGTGCAGTCCAGGCTAGACAAATCACGAGAAGAAAGCAAATGCAGGATGTGTGGAGAAGCTGATGAAAGAGTTAACCATCACCTCGGTGTAGATCCTAAGTTGATACAGAAAGAGTACAAGCGATGACATGATCAGATTTGTAGGGGAATCCACTGGGAAGGAGGCTGTAAATTTGGCTTCATTGTGACAGAGAAATGCTATCGGTGGCAGTAGACATTGACAATTACAAGATCCCATGAGAGATCATGCAATTAAAGCACAAATACCTGACCTTTTTATGATAGAGAACGAGAGTAGCAATTATCAAATTATTTTGTTGCTCCAAACGATACAATAGAAACGGAAAAGATTGAAGAAAATATCAAGATCTTGCTCGAGAGTTGAAAAAGCTATGGAACTCATGAAGTAATTCCAGTTGTAATGGATGCACTTGAAACACCACCAAAAAGATTGAAAGAGCGCTTAGAGAAAATGGCAACTGGCACCAAGATTATATAGCTTCGGAAAACTGCCATGATTTACAGCTTTACGGTCGTTTTGTTGTTGTTTTTTTCAAAAAAGAACCGTATTGAAAAGCTGATAACTGTTAGTAGCTGACAATTGTACAGACATGAAACTCCGAGTCGTATGTATGTTTTGTCGGCTGCTGCTAATTAACGCTAAAAGCTCTTCGCTATTAACAGCTCAAGCATCATTCCTTCATTGTCAGCCTATGAACTTTTCAGCCTACCCTTGTACCTGGAAAGAATCAATGCAGTTCTTAATAAGAAGAGTTGAAATGAATGCATGTAGCATTTCTCAGCTCTAGCATCATTCCTTCATAGTCAGCCTATGAACTTTTCAGCCTACCCTCGTACCTGGAAAGAATCAATGCAGTTCTTAATAAGAAGAGTTGAAATGAATGCATGTAGCATTTCACAGCTCTAGCATCATTCCTTCATAGTCAGCCTATGAACTTTTCAGCCTACCCTCGTACCTGGAAAGAATCAATGCAGTTCTTAATAAGAAGAGTTGAAATGAATGCATGTAGCATTTCTCAGCTCTAGCATCATTCCTTCATAGTCAGCCTATGAACTTTTCAGCCTACCCTCGTACCTGGAAAGAATCAATGCAGTTCTTAATAAGAAGTGTTGAAATGAATGCATGTAGCATTTCTCAGCTCTAGCATCATTCCTTCATAGTCAGCCTATGAACTTTTCAGCCTACCCTTGTACCTGGAAAGAATCAATGCAGTTCTTAATAAGTAGAGTTGAAATGAATGCATGTAGCATTTCACAGCTCTAGCATCATTCCTTCATAGTCAGCCTATGAACATTTCAGCCGACCGCGTGGCAGCAGGAACCAATAAGGTCCCGTCCGTCTTAATCTTGTATTTTCCTAATTTTCTTAATTTTCGAATATATTTTAAAATGCCGTCAGTAATTATATTGGGGAGTTGATGTATAAACGTCGATATCATATTTTAGCTAAATATTCATTCTTTATGCTTGAAAAACAGCCAATTTCAAATCGTGGTTTGAATGAGATTTCTATCCTGATTTATGCTCGTTACAGGCCCATTTGCCATTTTGTTTTTAAATAACATGTATTTATGCTCGCTACAGGCCCATATTTAGCATATCTTTATAGAGTTATTAAATATTTATATTAACAGGGACTCTTCAAATTCTGTTTAATTATACAGGGTGTCCATAAAGTGTTTTTACAATTTCAAAATAATAAAACAAAAGCAAATGAATACATCTCTGGAAATTGTTACAGAATGAGGAGTAGATATTGGAGTTTTTTTTAACTAATTTAATCCACCTCAATATGGGCAGCATTAGTTGCAGGAAGCACATCAAGAAGGTACCCGATTTCTTGCCATGTTCGTTGTAGCATAGCCTCATCAATGGGGGCAATGGCATCAGTGATCTTTTGCTTTAGATGAGTCAGGTCCCCTACTTTTGTTCAATACATATCTGCACAGATTTTCTGTCTCGTTGCCAGGTATCGCCTCCTACCATACCTGAGAATATTTTTGTAGACCTATTAAGATTTTCCGTCACGTCGGTTGAATTTAGTTTTAACAAAGTAATGTATAGGAAAATGGGGTATCGATGGGCTCAGTCCTGGGACCGACCATGGCGAATATTTTTGTAGGTATTGTTATCTGGTACCATGAAACCCTTAGTCTACTACCATTATGTAAACAACACATTTTGCATCTTTGATCTCTCTCTCTCTCTCTCTCTCTCTCTCTCTCTCTATATATATATATATATATATATATATATATATATATATATATGTCCTCAAAGTCTCTTTAAAATTAAAAAAAAATTTATCACAAAAGCAAATGAACAGACAAATCTGTGGAAATTGTGACAAAATGAGTAAATACTGAAGATTTTTAACTAATTTAATCCCCCTCTATGTGGCCACCATTAGTTGCACAGAGCACATCAAGACGGTACTCGATTTCTTGCCATGCTCTCTGAAGCATAGCCTCGTCAATGGTGGCAATGGCTTCAGGGATCTTTTGCTTCAGATCAGTGAGGTCCCGTATCTTTGTTCGATACACGATATCTTTAACATGACCCCATATGAAAGAAGTCCGGGGGAATGATATCTGGTGAACGAGGTGGCCAGAGAATTGGGCCATCCCTTCCAATCCACAGTTCTAGAAATGTTAGGGGTTCATTTAACAGTACCTCTTTCATCAACAGGATGCATGAAATACACAAATTCAATGTGATTAAAAACTTTGATAACTACCGAGAAAGAATCTGAGTATCTCATCAATTGCCTTAGTAATATATATTTTCTAAATTGCAAAGAGACTTTACAGTCTGTAATAGGTTTGTTATAAGGCCTCCTTCAAAATACTTTTACACGCTTACTATACGTAATTCTTAAAGGCAATTGATTGATTAATTTGGTTTTTTACGGTTTATCAACACTTTGTAGATTATTTAAATCCGAAACTTGTTAGTAAGAATAACTCTTCTATTTACGACTGAATAATGCAAGATTAAGATTTGTGGAACAATGATTTTTTTTTCGTATAAAAGCCTAACTATTTAACCCATACCTGGGGGAGAAGAGATGGATTCAAACCTTCCCCAAGGGT
Organism: Acanthosepion esculentum; assembly: GCA_964036315.1. Lineage (NCBI taxonomy): Eukaryota > Metazoa > Mollusca > Cephalopoda > Sepiida > Sepiidae > Acanthosepion > Acanthosepion esculentum. The sequence goes on along the minus strand of OZ038517.1, from coordinate 19,593,393 downwards.
ATATGTACATAAGGAAATGTAACGAACTCGACTGGAACCTGAACTTGACTCTCCGATTTCTCATTCAGAACCGCTATTCAATTCACGATCTGCACATCCGACATCAGAAGGAAACTTTCAAATTTTGTTTGAATACAGTGCATTTCAAATTATTAACGACGTAACACTTTTCCATTCTACCCAAAAGCTACTGGCTGGAATTTAATTCAGAGAATGATGACAACATGTATATACACCTACTCTGTAAAAATTATAAGGTTCTAGAAAAAGGATCAGAAGTTACGGTCATTTACCTAATTTACTTAGATTATTATTTTTAAGTCAATGACATGCGTGATACACGCTTAGACGGCAGATTTTTTCCCGCAGCGGGTCGCCATTTCTTTCTGCGGTTGACCAGTAGCCACCCAAGATAGAACCCGGTGTGTCTTGCTATTTACCCATAGCTGGGGGGAGAAGAAGAGGATTCATACCTTTTCTAAGGGTATTAGAACGTAAGTGAATTTCAGTCACTTATGTGCCATGCGTGATACACGCCGAGCTGATCATGTATCTTTCGATACATGACTGACGAGGCAGACTTTTTCCCGCCGCAGGTTGCCATTTCTTTCTGCGGTAGACCAGTTGCCATCCAAGATAGAACCCGGTCTGTCTTACTATTTACCCATAGCTGGGGGGAGAAGAAGAAAATTCATAGCTTCCCCAAGGGTATTAACATGCAAGTGAATTTCAGTCAGTTATGTGACATGCGTGTTACACGCTTAGGCGATCATGTATCTCTCGAGGTAGATTTTTTTCCCACAGTAGGTAAGCATTTCTTTCTGCGTTTGACCAGTTGCCATCCAAGGCTATAGAACCCGGTCTGTCCTGCTATTTAACCATAGCTGTGGGGGGGGGGAGAAGAAGAGGATTCATACCTTTCCCAAGGGCATTAGCACGTAAGTAAATTTCAGTCAGTTATGTGACATGCGTGATACACGCTTAGGCGATCATGTATCTTTCGATACACGACTGACGAGGCAGATTTTTTCCCGCAGCAGGTTGCCATTTCTTTCTGCGGTAGACCAGTTGCCATCCGAGACTATAGAACCCGGTCTGTCGTGCTATTTACACATAGCTAGGGGGAGAAGAAGAGGTCTCATAACTTTCCCTAGGGTATTAGCACGTAAGTGAATGTAATGACTGGCATTCTAATTGTCAAATTATTAGCCAGGTGTAATAAAAAATACTGTAAAAAAAAAAGAAAATACTACTTTAATTGCTTCATTTACAGATTTTTATACAGTAACTAAGATGAAATTAAAAAAAGTAAACATGGTTAAAAAAAGGATAGTAGATTTGGTTAATATGAGATATGTTATCCTTTTTTTTTTAAAAAAAAATGACTTGGAAAAGGCGCTGATCCATCACAAATGTCAATTTCTTGATCTCTGATGTAATTTCACGTGATATGTTGACTATTTCCTGCCATACTCGATCCTTGCTTCTAAATTGGCGTCCATTCTCATAAACACGTCACTTCAGAATGCTCCACAGGTTTTCAATTTAAGTCTAGGAATATCGAACGACCAGTTCATCTTCCGAGGTTTACAGAATCCTAATTTCTGCAGGTACTCCGTAGTTTTATGCACTGAATGCGAAGCAGCATTATCTTGCATAAATACAATGGTTTTCATGAAGGTGATTCTTTGTTCTTTAGCCAAGATTCCAGGCGCTCTTTGAGGAAGGCTGTATAAGCATCTGCAGTTATTTCCCTACCGGCATGCACTATTCACAGACCAACCACGATACCGTAATACCACAGCCCAAATCATAACACCTCTTCTTCATTGTTAACGTGTCAAGCGTTGATGACGATCTTGTCTATTTACGATCCAACCTTTGCTCCAAACATCAGGGCCATCAAGTGTTGCACGACTTTCATCTGTGAACAGAACTTTCGAGAAAACGACCTTCATGTTCTCATTTCAAACGCATTTTGTATGTAAACTTTTCTCAATCGAGGCTTTGTCACTGGTTTCACTGATGTCCCGACCTTTTTCAAAAGACGATAACGAGTACTTCTGGATACTGTTGCTGGATACTGTTGCTCCTCTAATGCTCCTGAAAACTGATCAGGTCTGGGTTATTTACAGCTTCACGTTTCATTCGTGACAAAGAAAGTCGGGAAACAACATTCGAGTGACCCTTATCGGCCCTCTTACGTACCTTCGTAGGAGCTGCAACAAATCTTTTCACAGTTTGGTGATATCTTCCAATTATTTTGGATATTTCTAATGTAGATTTGCCTTTGGAAAGTTCAGATGTTATAATATCTTTCCCAGAAGGGGTAAAGTGACATCTGGGACCCATAATTGCACGATTATAATGACACTTCTGTAAGGAACACTTCTATATCATGTTAATATTGCAAATGGCCACCGTTTGTTTCTTGTTGCGCAGAACAATACAAATTTTATATAGTCTGCGCATCTACGTATTCCCATTATACTGTGAAAATTTCCTTAAATTCCGACTGGTACGTTTTGGAAAAAATGAAAAAAATGTCGCCTCGTTAATAATTTGAAACGCAGGGTACTTTCAAGCTTAATATATATGATTTAATTGTCTAATGCTTGTCACAGTTCTTTGTGATTACAGCTTTACTATGCATGTCTACGAATGTTACAATGCAAGCTTTTTATATAGGTTAAATATTTAATGCGTGTTACAGGGCTTCCTTCCAAATTGGTCCTGATCTGGCGGCCCGGCCCCAGTCACTTTCCCACCGCCGTAAGGTTGCTTCTCTCTGCCTTTTTTTATAATAACTTTCATGGAAATTGTTCGGATGAGCTCTTCGCTATGGTACCTAGAGATTTTTTTTTCAAAATTTAAGCGCCGTACTACACTGGCGTCAAGATTTCATCACTTTACAGTTGAGCTGGCTGGATGTAGCCGTAAATGCTATGCTAACAGTTACTTTTCTCGCACTTCTCACTAGTGGAACTCCCTTCCGGCCCCATGCTTTCCAGTCAACTTTGATCTTCCAAAATTTAAATGCAATGTCAATCGTTATCTACTGTCTTCCTGATTACTCTTCTATTGTTCTCACTCAATTTTCGCTTGTGGAACTCTCTTCCGGCTTCTTGCTTTCCTGTCAACTTTGAAAATCAAAAATTTAAATGCAATGTCAATAGCTATCTACTGTTCTCATGATTACTCTTTCCTCATTTTTAATGTTTCTGCTCCTAATTCTTCAACACTCTGTAACCCCTTGTGTCATTGTGGCTTTATTGCCTTGCGTGGGGGTGATAACTATTTAAAAGTAATTAATGTGTGTTACAGAACCTCATGCAAAATATGCTTGCATGTTGATAATTATGATTTCCAATCTAAAAACATTTCAACAGGTTTTCGCTTTGCGATTGCTGTTGAGTTACATTAAGAATTGTTGAATACATTTACAAAATGACTGAACATCAGTTGCAAGAAGAGAGGCTGCATGATTGTCAGGAAAACGGGTAGCCGAATATGAAATTTACAAATCGGGGATAGCAAAATAAAACAAGTACAACATTTTACGTATTTGGAAAGTCTTTTAACAGAGGACGGAAAGTGCGACATTGAAATCCGTAGGCGCATTGGGATAGCGAAAGATGCCTTCCTAAAGCTAAGCAAGGTATTAAGGAAAGAGTACTGAACTGTTACGTAATATCAATCCTCCTATATGGCAATGAATGCTATACGGGCAACAACAACAACAACAACATCTATAATAATAATAATAATAATAATAATAATAATCCGAAAACTACAGATTTCGACGTTGATGTCAACAACAAGATTAAGGAACTAGACCAAAATGGTACTTAGGAAATAATGAAAGAGATGGGACACAACATTCAGTTATGAAGAAAAAAGCCCGAAAAGAATATTACAGGAGAGTGGGTTTGATACTAGAAAGCTAACTAAAAGGGGCCAATAAAATGAAGGCTATCAACACCTTAGCTATACTTTTGACTTGTATCGGTTTTCACCCTGGTCGGGTTGAATCGGCTTCCTCCCGAGCAAGTACAGCATCTCGGACCATCGCTGTCCACGCCCGCCGATCCTGAGCCAGGTCGCACGAAATGACCAATGACTTGCTAGCCCACATCTTCAGTTGCCCACCGACACGTCTTCGCCAGCCAGGATGAGCTCTCCCTCCGGGCGTCGAGCTGCGTGCCCGAACCATCGGAGATGACGCTGGAGCAGGACCAAATCCACTGCCCCACTTCAAGAAACATCGTCGAAGACCAACTACTTGCGGACCCGATAGTACTGCTAGGTCATCCTTGATCGTGCTAGCCCACGTCTTTTAGCTATACGCGTAGTAGCATATAACTTCAATATTACTAAATGGAAATCGAATGACATTAAAAGATTGGAGACTAAGACTAGAAAAATGCTAACCCAAATGAGGATGCATCACACGAAATCAGATGTTGATAGGCTGTACATCCCAAGAGTTTTAGGAGCCCGAGGTCGAATCCAGCATTGAACTAACTCTAAAACTACAACAATCGGACTGGAAGCATAGCTCACAAAAACCAATGACACTCTCCTACAAATAAGAAAACACTAAATCCACAAAGAAGCTGCACTCTTCAAGAAACAGCTGAATATATATATATATATATATATATATATATATTCAGCTGTTTCTTGAAGAGTGCAGCTTCTTTGTGGATTTAGTGAACAGCTGAATATATATATATATATATATATATATATATATATATATATATATATTCAGCTGTTTCTTGAAGAGTGCAGCTTCTTTGTGGATTTAGTGTTTTCTTATTTGTAGGAGAGTGTCATTGGTTTTTATATATATATATATAAAAATAAATAAAAAATAGAAATAATTAGGAGGATTTGAAATAATCATAATTTGTAATTCATCGAGTCTAGAAGAAACCTCAAAAGAATGCAGAAAGCACTGAACGACCGTTTCGTCCTATATTTGAGACTCATCACCAGTGTGCATCCACTGCAGAGAATTGAAACCCGAACAGTTACGATAGGAGGTAAACGACATACCAACCGTACCAACGGGCCTCGATGACGAAGAGGTAACGAATTAGACTCGATATAGCGGCGCTCGATCAAATATTCTGTGGTGGAACTCATCCGAGTTTCTCTTTACCCATAGGACTGTGCCCCCACGAGCTACGACTACTATCCCCAAGCCGCTCAGTCCAGAGGCATTAGAAGCCGGTTCAGGCAAGGATATACAGATAGAAATAGTTAGGAGGATTTGAAATAATCATAATTAGGTAATTCATTGAGTCTAGACTCGATGAATTACTTATATATATATATATATATATATATATATATGTGTGTGTAATTTGGCAGCAACTTTTCTTTCAAACATGTAGTGTTGAATGTTAAAGACAACATAGTCTTACATATTTTCTTTTGAATTTTCTCATATTCTCTAATGAGACTTTTTATTTGAAAATAGTTTCGAAATAAGTATTGTCCATACGATGACCTAGCGCTTTCGAACATCATTGTTCATCTTCAGGGTCAATATTTTAGTCAAAATTTTTAGTCAAAATTTTTTTTTTTTTCTTTTAAACAAACATTTGCCAATTATCTTGTAGCGTAATCATGTTGCTACTTTTTTACAAACTAAAAACGTTAAATTCCTTTTAAATTCAAAAGACGCGATGTTATATCACGTGCATGGCGTAGATTTTTATCATGTGACATATATATATATATAATCTCCAGGAAAGAATGAGAAGCTCTGAAAGACTGTCCAAAAGTAGCCTACCGGCCTAAAAAAATGTTCAATACTAAGAAATGGCAGACCTTCAATATTAATTTAAAAACCATGTTAGCAGCGACTGGCCACGATTATCAGTTTCATGTGCTTGCACACAACCATCAGGCAACCTGATGATTGTGTGCAATCATCATCTTGAAACTGATAGTTGTAGCCAGTCACTGCCAACCTGATTTTATATATATATGCACACACAAAAAAAAATGATAGTCTAAGTAGTAGAATCCCCGACTGACGCCAGTTTAGTTAGGTTTCAATCCTAGCTAGAGGCAACCTGACGTCTAGCACACTGATGAGCTGTGATACAGCGAAACAGTGTCTGTGGATGACAATATATATGCTCATGAAAAATTTATTTCGATTGAACTCTCTGGGGAGGAAGTGTGGGTTTGTAAACAGTGACTATTACGGCTAATAATGCAAGACTTCGGTAAATCGAATCGAGTTCTCTCAATCAATGTGTGTTTATCTAAAAATAAATACACTTAAATTCACCTTCATCCTTGCCGTACACTAATGGCTTAGGGGTAGAATCCCCGACTGACGCCAGAGTCAACCGGACGTCTAGCCACACTGAGGGGCGGTGATACAGCGAAACAGTCTGCCTGATAATGACAGTATATATATATATATATATATATATATATATATATATATATATATATTTCAGTTATATATATATATATATATATATATCAGTTATATATATATATATATATATATATATATCAGCTATATATATATATATATATATATATATTTCAGTTATATATATATATATATTTCAGTTATATATATATATATATATATTTCAGTTATATATATATATATATATATATATATTTCAGTTATATATATATATATATATATTTCAGTTATATATATATATATATATTTCAGTTATATATATATATATATATCAGTTATATATATACATATATATATTTCAGTTATATATATATATATATATATATATATATATATATATATATACATACATACATACATACATACATACATGTATGTATGTATGTATGTATGTATGTATAACTGAAATCCTACCAACAAAAAACGAAGAGAATCCCATCTACGCCAAACGAGTAAAACAGAAAGCAAAACAACTTGGCCAAATTAAATTTAAAAAACAAAAGAAAAAAAAAACGGGGAACAAGGCGTTGCATGGCAAAGAACGAAAGAAGCAGATGTGGATCCAGAAAAAAACATCAGTTGGTGAGGACCAGTGGGTTGAAAGCTGTGACAGAAGGCCTCATTATTGCAGCTCATGACCAAAGCGTTGCAAGCAGATAAATAATAATAATAATAATAATAATAATAATAATAAAAACTAATAGACCGGACATAATTGTCAAAAACTGAATAGAAAAAAAAACTCGCCTACTAATTGATATGGCTTACCCAACGGACAGTAACATAGCAACCAAGGAATCTGAAAAACTATCAAAGTATAAATACTTAGAAATCTAAATAGTAAAAAAATAGTACCAGTCTTAGTAGGTGCGCTTGGAATGATAAAAAAGGAACACAACAACACATTGAAAAAATCCCTAGAAATCCCAGCTAGAGAGAAAAAGAAAAAAATCATCTTGATAATTACAGCATACACAATAAGAAGAACTTTGCACATGGTGTTATGGGCGTTAGGAAAACAAATTATGAAATGCAGCCATAACAACACACCACTACCTGCCTTCGGTCTTCTCGCAGACTTGATAGGTAGTGTGACCGTAGCAGAAATCGAAATATAATGATGGTGAGGATTATGATATCGTTTGCTGAGAACTGAAGAATCAGTAAATAAGCAACATGGAAATGTTCAAAAAATCTTGAAAGGCAAAGAATTGGGTATTCGTAAAATTGTAGATCCGTTCCTGTTGGGCCAAAGGTCTAGACTGCCCAACGTGTTTGTTGGTATTATTAAGTGAAGTGATTCTTTATGACCACCTAATGTTAAGGAGTGATGGCTTCAAGTTTGGCTTACTCCTGATGCTAAAAGAGTATCTGTAATGAGTAAAGTTACTAGAAAAGAGGTAAGTGGATAATTATGAACACAGAGTCATGGTGATTAAATGGCTGTATTTGGGACGAGAGACTTTTTTGAAAACAGACTTAAAAAAAAGAAGGAACAATCCTTTGAAATGCAGAAATTTTAGAAGGTTTCAGGAGATTCGTCATCCCCAGTAGCAACAACCTGTACAGACATGATTACAACAACAATAATAATAATAATCATCATGAGAGCCATTGTGACTGTTCAGATCGCGATTGTGCCAGGATGTACAAGGATACCGGCGAAGGATCGTGAAATAATAATAATAACAATAATACAAATTTTGAGCATCTTACACCCCAGGAATACATGCTAACTCACCTAGTATTTTATCTGTAAAAAAATCTTGTTTCTTGACGAGACTTTGGGATATCTCATAATAAAACTAAGGAAAGTAAAAAGATAATAATAATAATAATAATAATAATAATAATAATAATAATAATAATAATGAGAGCAATTGTGACTGTTCAGACTGCGATTGTGTCGGGATTTACAAGAATACCGAGGAAGGTTCATCAAATTATAATAATAATAATAATAACACTACTACTACTACTACTACTAATAATAATAAGAAGAATAACAATAATACTATAACTTTTAAGGATTTTTACATGCCACAAAATATATGTTGACTCATCTCTTAGCATTTAAACTGTAAAAAATACTGTCCCTCGAAGTCTCTTGATGAGCCTTTCGAACAGCTCCTAAAAGAGTAAGGAAAATAAAATAATAATAATAAGAATAATAATAATAATAATGTCCTGATAAGTACAGCCCAGACACTAAGAAGAACTTTGGCCATGTAACGCTGGTGATGTGATGGGAGTTATAAAAACAAATAATCAAGTGTAGCCATAACAACACACCACTACCTGCTTTAGGTCTTCTCGCAGACGTGGTAGGTAGAGTGATCATAGCAGAACTGGAAACACTACTACTACTACTACAACTAATAATAATAATAACTTATTCAACCTATACAGTGAGGCGATTCTGAGAAAAATAGAAGTCCTACCGGGATTCATTATTGGTGGCCATAATCTTAACAACATCAGATATGCAGATGACCGACGACAGTGAAGGAAAGCGAGAAGAAAGGACTAAACATCAATTTCCTAG
>OZ038517.1:19536885-19579385 GCA_964036315.1 Acanthosepion esculentum | reverse complement strand
GTTTTCTTGACTAAGCATCCTGAATTTATGTCTTTCAAAGACTATTTGTTTTCTGGATGAAATATTCGTCCAGTGTTATTTTTGTTGTTTTGTATGTAGGCTCTACTTGGCCTGGTGGTATCTCCGGTGTTAAGGTTTTGAGGATATCTTTCAGTTTCTTTCCCCCGTAAAATTGAAAGAGTGATAGTTGTCGTTTATCATCTGTTATATCAAACGCTGTAAATGCGTCTTCGATATGTTCACTCCATTCTCTCCATGCTTGCTCCTGGTTGGAGTCTTCCCGGACTAGGGGCTCTATTGTTGGCATAGAGAGAGCCATTTCTTTCGAAATAATTTGTTATTTTCGAAGTTTGTTACTCGTGTTGTTGTTGAATTCGAGTACTTTTATTTTGTGCTGTTGAGGGGTTAATGTTTCGTTAATTCGAGATTTTACTCGCGTTGTTGTTGAATTCGAGTACTTTTTCCCCCCTTTGCTGTTAATTCGAAGTTTGTCAAATTATCTCATCCGCGTCGCCAGGTTTGCTGTCTACTGAAGAGTTCCTACCTCAACCGAGCATGTTCTATTTATACTCGCGTGGACATCACAATATATATATATATATATATATATATATATATATATATATATATATATATATATATATATATATATATATATATATATATATACAGGGTGTCCATGAAGTTCGTGTGCACTTTAAAAATATATAACTTTATAAATAAAAAGCAAGTAGGGGAAAAGAAAAGCCAAAAAGTAAAAAAAATAATGAAGAGAAAAAAGTAAGGAAAAAGTAAGGAAAAAGTAAGGAAAAGAGAGAAAGCTAAAAAAAGAAAAGAAAAAGATCAGAAATAAAAAAAGAAAGAAAGAGGCAAAGAAAAGAGAAAATAAAGAAGAGAATGAAAAAGAGAAAGAAAAATAGAGAGAGTGAGAGATAGAGAGAGAAAAAGTAAGGAAGAAGGAGAGGGAGAGAAAGAGAGAGTGATGAAGGAGACGGTAGAAAAAGAGGGAAAGAAAAAGAAAGTAGGGGAAAAGAAAAGCCAAAAATTAAAAAAAATAATGAAGAGAAAAATATAAGTCAAAAGTAAGAAAAAGAGGGAAAGCTAAAAAAGAAAAAAAAAGAAGAGAAAGAAAAAGAAGAAAAGAAAGAAGCAAAGAAAAGAGAAAATAAAGAAGAGAATGAAAAATTAACAAAAAAATTAAGGGAGAGAATTAAGTAAGAGATATACAGGGCGTCCATAAAATTCGTGTGCACTTTAAAAAATTTATAACTTTATTTGTATTTGCGATAGAAATAATTTGTAAAAAGGATTAGAAAGAAGTAAATCTATATATTTTTTAAGGTTTTATCGAAATTTTATTTAAGTTTCCACATGTCCTCCATCATTAGCAATACAAAGGGTAATACGATTTTCCAGTTTACGGAAAACATTTGCCAACTGATTTACAGTAATGCCTGAAATCACATTAGTTATTTTAGCTATGCTTAAAACTAGGTACATTAAACTTTATAACATTTTTACAGATTATTTCTATCGCAAATACAAATAAAGTTATAATTTTTTTAAAGTGCACACGAACTTTATGGACACCCTATATATATATATATATATATATATATATATATATATATATATATATATATATATACCCTGTCTGAAGTTATTAAGCAAATCATATAAACTTCAATAATTCAAATTTCGTTTGAAAAAGAATTTGTCAAATTTCAAACAATCAATTTAGATGTGAAAACAAAACCTGGGTTAAGATTTTCGGTAATACCAATATGTTTTGTTGAATTTATTTGATGCATTGTAAAAACACTGCCGTCTGAAGTTATTAGGCAAAACCAAATATGCCGAAGGGCAGAGTCTCGTCTGAGGACGTAGAGAGCCACCCGACACCGTATATACGGGGTCTACGGGCAATATTTGCCCGAGCCTACGGCCTGGAACGCCTCACGTTAAAAACCGGCCTTGTGCCACATCACGCCTTGTGGGCAGCTCTCGGGTAAATACCGAAGAGGCTTGAAGCAGCAGAAATGTGGCTATACAGGAGGATGCTGAGAATACCACGAACCGAACTTTTTATTTGTCCGGTTTTCATTCTTGCTACAGTGCCACTTACAAAATTGTTTTAATATTTTCTATGCATCTTCATACGGCAGGTTCATTTTAAGATTGCATTTGGATAGTTGCTTTTTAATAAGCGTAAGCATTATTTTATATACAGGGTGATTGGAAAGTAACTTCCTATTTTATGTATGATGGACTCTCTCGTCCAACTATAATTTTTACAAGACGGAAGAGTCCATTATACATATAAGGGGGAATTACTTTTCAGTCACGCTGTAGACTATACCTGTTTTAACATCGTCACAAGATCTTGACTGTCTGTTTTTGGGATTTCAGTATGGTCTGTTTTTATTATTGCAAACATTATTATAGCGGATACTTCGTATTTAAAATAGACGCCTTTTTTGTACTTATTAAACACAGAAAAATGTGTGTTAAATCTATCCGCCCGCGTATTTGAGAACACTCAGTAAAGAAAATGCGTTCGCCAGCAGGGATCGAACCTGCGTACATCATTATAGGGAAAACTACCGTTTCATCCGATGTGCTTAACCGTTCGGCCACGAGGAAGTATATCCTGTTCACCCGTACGATCACCGAAGTTAAGCAACGTTGAGCATGTTCACTAGCTAGATGGGCGCCGCTTGGGCATACCAGGTGCTGTAAGCTTGGGTGTGCTGGTGGTGTAATGAATAAAGGCTCAGAATTCCTTAATTGGAGAGCCGAGTTCCAATATTCGTTGCGTTCATTATATTCACTTACACACAAATACCCTTGCGAAACGTATGAATCCACCTCTTCTCCCCAAGCTATGGGTTAATTAATAAAACTATTATCACTAAACCATTATTACCCCTCCACACCAAATCTTACAATCTAAAAATATTTTCTGGCTTTAAATAACCTGCAAAGGGATGATAAGCCGTAGAAAACGAATCAATCAATTATCTACACGGGCATGTCTTTTAGATTTATTTATTTATTTACATTCTCTGGAATATAAATGTGTAGAAACTACGGTGACCACAAAGTGAGGGATCAGTTTACATATTGATTATAGTATGTAATTGATCCCACACTTTATATCTACATTATAACTTCTTGTTTGTTTTATCAAATTTTGCTTAGGTATCAATCCGCTTCTTCTTTCCCCAGCTATGGGTTAATTAGTAACACTAAAATATTATCTCCCCCCCCAAAAAAAATTCTTACGATCTAAAAATATTTTCTGACTTTAAAAAGCCTGCAAAGGGTTGATAAGCCGTCGAAATCGAATCAATCAATAAATCAAATACAGATACACGGGTATGTATTTTCGAATTATTTACATTCTCTGGAATATAAATCTATAAAAATTATCATGGCCTCAAAATGGGCGATTGATTTACATATTGATGTAATGTAAAATCGATCCCCCACTTTATATCCATATCATAATTTCTTGTTTATCAAATTCGGATTAGGTTTGAATCCTACCACACCCCACCCCAAACTATGAGTTTGTAAGACTTGTATCACTAAAACATTATCTGCCAAAAAGAAAATTCTTGCAATGTAAAAATATTTTCTGGCTTTAAATAACCTGCTATGGGTTGATAAGCCGTAAAAAACGAATCAGTCAATCGATAAAATACGGTTTAGTTACACTGGCGTATCTTTTAAATTTTTTCACATTATCTGGAATATAAATGTGAAAAACCACGGAGGCCACAACATGAGGGATCAGTTTACATATTGATTGTAATTTAGAATTGACCCCTCACTTTATATCTACACTATAATTTCTTGTTTGTCCATCAAATTCTGCTTAGGCATCAATTCACCTCTTCTCCCCCCAGCTATGGGTTAATTAGTAACACGTGCATCACTAAAATATTATTATCTAAAAAGAAATTCTTACGATCCAAAAATATTTTCTGGCTTTAAATAGCCTGCAAAGGGTTGATAAACCGTAGAAAACGAATCAATCGATCATATTACTGAAGATTATGGTTTGCTATATAATCTTTCAAATTGCTATTGTTCTTTCGTTTTTCCGTTTAAGGGAGAGGTAATAAAGCAATTTATTTTTGACTGACGCACCTGTAATTCCTGAGGCGTTTTCCATTTCTTTCCCAAACTGGCGTCTCGAAATTATTGTCACAATTGATCAGAGTGCAATTGACTTCAAATTGGCTGCCCACTTGGGCCCAGTATTTGACTCTGTCAATTTGCGGAAAGCACTTTTCGGGCTGGACGGAGGTCACCATTTTTACCACAAAAATCACTGTCAAAAAGCAAATAAAAGAATACATAAAATTAAAGATAAATTACATTGAAAACTATATATATATATATATATATATATATATATATATGTATATGTATATCAAAGTGTAAGAGAATGAACAGTAAGATTAAAGAGTTCAAAACATTAATTTAAAAATAGTGCACAATACACAAAGTAGAGCCGTAAATATTTATTTATCTTATGCAGTGTTACATTAGAACATTCACATACCCACTACAAAATTGTACATTTTTGTTTCAACGTCACAAAAGGGACAATAAGGTGATTGCCCACCTGATGAGACGTCTAAAAAATGGTTTTCCCTTTTTTGACGTTGAAACAAAAATATACAATTTTGTAGTGGATATATGCATGTTCTAATGTAACACTACATAATATATATATATATATATATATATATATATATATATATATATATATATATATATATAGACTGAAAGATCGAAATGGATAAATTTTGTATCAATTTTTCGACGGCTGTCAAAGTTACATTTCTCACTCCGATACGAACACAGTCTATACACAAGTGTTGAATAAGAATCACGTAGTTTTCTTTGGTTGAAATTGAATTATCCCCCCGCCATATGAGGTAATTTGGGATTTTGTTGTTTAATACTATTTATATGGTTTATTATTTATGTGGTTCATTATTTATATAGTTTATTATAATAATATACATTGAGCTCTTTTTGTGGATCAGTTTTAATAGCTTATATTATTAGGATTCACTTGGATTATATGCCAACGGGTTGATTACGTGTAATATATATATATATATATATATATATATATATATATATATATATATATATATATATATATATATATATTGTGTATTTAGGCAGCAATCCTTCATTTATGCATGGTTCATTAAAAACGACAGACAAAGTACTAGGATTAAGCTTCCTTTTTAATTTTTCTTGTGTTCAAACAAGTGCTTTCTTTGTTGGACACGGTTCCAGGATTGTTTCTATCAAGGGGAACGGCGCTAGATAAAGTTAGTGGCTTCAGAAACGGATTACTTCGAAGGAGATTAAGTGCTGGATTGTTATGTGTTGTAGTTTTCTTTTTATATCACCAGTACCGATATTTTTTGATCAGACCGCGTATATATACTGAGCGTGTGTGTTTTCAGCAATTAAAGCACGTGTTCTTAATGAATTGAATCTATATACAAAAATGACTCATATATATCATATTATTTTGGGTTACAATTTTTTTTTTGTTTACAGCTTTTCGTATAAAAATATTTTCGGCTCATCTAAACAAGAGCGAAGAGTCTTCACAACATTCATCCCAACGTAATGATAAGGAAAATTCATGAAAGAAGTCTTAGTGTATGTCTCGGAATGCCAATATTTTTAGTCAGGACATTGCTTACCCAAAATGCATAGAACTTTTTTCTTATCTTTTAATGGAAAAGGCCTTTTTGATATAGACGAAGATTATTAGACAATGGAAACATTATGCTAACGTAAAACTTCGTATACAGTAGTATTTAAATAAAAATTACCTATATATATATATATATATATATATATATATATATATATATAGGTAATTTTTAATTAAATATATTTATTAATATATATATATATATATATATATATATATATTGATGCATGTTTCATTAAATAATATAGACAAGTTTTGTCTATTTATTTTAAGTAAATTCCTTTCATATTGTCTGATAAGCTTAATGACATTATCATTGAAAGATGAAAGAAAATCACCATATTGATACATGTTTTTTAATCCTATCTAAGCTTTCTGCTTACATAAGCCATTATCAAAGATGACAATTACATTTCAATATATTAAACAATACACGGAGAAAACGATAATGACAGTCTGTTTTTGTTGCATGAAAAAATTCCAAGCAACGACAAACTCGTGTACATGATACATGGAAGCGAAAATGACACCGCAGGTCGTCCCTCCATTGAATATTATCCAAATATTAATCTACGCCCAGGCTTTTCCCCTACACCACCTTTCCTAACAGAATTACTACTCTCCCAAGCAAGCGTACACAAATGTATCAAGAAATCAAAAGAAATAGTTGAATCCGTCGACACAACAATAAAAACAATATTTCCATACGTGAAAGTACCAGACGTAATTTTCAGTTGACAATATGAATATAATAGCGTTTTCTAAATTCTTACAGTTGCTAAGGACGTTCTTCAGTTGCTCAGAACATATTGTTTTGTTATTAACAGTTACTCTGTTTTAATAAATTCATTTCGTTTTTGCCTTGAAAAAGTTCACATTGGACGAAACGCGTCGGCTAATACTACAGTTTTTCTTTATATATATATATATATATATATATATATATATATATATATATATATATATGTGTGTGTGTGTGTCTGTGTGTGTGTAATTTGGCAGCAACTTTTCTTTTAAACATGTAGTATTGAATGTTAAAGACAACATAGTCTTGCATATTTTCTTTTGAATTTTCTCATATTCTCTAATGAGACTTTTTATTTGAAAATGATTTCGAAATAAGTATTGTCCATACGATGACCTAGCGCTTTCGAACATCATTGTTCATCTTCAGGGTCAATATTTTTAGTCAAAATTTTTTAAACAAACATTTGCTAATTATCTTGTAGCGTAATCATGTTGCTACTTTTTTACAAACTAAATAAACGTTAAAATCCTTTTAATTTCAAAAGACGCGATGATGTTATCACGTGCCGGGCGAAGATTTTTATCATGTGACAGCGTGAAAAAGATTTCCACTACACAAGCCAAAAGATAGAAGAATACGTTACAAAATTTAAATATATTATAAACATTGTAATATGTTACCAGAAATATTGTAATCTATACGATTAATAAGGTCTTTGCTTTTAATATGTAATGCCTCTAAGATTTTAAGGCGTCTAATGTCAATATGTTTATCTATAATTTTAGTATTTTCTATAAGTATTTTACGTATATCAGATTGCATAAGGGAAACAGTATGTGACTTAATATGTTGTTTAATGGAGCTAGAATTATTTAGATGCAGAGTTAATCTTCTGGAGAGCCGGGTGGTTGTAAATCCAATATATGTATGTGGATTAGAAGAGCATTCTTCCATAGGACATTTAAACTCATACACAACATTGGTTCTCTCAACAACCGCAGCAACTGGAGAATGATTATTACTCATTATCAGGTTAGAGGTTTTAAATTTACTATAATATATATTAAGTTTTAAGGCCTCAAATAAAAAGTCTCATTAGAGAGTATGAGAAAATTCAAAAGAAAATATGCAAGACTATGTTGTCTTTAACATTCAACATATATATATATATATATATATATATATATATATATGTGTGTGTATATATATATATATATCACTAAAAATAACGTTTAAAGTGATATATATATATATCACTAAAAATAACGTTTAAAGTGATATATATATATATATATATATATATATATATATATATATAACTTTAAACGTTATTAAAAGTTTATAAAAATAACGTTTAAAGTGATATATATATATATATATGTATAACTTTAAACGTTATTTTTAGTGGATATTCATGTTTAAATAGGCGCTCCGTTTATTTTATATTTTGTATAGTAATAGCTTCATTCCTTTTGGTGTTGCAAACTATTATTTGTCTTATGTTGATAGAGACATTTTGCCCGTCATGATGCGTTTGTCGATGTGTGCACGGATTGAACTGCGATTCGACAGGTGGCAAGTCAATCTGCGTGCGATGATGACCGGAAAGTCGAAAGTACTTGTACAAAATAAAAAAATGTACTTCGAACAGTTTATCTACATATTCAGATATAATACTGTACATCTTTTTGAAAGTTGAAAAAGTATAATTTTAAAATTAAATAGATAGATATCTAATCAAACTTGTTTATATATCTGTCTATATTTATCCACTGTGGATAAAGACATTGGTTAGATCCAGTGACAGGACCCGAAAAGTTATGAGTTCAAAATCTGGTTAAGGCAGTAGAGAACTTGGTGAGGTGAATTAACAAGAGATAACTGATAACTGACATCCATTAGACATGGCACGTGGAACTAGAACAGTCTACCCCAGTGAACGAAATAAAGGGTTTAGTTCGACCACCTGAAGAAGGCCGGAACGTACAAAAACCGAAACGTTGTGATAAATACGGCAACAAAGATGAGGACAATAGTCCGAATAATGTAAATTGTTTATATATATATATATATATATATATATATATATATATATATATATATAAGTGAACATAGAAGTCAACACTTAGAGCGAAGTCAACACTTAGAGGCGACAGTCTGTTTCATGTTAGACGCAATATTGACTTCTATGTTCACTTTTATATTTACACACGCTCTATCTCTCATATTGAGCACTTTATTCCATAAATATAGCACATCTTAAGACTATATTTCTTCATACATATATATATATATTTGTGTATTTAGGCAGCAATCCTTCTTTCATGCACATTTCATTAAAAACGACAGACAAGGTGCTTTTATTTAGTTTTTTATACAATTTCTCATGCGATCTAATAATTTTTTCGGATGATAAATTATATAAAAACTGTCCGGATGTTCTTTTTATCCGAGCGCTTTCGGCTATAGAATTAGCCATTTTCAAGGATTATATTTTAACTGTTAAAATTAGAAATAGTTTGTTGTATGTATGTTTTATAAAATGTTTTCATTTTTTTGTTTCAAAACACGGTCAAGATATTATGTCCATGTTCAAAGTTAATATTATTAAGTGTTGGTTTGTTTGTTTTTATTAATAAGGCTTCCATTATTTTTATCCTTTTTTTGCATGTAGATGATGCTATTATATTAGTGTTGTCGACAAGTCTGTTCCGTATAGTGTCCGGTAGGTCTCCATGAATATTTAATCAATTATCAATTAGATCTCATTTAAATATTCATGGTTTTGCATAACTGCTTCGATCTATAGATGGGAAAAGAACTATTTTTTGTTCTTCGAAAGATACTAAAAAGTGACCAGAAGTCCATTTTTCTGATTTGCTAAACGGAGATTCAACGTCTTATATTCGCAACATCATTAATATGGGACAATCGACAGAAACAGATGAAATGTATAATACAGGTTCTAGAAAAAAGGTACAAAAATCAATCGAAAAAACTTAATCTGAGCCAAGCACCTTGTAGACATCGACTTTCACAGAAATCGTTTGTCACTTTGTCGAGGGTGGGCACTTCGCCAAGATAATAGATGAATTGGTGTGAGGCCTGGAATTGAAGAATCCTACTAGATTACCGTGTACTAGATCGGCGGTTAGGTCTCAGCATTTTGCATGGCTAGATGTAACCGTATGTTCTATGCTAACAGTTTCTTCTATCTCACTTCTCGCATCTTCAAAAATTAAAATGCAATGTCAATCGTTATCTACTGTCTTCCTGATTACTCTTCTATTGTTCTCACTCAATTTTCGCTTGTGGAACTCTCTTCCGGCTTCTTGCTTTCCTCTCAACTTTGATCTTCAAAAGTTTAAATGCAATGTCAATCGTTATCTACTGTCTTCCTGATTACTCTTCTATTGTTCTCACTCAATTTTCGCTTGTGGAACTCTCTTCCAGCTTCTTGCTTTCCAGTCAACTTTGATCTTCAAAAATTAAAATGCAATGTCAATCGTTATCTACTGTCTTCCTGATTACTCTTCTATTGTTATCACTCAATTTCCGCTTGTGGAACTCTCTTCTGGCTTCTTGCTTTCCAGTCAACTTTGATCTTTAAAAATTGAAATGCAATGTCAATTGTTATCTACTGTCTTCCTGATTACTCTTCTATTGTTCTCACCCAATTTTCGCTTGTGGAACTCTCTTCCAGCTTCTTGCTTTCCAGTCAACTTTGATCTTCAAAAATTAAAATGCAATGTCAATCGTTATCTACTGTCTTCCTGATTACTCTTCTATTGTTCTCACTCAATTTTCGCTTGTGGAACTCTCTTCCGGCTTCTTGCTTTCCTCTCAACTTTGATCTTCAAAAATTAAAATGCAATGTCAATCGTTATCTACTGTCTTCCTGATTACTCTTCTATTGTTATCACTCAATTTCCGCTTGTGGAACTCTCTTCTGGCTTCTTGCTTTCCAGTCAACTTTGATCTTTAAAAAATGAAATGCAATGTCATTTGTTATCTACTGTCTTCCTGATTACTCTTCTATTGTTCTCACCCAATTTTCGCTTGTGGAACTCACTTCCGGCTTCTTGCTTTCCAAACGAATGTTAATCGTTATCTACTGTCTTCTTAATTCGTGTTTTTTTTGTCTTCTCTTTTTAGTAGTATATTTTTTAATATTCCCTAACAAACAAATAAATAAATAAATAAATAAAAAAGAAAAAAAGAAAAATTGGGTGATGTGATAATACCAATCTACAAATTAAGGTTGCGGACATTCAGGGTTCATTACATTAATTTACCTGCAAATACCTTTGAGAAAGGTATGAATTTATCTCCTCCCCAAAGCTATGGATTAAATAGTACGACCTGTATCTGGAAAAATAGTCCTCAAGGAAACATAGTCCAGTGGATAAAGGCGTTGGTTAGATCCACTGACTACACCCAAAGAGTTGTGAGTTCAATACCAGGTCATAGCAGTGCCGAATCAAAACTTGGAGAGATGAGTTAAAGGGGAATAACTGAGACATCCGGAAGAGGCGCTCCACAATCTACCCGAGTTTGAAATTCCAATCTCCCGAAGAAGGCTGGAGCGTACAATGGCCGAAACGTTGTGAATATGACAATGAAGATGAGGATAACTGTCCGAATAATGTAAATAATCATAATATCTCACCTTAGAGATATAGACAAATATTTAATTGTTCACCTATATAGCATATGATCCATTATTGTGTATAATTAGGTTAGAATAAAATTTGTATTTTATATGAATAATACCTTATGAAAATTTAGATGAACTAGAAAAGGAGGATCTGTATCATAGATTCGGTGGGGGACCACGAGACCCTTGCACCGGCCTCGCCTAATAGATAGATAGATAGATAGATAGATAGATAGATAGATAGATAGATAGATAGATAGATAGATATGAACAGAAAACTAGATAGATATGAACTGATAATTAGATAGATATGAATAGAAATTTAGATAGATATGAACAGATAATTAGATAGATATGAACAGAAAATTAGATAGATATTAACAGATAATTAGATAGATATGAACAGATAATTAGATAGATAGGTATGAACAGAAAATTAGATAGATATTAACAGATAATTAGATAGATATGAACAGATAATTAGATAGATAGGTATGAACAGAAAATTAGATAGATATGAACTGATAATTAGATAGATAGATAGATAGATAGATATGAACAGAAAATTAGATAGATATGAACAGATAATTAGATAGATAGATTGATATGATCAAAAAATTAGATATGAACAGATAATTAGATAGGTAGATAGATAGATATGAACAGAAAATTAGATAGATATGAACTGATAATTAGATAGATATGAACAGAAAATTCGATAGATATGAACAGATAATTAGATAGATAGATAGATAGATAGATAGATATGATCAAAAAATTAGATAGATATGAACAGATAATTAGATAGGTAAATAGATAGATAGATAGATATGAATAGAAATTTAGATATATATGAACAGATAATTAGATAGATATGAACAGAAAATTAGATAGATATGAACAGATAATTAGATAGATATGAACAGTATTTACATTATTCGGACTATTGTCCTCATCTTTGTCGCCATATTTATTACGACGTTTCGGACGTTGTACGCTCCGGCCTTCTTCTGGTGGTTGGAATGTCGAACTGAACCCTTTATTTTGCACACTGGGGTAGATTTTTCTAGTTCCACGTGCCATGTCTAATGGATGTCAGAAGAAGTCCCGAAGCGTACAACTGCCGAAACGTTGTGATAAACATGGCGACAAAGATGAGGACAAGAGTCCGAATAATATAAGTAGCGTACATAATACCTCATCTCAGAAATATAGACAGATACAGATATGAACAGATAGATAGATAGTCACGCTAAGAAATTTTCCATATATCTAAGCCTACCATTCGTCCATTTATTGAATATAGCTGTCACATCAGATTTGGTGTTTATGCTGTGAATATAGCGATTCTTGATAAATAACAAATCTGCCATGTTATTGGTTGCGACCTGGCAACCCAGCTTTAGTCGTGTTTCCACCTCCGTAACGTACCTTCCCTGTGCCTTTTCTGTAAATACTTTCACGGTAATTATTCTGATGAGCTTTTAAAGTTGTCTGGAAAACTTGGAGCCAGAAGAGAGTCCCACAAGCGGGAAGTGAGAGAAAAGATATTGTTAGCATAGAATTTACGTTTACATCTAGCCAGTTCAACTGTAAATCTATCTATCTATTTATCTCTTTTTTAAAAATTGGAATCACTTCACGTAAGGCAGTAATGGCACCAAAACACAAGGGGTTACAAGATGTGGAGATTGACATTGCATTTAAAAACATCTATCTATCTATCTATCTATCTATCTATCTATCTATCTATCTCAATCCCTCTTCATATCTATCTATCTATCTATCTATCTTCCTTTTTTTAATCGGTATCACCCCATGTAAGGTAGTAAAGCCACTAAGACACAAGGGGTTACAGGGTGTGGAAGAATTAGGAACAGAAACATTAATAATGAGCGGGAAGAGGAAAGAGTAATTAGGAGGACAATAGATAGAGATTGACATTGCATTTAAAAACATCTATCTATCTATCTTCCTTTTTTTAATCGGTATCACCCCATGTAAGGTAGTAAAGCCACTAAGACACAAGGGGTTACAGGGTGTGGAAGAATTAGGAACAGAATAATGAGTAAAAAGAGAAGAGAGTAATCAGGTGGGCAGCAGATAGCGATTGACATTGCATTTAAATTTCTGCAGATTAAAGTTGGCTGGAAAACTTGGAGCCAGAAGGGAGTTCCACAAGCGAGAAGTGTGAGCAAAGAAACTGTTAGTATAGAATTTACGGTTGCATCTAGTCAGTTCAACTGTAATTCTATCTATCTATCTATCTATCTATCTATCTATCTATCTATCTATCTATCTAGCTAGCTAGCTTTTAAAATTGGAATCACCTCATGTAAGGCAGTAAAGTCATTAAGGCACAAGGGGTTACAGGATGTGGAAGAATTAGGAACAGAAACATTAATAATGAGCGGGAAGAGGAAAGAGTAATTAGGAGGACAGGAGATAGCAAGTGAGATTGCATCTAAATTTTTGCAGATTAAAGTTGGCTGTAAAGCATGGAGCCGGAAGGGAGTTCCCCAAGTGAGACGTGCGGTAAAAGAAAGTGTTAGCATAGAAGTTACGGCTACCTGTAAATTGGGGAGACCTTGTTGCTACAATAGTGCTACGCTTAAATTCAAAGAGTCTAGGTACCATCGCGAAGAACTCTGAAAGTATTTATAGAAAAGGCAAAGGGAATCAGCCTTATGGCAGTGAGTAAGTGACCGAAGGTGAGGCGCCAGATCAGGACCAATAATATTGCTGATTCTTCTTTGGATTTTATCAAGCAGCTCTAGACAAATTGCAGGGGCAACCGGACCATATGTGGCAGTGCTGTAACATTTCCAAAATGATAATATTTGAGTCAAGGATTGTAACATTTAAAGCAAAAAGTACACACAGATAGTGCTGTTCCATAAAATTGACTCACCTGAATTTTTTTTTACTAAATGTTCTCTTCTCCGATGAAATGAAAGTTGAGCTAAATTCAAAGGATAAGCGATCTAAAATCCGAAGAAAAGCTTTGAAAGCTCTTTGAATTTAGCAGTAAGTACTGTCAAGCATCCGTTCAGTATAATGTTCTGGGGATGCTTTTCTTTTCATGGAACTGGTTTCTTAAAACCTATTGAAAAGACCTTCAGGAGCGAGCAGTACAAGAGAATTTTAGAGTCTTGTCTGCTTCCTTCTGCTGAAAGGGTGCAAATCGACCCCACCAAGCTCATTTTTATGCAGGATAATGCTCCCTGTCACAAATCAAAATTGATGAAGGAATACTTTGATGAGAAGCAGGTGAGTGTCATGACATGGCCGCCCCAATCTCCTGACTTCAACCCCAGAGAAAACTTATGGAGCATTATAAAGCACAGGCTCTCGAGAAAGCAGTTGAGCAACAAAGAGGATTTGATTGTGAATTTCATATCCGAATGGAATTCAATGCTTGGAGATGAGATTTGCTAGAACCTAATCAAGTCAATGCCAAAAAGTGTTGAAAAGGTTATTCAAAATAAAGGAGGAGCCATAGATTATTAAATATTTCGAACTATATTACCTATTATAAATAAATTATACCTCTATTATTCTTTATTTAAAGCTGTTCGGTTATGTTTCCATTGATTACTAGTTGCAGGAAATAAGTGAGTTTTTCCCTAAATCTTATTTATATCCAAAATTATAATTATCAATAGAATACCTTAGGGTGAGTAAACTTTTTTACTAGGTGGTCGGGAAGGGGTCTTTATATTAGTGAGATTAAAAATTAGTTTGACCCCAAAAACAATAGCCGAAAAAATTTTTAAGTAAAAAAAAATTAGGTGAGTTACTTTTGTCGAACAGCACTATATAATAAACACTAAAAACTTCCTGACAAGTGGACTGAGCAATTACGATTTCGTCTACGAAACTCTGGAGTCGGGGTGCTGAATATAGCATCAATCAGCAAAGTGACAAATTTTTATTTATCTCAATAATCTATGTATATATATTATATATATATATATATATATATATATATATATATAATAATAAAAATACTGTAATTATATATATATATATATATATATATATATATATATATATATATATATATATATATATATAGTATTCTTATTATTATAGATTATACTAAAAACATTTTACATCGCTATACTATGATTGTACCTACAAGTATATTTTTAATTCTGACCGTATTCCTCGCTTTTAACTTCCGAAAATAAGTAACGATTGTTTTTAAATTTCCCTAATAAATCATTTTTATCACAAGTTATCTACCAACACCTGAAGAAGTACAATCATAGTATCGAAACATGAAACCTTTTGTGTAGCGATGTAAAATGTTTTATTATTATCTATTATAATAAATATACTATCATAATATTTTGCTCGACTTTGTATTGAGCACTTTTTAAAACAGTAAATGCTATGAACTCTGGATTTTTACTCCATCTGTTCTTTCTCTTATTTGGATCTATCTATCTATCTATCTATCTATCTATCTATCTATCTATCTATCTATCTATCTATTTCAGTCCCCTCATGTCTATCTATCTATCTATCTATCTATCTATCTATCTATCTATCTATCTATCTATCTATCTATCTCAGTCCCTTCATTACCTATCTATCTATCTATCTATCTATCTATCTATCTATCTATATATATATATATATATATATATATATATATATATATATATATATATACGAAGTCTGTCTGAAAACTAAAGGGACAAGATATACTCCGTGTGCTATGGGCATCGTCCACAGTATCGTCCGTGAGGTATTGACAGAGTGCCAAACAATCAGCAGGTGAAGAGATGAGAGTTGTAACAGGAAAAATCGTGGCTGCCTCAGAAGGACCATGCACCTGCTCACAACGCCCTGAGCATCCGGCAGTTCATGGCCGAGAAGAACATCGCTGTACCGGAACAATCTCTCTATTCACCTGATCTTGCTCCGTGTGACTTTCTTCTTTTCCCCAAGCTGAAGGGCACCATCAAGGGGACCCGTTTTGAAGGCGCGGAGACCATCAAAAGGTGCCGTAACGACGACGCTAAGGGACATCCAAGAAGAATCTTTTCAGCAGTGCATAGAAACAAGGCGGAGAAGGATGGGAAAATGCATTAGACTTGAATGGTGGTGGTGGTGCTGGTGGTGGTGGGGGTATACTTTAAAGTGGTACCATGTCGTTTGTTGTTTGAGATTAAAATAAATTGTTTGTGACAGCAGTCCTGTTACTTTTTTTGACAAAATCTCGTATAGTTAAATCATGTCGGATCTAATGACAGTTACGCCTGCACAGGGGGATGCGGATTCAAATCCTGCCGAAGAAGGCATATAATGAAATTTCTCGAATAATCTGGCCGGTAGACAAAAATAAATAAATATTCTGGTTAATGAAGAAACAGAGTGTCTACTCAAATACGAGTATCCATTAAAAAAAACTTTTAAAGTAATAAAAATCTGTCGGATTAAAAAAAAATCCATTACTTCTTTAGAAAATTACTTTGTTTACGTTTGGATATAAAACTGGGAAGATATGATAATTTCGAGGAATCTATGTCGAGAAGGATTTCTCTGAAAGGCGCTAAGCTTCTTCGTGGCCGAGTCGGTTAAGGCACGTCAGATCAAACGACAGTTTTACGCAGGTTCGAATCCTATCGGAGCGGGTATATTTTTCTTTAATAAAATTTCTCGAATATTCAGTCCGGGAGACGAAAATAAATAAATATACTGTCTAATAAATAAACTCAAATATGAGTACCCACTAAAAATAACGTTTAAAGTGATAAAAATCTGTCGGCATAATAAATAAAAAAACTATTAGTTCTTTAGAAAGAAATATATATATATATATATATATATATATATATATATATATATATATATATATATATATATATATAGCGTGCGTATGTTTCATTTAGATGAGGCCGCTACGAAAATCCGACACCGTCTTAGCGAAAAGAACCCAAATACAAGCGAAACGAAAAAACATCTGTGTCACACATGATTTAGAAGATATTTTGTATGTGTCCGCATAGTTTTAGGCGGGGAACGTAAAAAGGAATGAATATGGGTTTTTAAGATTCCATATAGCTTTTCCTAGTATGGGCGCGTCCAACTGGGCCGAATGATGAGGAACAAGGGATTCTATTGTCTGCAGTGAGAGCTCAGTGGTAAAAAGATTGGACTTGAAATCGAGGAGGCGATGGGTTTAAATCCTCCTGCAAGGGTCTGAAACTCTATGTAGGCTAATGACTATTCCACATCAAGACAGATTAGGTTCTGAAAATCTTTGGTTTAGAATATATGCAGCGATTGTAAGAATCCTGTTCTTTCTTTCTTTCTTTCTTTTTTCTTTTTTTTCTTTCTTTCTTTTTTCTTTTTTTTCTTTCTTTCTTTCTTTCTTTCTTTCTTTCTTTCTTTCTTTCTTTCTTTCTTTCTTTCTTTCTTTCTTTCTTTCCCGGCATTTCTTTCTTTCTTTCTTTCTTTCTTTCTTTCTTTCAACATTTAACATACAAAAAAAAAATGAATGACTTTATAAAACATACATATAACAAACTATTTCTATTTCTAATTTTAACAGTTGAAATATAATCCTTGAAAATGGCTAAATGTATAGCCGAAAGCGCTCGGATAAAAAGAACATTCGGACTTTTTTTATATAATTTATCCTCTGAAAAGAAAAACTTTATGAGATCGCACGAGAAATTATATAAAAAACTAAATAAAAACACCTTGTCAGTCGTTTTTAATGAAATGTGCACACACACACACACACATATATATGTATATATATATATATATATATATATATATATATATATATATATATATATATATATATATATATATATTATGCTAATTTACCCACGCACGCATGGACTCTCCCAAATATAAATAGGAGCAGGTACTGCCTTTTGTAGGGTGACGTTTCCAGCAGTCAGCTCTGACAGTCGGAACGAACATTCTTGCTGTAACACTCTCGTTTGTAGTACTGATTCTGCTAATATATTTGTTTAACTCAGTTCCTCTCTTGTATCTCAATGTGTGTGTGTGTGTGTGCGTGTGTGTGTGTGTGTGTGTGGCGGTTAGGTGGTATTTCGTTCTTGTTTGCAGTATTTTAAGAAAAGCCAATACCGTCCTCGTGAAAAAACCCCAAAGATAATGGAAGCAAATAAAATGTCTGTGTCCCAACTGATTTAAATAACTTTTGACACTTCCGTGTTTTGCAGATAGCATTACGTTTATTTCCTTTTAAAATTACGAAGGAATTAATAAGAGAAATAATTTATTTTCCCGACTAAAATAAATAAATAAATAAGTAAATAGAAATTGCACGTGGTATATTTGCCATGTGAATTTAAAATATCCGTTATCAAACTGCCAGTTTCAGGTTTCAAATCAAGTCGAGCGGCCACACAGTTTTCTAATCAGGAGACTACCAAATAAAACGTAAGCAACGCCCCCCAAAATATATCGGCGGAAATTTTAAGAAAAACATAGACGACCAAAAAATGGACGTGAATGGTTGTTGGTTGTTTTGTTTTATGGCATATCAAAACCTCAGTGGGTCATTTAATGCCAACAAAATTTTTTAAATAGATTTATAGCGATAATTTGATAAAAAAAAGGTGTGTATGTATACATATATATTTGAACCATTTTTCAATTAATCATATTTTTGAATACAATCACATGTATTGGTGGTAATATTTTTTTTTTCAAAAACGTATTGCTGGTAATATTTTTATTTTTCAAAAACGTATTGCTGGTAAAAATTTTTTTTTTTCCAAAAAGTATTGCTGGTAATATTTTTTTCAAAAATACATTGCTGGTAATAGTTTTTTTCTTCAAAAATTTATTTCTGGTAATAACTTTTTTACAAAGTATTTCTGGTATTAAAACCTATTTTTACACTTTTATAATGCTTTTTGCCTCAGTTTCGGGGTTAACTATTTGTCCATAACTGGGATCCTAATAGGTGCTACCACCCCGGGCCAGGGTGGACCTGGGAACACCAGCAATTAAGAGTTGGTTCCACGCCCCTCAAAACCTCCTTATCAGAGGCCATGCTGTTGGACATAGTTTGTCGTCTTATCCTGGACGTGCATGTAGTTTATTGTCATACTGAGGACACAAAATGGACGTGGAATTTAACAATATACTAAAACTGGTTTGTGTACCACTGAAGACTTAGTGTTTGCAATTTTGATATGGAAAGTATTTGCTTTAATGAAACATAAATGCAGAGCAAACACATACAGAGGATTTCAGATGCAAATACCTCGGTTATCAAACAAAATTCTGTTTCTCGGACAACATTGCCGAACCCAGCCGATCCGAGCCGAACCGAGCCGATCCGAGCCGAGTCGATCCGAGCTGAACCGAGCCGATCCGAGTCGAGCCAAGCCGATCCGAGTCGAACCGATCTGAGCTGATCCGAACCCAAACGAGCCGACCGAGCTGAACCAACCCGAATCGTGACGAGCCGAACCGAGCGGAACCGAGAAGATCCGAGCTGAACCGAGCCGATCCGAGCCGATCCAAGCCGATCCGAGCCGAGACGATCCGAGCCGAACCGAGCCGATCCGAGTCGAGCCAAGCCGATCCGAGCCGAGACGATCCGAGCCGAACCGAGCCGATCCGAGTCGATCTAAGCCGATCCGAGCCGAATCCAGACGAACCGATCTGAGCCAATCCGAACCGAAACGAGCCGGCCGAGCTGATCCGAAACGAGCCGGCCGAGCTGAACCGAACCGAATCGTGACGAGCCGAACCGATCCGAGCCGAACCGAGTTAACCCGAACGGAATAATTTCTGGGTCGACCGCCGTGTTGTATACATTCGTGTGTTGTGCTGTGGTTTTCTTTTCAATTTTTATTGTACTGTGATTTTTTTCTCTCTACATTGATTCGTATTGGGAAAATAGCATCGGTTTACGTACATTTCGGTTTACGAACGGCCTTCAGGAACGAATTAAATTCGTGAACCGAGGTTCCACTGTATAGTTTATTCAGACAAAGATTAATAAAAAAATGTCAGTATCTACAATTGCCCTCCGATTAATAGACGTCCGGTCTATATGCAGTTTATTTTATGACCTTTTACAATTAGTACTGAACTGAAACAATGTGGGGGTTCGTTTGGTGTGCTTTGTTTTGTTTTACGGCATATCAACCTCAGATTTTTATTGTTGGTCATATTTTTTCTTCAAAAATGTTTTGCTGGTAATAATGTATTGCTGGTAATAATTATTTACAAAAATGTATTGTTGGTAATAATTTTTCGTCAAAAAATGTATTGAAGGGTTTTAAACGTAGTTTGAGGGGTGTTAATTATTTCCCCATAGTTGAGGCCCTAACAGGCGCTACCATCAAGAAGAAACCTTTGTAATTTCTAGGGCACATAAAAAAATTGACACTCACAGGACAGGTTAAAGGCAAGAGGAGAAGCGGAGAATAACCTACCTAACCAACTTGCGTACACGGTTGGAAGAACGGGGATTATGGGAGATCGCAAAAAGAAAAAAATGCTAAGAGATACAAAAACAGGATGTTGTGGAGAACCATAATCGTCCAGGTCATTAAGGGACACGGCACATAGAAGAAGAAGAACGAGTTTGGGTAAATTATTGTGAGAACAGGGATTAGGAGAGATTTCAAAGAGACAAAAATTGCTACAAAAGATAGGAAGTTGTGGAGATCCATGATCGCCCACGTTCCGAAGATTCACGGCACATAGAAGTTGGCCGAACAAGGATTAGGAGAGATTCAAAAAACAAAATTTACTAAGACTGACAAAGGACTGGAAATTGTGGAGAGCCATTATCATCAATGTCATGAAGAAACACACTACATTGAAGAAGAAGAAGAAGAAGAAGAAGAAGAAGAAGAAGAAGAAGAAGAAGATCGAACATGTGTAAATATTTGGCAGAAAAGAGATTAGGAGAGATAGAAAAAAACGTCAAGGAAAGGAAATTGTGGAGATCCATGAACACTCACGTCCTAAATGGACACGGTGCATAGAAGAAAAAGCCTGTCTAAATGTTTGGCAGAAGAGGGATTAGGAGAAATAGCAAAAACGTCAAGTGCTATGAAGGAAAGGAAATTGGGGAGATCTATGAACACCCACGTCCTAAAGGGACATGGCGCATAGAAGAAGAAGAAGAAGAAGAAGAAGAAGAAGAAGAAGAAGAAGAAGCTTGTCTAAATGTTTGGCAGAACAGAGATTAGGTGAGATAGCCAAAAAAACCCCAAAAAACACACTGCTAACAGCTACTAAGGAGGGTAAGTTCTGGAGAACCATGGCCGCCCATGTCCCGAAACTCCACAGAACAAAGAAGAAGAAGAAGCATAGATCGAATCCTCGAGTGGAGCAAATTTACTTGGTATAAGAAATCAAGCATTATGATAATAGTTACCTTCACTAAAATCGCGATACCTAAGGTATTAATTAAATTTTAAAAACTGAAAAAACTTTCTTGAACCTTTCATTTTAGCTTTCAAAGCTAAAGGATTAAATTCCCTATTTCCATTAAGCAAAATACTCGGGTTCATTTCAAACAAATTATATTGATTGGAATCGATTTTTCGTCCATCTTTGAGACATTTGTAAACATAACTTAGCTCTCGGTTTTAAAAATCTTGCAAAAATAAAACATACTTTTCTGAAACTGTATTTGAAGAATATTAGTTGATTTAAGGTAGAATTAATATGAGACAAATATTATTTACTTTAAAATATCGCAGAAACGAATCTTTTAAGCAAACAGTAGCTGTATGTTTAACCGATAGTGGACATGTTTACGTGTTTGACGAGGTGACAGATTGATTGTTGTTCTACGGAGACTTTATCTGTAAAAGATAATTTAAGAAAGGGAAGTAAACGCCTTTTTTATATAATTTTTAAATACTCTGTCAGTCAGTTATGTGCCATGCGTGATACACGCTTAGGCGATCATATATCTTACGATACATGATTGACGAGGTAGATTTTTTTCATTTGTTGCTATTTACCCATAGCTGGGGGTAGAAGAAGAGGATTCATACTTTTCCCAAGGGTATTACCACGTAAGCAAATGTAATAGATTCGACCGGAATTCGAACTCGTCTCACCGATTCCTCAAACCGTACCTTTAAATACTTAGTGATCTTAAGAAGTTGGAAAATATTCTCCGTAAGGAATGTTGATTTTAAATTTACTATAGTCATCGATCTTATTTGCTGATAATGTCGTGTATGGTCAACCATGCTTTCAAAAATGGACACATGGCACAGTGGATAAAGGCGTTGGTTAAATCCAGTGACAGGACCCAAAGAGTGTGAGTTTAGTACCCGGTTAAGGCAGTGGAGAACTTTCAGAGGGAAAATTAACAGGAGATAACTGATATCTGACATCCATTAAACATGGCACGTGGAACTAGAACAGTCTACCCCAGTGAGCGAAATAAAGGGTTCAGTTCGATATTCCAACCACCCGAAGAAGGCCGGAGCGTACAACTGCCGAAACGTTGTAATAAATATGGCGACAAAGATGAGGCCAATAGTCCGAATAATGTAAATAATACCTCATCTCAGAAATATAGACAGAAATCCTCCTTTTGTCTTACCTGAAGACGTTTATATATTTTGATTTCGCAACTGAAGACGAATCGGCAATATTGTTGTTACTGATCTGGTGACTCGGATTCAGTCACTTTCCGATTGCTGTAAGGCAGCCTCTTTTCTATAAATACTTTCATGGTAATTGTTCGGATGAGCTCTTTGCTATGATTCATAGAGACAATGAGGTATTATGGTGAATGTATGTAGTAAGAAAGGTAAGTAGGAATGCGTTGTTTTGGTGTTAAGAATATTGTTTGTATGTCTGGTTCAGTGTTTATGGCTAGCTAAGTTTAAAGTTAAGAGAGAAGAAGACCGTCCTTTTCCCCAATTCCCCATTTTGGCTTTGTTCCACATTTTCTGTACTAAATAGAAATAAATAGCGCTCTTCGCTATGGTGCCCAGATTTTTAAAAATTTAAGTGTAGTACTAGACCAACGTTGAGATCTCATCAATTTACAGTTGAGCTGGCTAGATGTAGTTCTATGCTAACAGTTTTCTCGCACTTCTCGCTTGTGGAACTCCCTTCTGGCTTCATGCTTTCCACCCAACTTTAATCTGAAAAAATTAAATGCCATGTCGACCGCTATCTACTGTCCTAATTTCTCTTTCCGCTCATTATTAATGTTTCTGTTCCTAATTATTCCACACCCTGTAACCTCTTGTGTCGTAATGGCTTTACTACCTTGCGTGCGGAAATCCCTTCCATCTCCAGGATTTCCAGCCAACTTTAACCTACAAAAATTTAAATGCAATGCTAATGGCTACCAACTGTCCTCCTGATTACTCTTTTCTCTTTCTGTTCATCATTATTAATGTTTCTGTTCCTAATTCTTCCACACCCTGTAACCCCTTGTGTCTTAGTGGCTTTACTGCCTTGCTTGTGAAACAGCCCTCCGGTTCTATGCTTTCCAGCCATCTTTGATCTTCAAAAATTTAAATGTAATGTCAATCGCTATCTACTGTTCTCCTGATTACGCTTTTCTCTTCTCGCTCATTATTAATGTTTCTGTTCCTAATTCATCCACGCCCTGTAACCCCTTGTGTCTTAGTGGCTTTACTGCCTTGCCTGTGAAACTCCCTTCCGGCTCCATGTTTTCCAGCCAACTTTAATCTGAAAAAATTTAAATGCAATGTCGATCGCTATTTACTGTCCACCTGATTACTCTTTTCTCTCCCCTCACTCATTGTTTCTGTTCCTGATTCTTCCACACCCATGAGGGACTCTGGGAGGTAAAATGGACCCAGGTAACGAACTGCATACCGGTTGGTCGTGGTTAATATATATCACCTGTGATATTTTCCCCTCATATATGAAACAATGTTAAGTCAAAGTCACTTGTCCCAAGAATTAATTAAGACCTAGCGTTGGGTCCCTGGGCCAAATCAAGGGAAATGAGGCTTGACTGCCAACGTGTTAGAAATATTAGTAAATAAATAAATGACAAAGAAAACGTTGATTGCATACGCAACAAATGGACCGCCTTATACTGTAAACCTTTCAGATATTTTCGTTTTCTTGCCGCGTGACAGAAAGAAAATCTATCGTCTTTTCCTTTCTTTTCTCCCTCTGTCTTTCTCACCACCTCTCTCTCGCTCACATACACACGCTCTCTCTCACACGCACACACGCCATTTCTATTTCACGCACTCTCTCTACTACACACGCCCTATCTCTCTCTCACATACGCACTCTCTCTCACACACACACGCACGCCCTCTTTCTCTCTCTCACACAAACACACACACGCACACACACCCTCTCTCGCAAACACACACGCCCTTTCTCTCTCTCACGCACACACACGCCATCTCTATCTCACACACACACGCCCTCTCTCTCTCAGAAACACATACGCCCTCTTTCTCTCTCTCTCTCTCTCACACACACATGCCATCTCTATCTCCCACACACACGCCCTCTCTCTCTCAGAAACACATACGCCCTCTTTCTCTCTCAGAAACACATACGCCCTCTTTCTCTCTCTCTCTCTCTCACACACATGCCATCTCTATCTCACACACACACACGCCCTCTCTCTCAGAAACACATACGCCCTCTTTCTCTCTCTCTCTCTCACACACACATGCCATCTCTATCTCACACACACACGCCCTCTCTCTCAGAAACACATACGCCCTCTTTCTCTCACTCTCTCTCTCACACACACACACCCTCTCTCTCACAAACACACACGCCCTTTCTCTCTCTCTCTCACACACATGCCATCACTATCTCACACACACACACACGCCCTCTCTCTCTCACGACGACATCACACATGAAAACTCTGCACTTATTTCGATATAAAGTACCTTTTGCGCTAATGGCCGGTTTTATAACCTGTTAGCGTTGAATCGGCAAGTCAAGTACAAGTTCATGTGTCTAAAAAAATTTCAACTCTCTCTTTTCTATGTACAAGTCTTTATCGATCTCATTAAAACTTTCCTTTCTCATATGTTCCAGCCATGGGCTTCACAGCATCCTTCTCTTGAATTGTATTTCTGTTGCTTTAAATCTCCTTTTCATCCGCGAGCAATTTGTCTAGCATCCACTGCCACGTAGGACCATTGACATAAGTCAGCAGTTCCGCATTCTTTAATTTGCTGCTGATGAAGTTTTCCTGTTTCTTGATACTTAATTTAGTTTTTGTAAGATATATTTGGCTATTCTAAGACAACGTCGGACTTCTGAGCCACATTTGACGTTGTCTGTTAAAAAATCTTTCATAGGAGTTAAATTTCTGTACTTGAATTTGACATCTCCTATTTGTTGGTATGTTTAACAGCATATCGACTCCTTATGGGTCATTTAATGCCGAAATTTAATTTTCTTGGGAGCATTGAAGTAATAAAAATATGATATATGTTATTCTGCTTTCACAATTGAATACATGGTAGATGATACTCAGCTTTTGTGATTTAATTTGATTTGATTGTTTAACAGCATATCGACTCCTTATGGGTCATTTAATGCCGAAATTTAATTTTCTTGGGAGCATTGAAGTAATAAAAATATGATATATGTTATTCTGCTTTCACAATTGAATACATGGTAGATGATACTCAGCTTTTGTGATTTAATTTGATTTGATTGTTTAACAGCATATCGACTCCTTATGGGTCATTTAATGCCGAAATTTAATTTTCTTGGGAGCATTGAAGTAATAAAAATATGATATATGTTATTCTGCTTTCACAATTGAATACATGGTAGATGATACTCAGCTTTTGTGATTTAATTTGATTTGATTGTTTAACAGCATATCGACTCCTTATGGGTCATTTAATGCCGAAATTTAATTTTCTTGGGAGCTTTGAAGTAATAAAAATATGATATATGTTATTCTGCTTTCACAATTTAATCCATGGTAGATGATACTTAGCTTTTGTGATTTAATTTGATTTGATTGTTTAACAGCATATCGACTCCTTATGGATCATTTAATGCCGAAATTTAATTTTGTTGGGAGCTTTGAAGTAATAAAAATATGATATATGTTATTCTGCTTTCACAGTTGAATCCATGGTAGATGATACTCAGCTTTTGTGATTTAATTTGATTGTTTAACAGCATGTCGACTCCTTATGGGTCATTTAATGCAGAAAATTAATTTTCTTGCGAGCTACAGTAATTTTATTTTTACGAAAACATATTACTGGTAATTCATGAAATTTTTGCAATCTATATTTTCAGGTTTTTACCCTGGTTTGGGGGTTCACTAAATGCCGATAGCTGGGATCCCAACAGGTTCTACCACCCAGAGTCAGAGTGAACCTGGGAACAACAGCAATTAACAGGTGGTTCCACGCTTTTCAAAACCTCCTGATCCGCCTTGCTTCCGGGTGTAGTTTATCATCATACCCAGGACGCCCATCCTATTCATAGTTTGCAGCCTGGTCTATCCTTCTGGCTAGCGATCAATTATAGTGTTTTCTTACAATTGATAGTTAGTCCTTTCTCCGCGCTTTTTCAGGCTTCGTCTCAATAAATCTTATGAGTAAAACTTTTTATTTATTTATTATTATTATTAACAATTATTATTATTATTATTATTATTATTAGCTTCTGACAGTTATGAGCGGCTCCAAGCCGGAGAATTGGCGAAGACGTAAATCTCATCAGCAGCTTCTTCGGAAGGTAGTCCGTCTAAGGGAAGGAAAACCCAGATTTAAAGCCTAAGCTACCTAGCGGTCATATCCAAACACGGAAAATTCAATGGAAGTAAATCCAGACAGAAAACCTGGAGGCGAGCCACGAAGACGGTTGGCTCTCAACACTGACAACTTTTCGGCAACTACTGCAGCCAAGCCAACCCCAAATGTAACGACATGCATTCTTCAGTATCTGTCTCTATTTCTGAGATTAGGTATCATGTACACTATTTACATTAGTCGGACTATTGTTCTCATCTTTGTCGCCATATTTGTCACAACATCGCACGTGGAACTAGAACAGTCTACCCCAGTGAGCGAAATAAAGCGTTCAGTTCGAAATTCCAACCACCTGAAGAAGGCCGGAGCGTACAAAGGGTGCCATGTCGCATGGATGTCAGCTATCTTCTGTTAATTCTTCTCTCCGAGTTCTCCACCGTCTTAATCGGGTATTGAACTCACACTCTTTGGGTCCTGTCACTGGATCTAACCAACGCCTTTATCCACTGTGCCATGTGTCCTTGAGGGCATCCATTATATATGTGTGCGTGTATGTTGCTACTGTTTATATTTGTAAACATTCTATCTCCGATATTGAGGACTTCTCAATTTATTAATTGGAAACTATAACCGAACGCTCCTCTGCGGCCTAATCGGCACGTCAGGCTATATGACGGTTCCGTATAGGATACAGGTTCGATTTCTGTAGGAGGACTTTCTATGAAAGTTTTTGGGACATTCAGGCCGGTAAATGTTAATACTGCTTATTATAAACAGAACATTTACTTCAATATTTGCATCTTTAAAAAGAACGGATAAACATAAAAGTGTGTAAAAAAATAATTGTCGGACTTTGTCCATTTCGTCACACACACACACACACACACACACACACACACACACACACACACACACACACACACACACATAATATATATATATATATATATATATGCAGAGTGTCCATAAAGTTAGTGTGCATTTTAAAAATTTATAACTTTATTTGTATTTGCGATAGAAATAATTTGTAAAAAGGATTAGAAAGAAGTAAATCTATATATTTATTAAGGATTTATTGAAATTTTATTTAAGTTTCCACATGTCCTCCATCATTAGCAATACAAAGGGTAATACGATTTTGCAGTTCACGGAAAACGTTTGCCAACTGATTTACAGTAATGCCTGAAATCACATTAGTTATTTTAGCTATACTTAAAACTAGGTACATTAATCTTTATAACATTTTTTACAGATTATTTCTATCGCAAATACAAATAAATTTATAAATTTTTTAAAGTGCACACGAACTTTATGGACACCCTGTATATATATATATATATATATATATATATATATATATATATATATATATATATATATATATATATACCAGGTAACCAAAAAAAGTTCTGTCCGTTTTCAAATGAAAAAAAGAAAACGCTTCACAGTATGTGTAACTTATATTTAGTCTTCAAAGTAATCGCCATCGGCGTCCAGCACCTTCTGCCAACGTGTCTCCAGCTGTTCAATGCCCTTGCGGTAGAACCGGGTGGTTTTGACGCAAAGAAGTCCGTGAGGGCTTTGCGCAAGTCTGCTTCATTGGTGAAGGATTTCTCACGAAGATAATTATCCAGGGAGTGGAAGAGGTGGTAATCGGATGGCGCAAGGTCAAGGGAATAAGGTGGATGGCACAACGTCTCCCACCCAAGTTGCTGTATGGTATCCCTGACCACTGGCGCGACATGCGGTCTGGCGTTGTCATGGAGGAAAAGCACACCTTTGCGATTCACCAGTGCTGGCTCCTTCTGGCTCGATGACTGTTGCACACGTTTCAATTACTGCGAGTATAGGTCTCCAGTGACCGTTTGGCCCGTTGGTAACACTTCATAATGAACCACTTGACGACCTGTCCACCAGACACAAAGCATAATCTTGCGTGGGTGCATAGGCTGTCTTGCGGTGTGAGTGACAGCATCCTGAGGAGACAACCAATGTTTGGAACGCTTGGGAGTTTCGTACAGAACCCAATTTCCATCACTAGTAAGCACTCGATTGAATAAGGATGTGGTACGGTGGCGAGAAAGCAGCGACACGCAGGCTACCACTCGTTGTCCCTTGTGAACTTCCAACAGAGTTTGCGGAACCCACTTGCTCAGTTTGTACGTCTTACCTAGGCGGTGCAGGTGACGTCTAACTGTTTCATCGGAAACGTTGAACTGCCTTACAAGTTCACCACACGTTAGACTACTGTCCTATTCAATGGCCGCCTTCAGGACTCCGTCATTCAAGACCTGTGGTTGTCCACTGCGAGGCTCATCATGGAGAGACAAATCTCCCGACTTGAATTTTCAAAACCAACGCCTTTCAGTACGTTCATCTACAGCACTATCCCCAAACGCTTGACATATTCGGCGACTTGATGCAGCTGCTGATAAGCCCACTTTGAAGTCGTAAAGCAAACAGCCCCGAACGAGATCTCTAGACACTTCCATCCTTCTCACAGCTGTCTGGCTTATAACTGATGGCCGGGCACGGTGCGCGTGTTTTTTTTTATAACGTCTGATGTTCCTACTTCCGCCTGTCTGAATTTGAAAACAATTGCTACACGCATTTCGTATATATTTCAACTTCATTCAATGACTAATCAAAAAACGGACAGAACTTTTTTGGTTACCTTGTATAAATATATATATATATATATATATATATATATATATATATATATATATATATATATATATATATACATACACAGTTGCGGCCAGAATGTTCAGAACGGCATTGTTTTCGTCAGAAAAGTAGGTATAAGTTTTTATCAAAGTTGTTTTATATTTTATAATTTTCACAGACAATAAATACGATATTAATTGTTATTATCTGAGATTTTGATCTAATTTGACAGGATAATACAAAAGTTATGGATGATTTATTTACTGCAAAACCCATGAGGCCAAAATTACCTTCTATGTTTATAATTACGTTCAATTTTCATCCAAATTTTAGTATATTTTAATTTTATATATATATATATATATATATATATATATAAAAGTGAACATAGAAGTCAACACTTAGAGGCGACAGTCTGTTTCATGCTAGTGCAATCGTCAGGCAACTATATATATATATATATATATATATATATATATATATATATATATATATATATATATATATATATATAAACTATGTATACACCTATGTATATAATGTCTATTCTGTTTCTATATATTTATTTACAGACATATTTCTTTTTGTATTTTTTATTAATGCTATAACTATTTAAATGTTATTACTATTATTATTATTTGTGTATATCATGTTTCCTGTTTTATATCCTGTAGAGCCGGGTCCAAATTATAGTCCTTAGACCCTATAGAAGAATTGTCATTTATTTGAAAGCACTTCGTATATGGGATCTTCCTATTAGGGCTACGTTCTGGGCAACTTTTATGTTGATTTGACCTGGCACACTGTTAGTAAAATTGTCCATTCCTTTTCGCACGAGCTCTACATTATTATTAATATTATTAATATTATTATTATTATTATTAATATTATTAATATTATTATTATTATTATTATTGGTCGCTTGTAAATTTCAAGATCAGCAGTGGCAGTTACTTAATGAGTCCATCTGTTGCGTACTTGGCGGATTATTTGGTTCGCGATCGCCTGTCGGAATAAATACTGTATGAATAAATACGAAATTGGAGGTCAATCCTCCCACGAATTCTGAAGTTAAAAAGAAGGTTCCGACATTACTTTTTCGTCCCTGAGCGGACAGTATCACGGCTACAACAAGCTTTTTTTTTAATCTTATCACCCCAAGCAAGGCTGGAAGCCACTAGCACGCAAGGGGTTACAGAAGGTTTGGAGCAAGAGCAGATAGGAGTGGTAAAAGAGAGGATGTGGAGAAAGATAGCGGATCGATCAAGGCAAGGGGGTTACAGAAGATTTGGAGCGAGAGCAGATAGGAATGAAAGGTGAAAGGATGTGGAGAAGGGAAGTGGATAGATCAAGGCAACTGGAGGTGTCGATTGACGTCACACTTAAATAGTTGGAGATTGTATTTGTCAGGGAAATAGGAATAAGGGAGGGAGTTCCACAGGCGAGATGTGCGAGACATGAAGCTATTGGAGTAGAAGAGACGTCTACATCTAACAGTTTCAACGGTGAAGGGGGTGGGAACGGGATGCCAGCCTCGTAGGACGTTTAAATTCATGAGGCCTAGGAACCAGCGAAAGCAGCTCATCGGAGCAATTACCGTGAAAGTATTTGTAAAAAAGACAGAGCGAGGCAACTTCGCGTCTGTGAGAGAGCGACTGCAGACGAGATGACAGATCAGGGCCAATTACATTGCATATCCGTCTCTGGATCTTATCAAGAACCCTGAGGCAAACAGCAGGGGCTCCAGACCATATACTCCATGCAAGAGCGAATGGTCGATTTATAGATTTGGAGGATCGATTCCGGGGAGAAAGATTTCCTGGCTCGGCACAGAGAGCCAACTTTCCTTGCGGTGGATGATGTAATTGACTCGATGTATTTGCTCCATCTCTGATGAGCGGACAGCATGAGACCGAGCAGCCGCAGAGAGGAGCTCTCGAGAAGTTGGATGGATCCCTGTGGTGGTTAATATAGAGCAGTTTTGTTTTAGAGGCGTTAAAGTTAACCATCCATTTCTTGCCCCAGTTCACAACCGATTGGAGGTCCTTTTCTAATCGAACTGCCAGGTTAACTTTGTC
Source organism: Acanthosepion esculentum (assembly GCA_964036315.1). NCBI lineage: Eukaryota > Metazoa > Mollusca > Cephalopoda > Sepiida > Sepiidae > Acanthosepion > Acanthosepion esculentum. The sequence continues at coordinate 19,547,737 of OZ038517.1, read as the reverse complement.
AGCATCACTAGATTTGTGTTTGAGGCAGGAGTAAATTGTGGTGTCGTCCGCATAGATGCCGACTTGGGAATCTATGGCGTCAGGAAGGTCGTTTATGAATATGAGGAACAGAGAAGGGCCTAGGATGGAGCCTTGAGGAACACCTGCATTAGTGGGATAGGAGCTGGAGATGAATCCACTGAGAACGACCTTCAATTCACGGTTTAACAGGAATGATTGTATTAGGTCAAACAATCGCCTTTTATTCCCATAACCCTGGAGCTTGCGAAGAAGGCCGGCATGCCAAACTCTATCAAACGCTTTGGAGATGTCTAGGGCCATGGCACGAGCTTCACCGTTATTATGAATAACTTGGTAGACAAATTCAGTGATGGCCGTAAGCAGATCGGCTGTAGATCGGGCAAAGCGGAAACGATACTGCTTGTCTGAGAGCAGATCATGGGATATCAGGTGATTAATCACTTCGGTGTTGATAAGGGCTTCGAAGACTTTGCCGAAGACGGGTAGGAGACTGATAGGAAGGTAATTAGAAGGGTCGGAGGGGTCACCAGAGTTCTTAAAGACAGGAACAATGGTTGAGGACTTCCAGCAGTCAGGAAAACAAAACTCCTTGAGGCAGAGGTTGTATAATTTAGAGAGATCAGGCGCCAGTTCAGGCGCGCATTTCTTCAGGACAATGGCTGGTATCCCGTCACCACCAGTAGCCTTGTGGTGATCTAATTTGGAAAAAATGCCTAATACCAACGACGGGGATATGTGCAATCCGCTCAAAAGGGCCTCAGTTCTGGGAGGGAAATCGGGCATGGGTACCCCGGAAGAGTCAAACGTTGAATTGGAAGAAAACCTCTGAGCAAAGCATTCAGCCTTGTCGGCAGATGTGGTCAGGACCTCAAACTGATTGTACAGGGGAGGAATGGAGGGTTTGCTATTGTTCAGAACGCTCTTGCAGAGGCGCCAATAATCTTTGGAGCCGAATTTGCGAGATGCAATACGTTCCTTCATCCGAGCAGCAAATAGTGACTTAGCTTCGTTGAGGATACGCTTACACTCGTTACGGGCAGAGGTAAATAGGCGTCTATTGCAGTCAGACATATCACTACGAAAACGGTGGAAGAAGTGGTTCCTATTGGAAATGGCGGCTGAGCAAGCAGCTGTGAACCAAGGGGAGGAGCGCGGTTTGACCTTGAATTTCCTTGAGGGGATGAAAGCGTCAATTCCAGCTTTAACCCAGGAAGAGACCTCTGAAGCACATTCTTGAATGGGGAGCTTAAATATAGCATCCCAGGGGACATCGTGGAGGAAATCACGAAACGAGTCCCAGTCAGCCCGTTGGTAGCAGAATGAGGTTCTGGTGGTAGGAGTCTCCTTGCAGGGGGTGGGGCTGAAGGAGATACTAACAGACACTACAGCATGATCGGAGTTACCGATAGGACAGAGCTGCGTGGCACTACAAGACACAGGGATGGAGGTAAAACACGGGTCGAGGAGTGAGGCCTTATAGTCCCGGTTGTAAGCAAAATGCGTGGGGAAATCAATTATCTGTGTGAGGGATTGAGAGACTGAAAAGTTGAGAGTATGAATGCCTGCGAGGTCGGTAGTAGCATTCTTAAGCCACTTGTGATGGGCGTTAAAATCGCCAAACACAAATATGTGAGCGAACGGATGGCGATAGAGGGCCTCCTCAATGCTGTCAGAAATGACATCGAGTATTCCACAATCCTGAGAGGTTGGAGAGCGATAGAGGAAGAAAAGTTAGCTTACAGCATTGAGAAGAGATAGCCGGAGACACAAGTACGAATGGTCCGGAGATTCGAGAGAGCAGTCTCTAGCCAGAGGGAGATGGTCCTTGACGTAGTCACCAAGGCCATGCATGTGGGTTAGAGAGTCTTTTCTGAAGAAAGGAAGGTATCCAGGGATCGAGAGATCAGGGGAAGGGATAGACGAGTCAAGATTGGTCTCACACAGGGCCAGTATATCCGGGCACTTTGTAATGAGGAAAGATTCCACACTGCAGAAGTTGGTTCTAATGCCACGGATGTTGGAGAAGGAAATATTTAAAGGTTTAGGTGATTTTTGGAGGGCTGGTTTAGGTTTATATTTATGGTTTTTGTAAGTCATGTGAATCATGTGAAATTGGTGTTGGAAGAAGAGAAGGCCTGAGTTAAAGGGAGTCGACGGTTATCACCCATGACGCGGGCAGAGAGAGTTTGGCACAGCCTGAATCATAATGTGGCCTCAGGGTTGCCCACCGGTGATGACTGCAGGGGCACCTATCCATGCGCGACATGGCACTACAGACACCCCGATATTAATCAACTGTTGATCAGAGCGGCCGCTCAAGACGCTACGCAAGAGTTAGGGCTCCTAACTACCAGTCGGAAACAGCAACCAGGGAACTGTCAACCGTGTACCCTCAGAATGAACAGGCAATGCCACAGACTGCACACATCACGGGAGAAACACAGCAGCACCAGTACAGAGAGAGAGAGAGAGAGAGAGAGAGAGAGAAAGATCCGGGAACCCCTTCCTAAACACGAAACAAGGTTTGAGCCTCTAATCGTGTCCAATAGAGTGGGGAGGAGTGTTGGACCGGCTCTGGCCTGGACCAGCTATGACTAGCTTAGACCAGCTCAGACAAGTTATGACCAGCTTAGACCAGCGACCGGAGTGAAAACACTCGGGTCCCTACGTTAAAAACCGACCTTGTGTCACAACCTGACTCAGTGGGGGTCAAGTAATATTTAGCCCCCCACAAAGGTTATATGTGGCACAAGGCCGGGTTTAATACGGGTTTTCCGAGCCCGTTGGCTCGGCCAAAAATACTCCCTATTGGAAACCGTAGCAACAGGTTCAGGGACAGTCTACCTCCCCGAACGATACTCTGCCCTTCGGCTGAGCCTCGTCCGGGTTTCTCTCTGCCCGAAGGCAGAGAGTTCGACCAAATAACTCGACACGGGACCAGTGGGGGGGTAAAGTAAATACACTTTATAGTAATTCATGCTATGAAAGTTCAATATCTGGATTATACATTATCTGCTTGTAAGCTTTTCATGTTTAACTAATTTGCATATTGATTCTTAAAAAGTTTATTTCATTAATTAACTGTTCTTCATTATTTTGCATTTACTCAAGGATTGTTTTGATTTTGATATCAAAAAATATTTCTGTTTAGGAAAAATAGTGTTTGTAATATGCATTTTACTTGACCTTCATCTATTTGTAAAACTTTCCTAAACTACAACAATATATAACATATATATATATATATATATCGCTCGGATAAAAAGATACATTCGGACAGTTTTTATATAATTTATCATCTGAAAAGAAAAACATGATTAGATCGCACGAGAAATTATATAAAAAACTAAATAAAATCACCATGGCAGTCGTTTTTAATGAAATGTGCATGAAAGAAGGATTGCTGCCTAAATACACAAACATATATATATATATATATACATGAAGAAATATAGTCTTAAGGTGTGTTATATTTATGGGATAAAGTGCTCAATATCAGAGATGGAGCGTGTGTAAATATAAAAGTGAAGAGAAGTCAACACTCAAAGGCGACAGTCTGCTTCATGCTAGACTCAATCGTCAGGCCATATATATATGTATATATATATATATATATAGATAATATTAGTGGTCAATATATATATATATATATATATATATATATATATATATATATATATATATATATATATATATATATATATAAATTTCCAAGAGGATAGAATCCAGGTAGAACTCAATGTCCAAGACAGAGTAATAATATAATAAAAAGGCTTAAACACTAATATTCCATGGTTATAATTTATTACATTGGAATCGTAATCACGATCCAATTCATCAGACATGCAGATTCAACATTTTTTGAATTTGTACGTCTGATAAATTGGATCGTGATTACGATTCCAATGTAATAAATTATAACCATGGAATATTAGTGTTTAAGCCTTTTTATTATATATATATCTATATCTATCTATCTATCTATCTATCTATCTATCTATCTATATGGAGCACCGTCTTTTTGAAAATAAAAGCAAAAATACTAAGGAACTCCGGATTATTTACCTAACGTGTTCTTTCCTATTTTTCTGTATACCTGCACACACACACACACACACACACACACACACACACACACACACACACACACACACACACACACACACATATATATATATATATATATATATATATATATATAAATTTATGACAGGTTGGGTGTTTTGATTAAGTTTTTTTTATATAATTTCTCATGTGAACTTATAATTTTTTTTCTTTTCAGTAGATAGAATTATATAAAAACTGTCTAAATGTTATACTTTTCCGTGCGCTTTCGGCTATTCATTTAGACATTTTCAAGGATGAAATATATTCACTGTTGAATAGAAATAGACTGGTGTAGGTATGTATTTATATAATGTTTCTTTTCAAAACACGGTCGACATATTGTGTTCATGTTTATAGTTGATATTATTGAGTGTAGGTTTTGTTTTTATTAATAAGGCTTCCATTATTTTTAGCCTTTTTTTTACGTGTAGACGATGCTATTATAGTTGTATTATCGACAAGTATTTTGCAAATAGGTTCCAGTAAATGTATAGCGGAAAGCGCTCTGAAAAATATAACATTTCGACAGTTTTTATATAATTTATCTACTGAAAAGAAAAAAAAAATTATAAGATCACATGACAAATTATATTAAAAAAAATGTAATCAAAGCATCCCGCCTGCCATATTTAATGTAACTTGCACATATATATATATATATATATATATATATATATATATATATATATATATATATATATATATATATATATATGTATGCAGGTGTGCAGTGAAATAGGAAAGAACACGTTAGGTAGATAATCCGGTGTTCCTTAATATTTAGCTTTATTTTCAAAAGGACAGTGCTCCATACAGAAGTAGAGCTTATATTATAATAATATTTTTAGTTTTTAAAAATATGATTCCTCCGCTACATAAGAGTTCTCATGTTTCAAAAGCGAGAGCCGAGACCCCTAACATAATTTTTTAAGTTATGTAGAGTTAAGGTGTCTGGTCGCTTCCTTGTCAAGCGAGAATTTGGGAATAAGCTATCTTTTGGTTAGCTAGTGTTTATAAGTACGGTATCATTGGAACACTCTCGCTTTTGAAACATGAGAACTCTTATGTAGCGGAGGAATCATATTTTTAAAAACTAAAAATATTATTATAATATATATATATATATATATATATATATATATATATATATATATATATATATATTATATAACGACATATAATAAAAAACTTAATCAAAGCACTTTGTCTGTTATATTTAATGAAACTTGCATGAAAGAAGGATTGTTGCCTAAATACACACTATATATATATATTGTCATCCATAGACAGACTGTTTCGCTGTATCACAGCTCATCAGTGCGGCTAGACGTCCAGCTGCCTCTAGCTAGTATCGAAACCCATGTATCTATATATTTTTGTGTGTTTGTCACCGAAATCTTTGTGTTCACAAAGTTGACCTTGAAAACGTCGCTTTATTAAAAAGAATGAAAATAATTTACTGAGAGTGCCATTAAAAATGCCGAGTCCCCGGGGTGGTGAATATATGGCCAGCTTACTTCAGCCTATCACGTGTTCTTATTATACTGATTTTGAAAAAAAAATCGATGTGGGATACAAACAAAGACCGAGTTGACAGTAGTGAAATATAATTCTAAAGATGAAGCAGTTCCGATAAGAAAAAAGAAAAGAAACAAAAAAAAAAGGAAAAGAATTTTTCTTCATATTCTGAACGCAAATGCCGTTCTGTCACGTGTGTTTAGATTTGGTTGAAATAAAATCCATTTTTCTGGTGATGATGTTTGATCGGCGAAACATGTCAAGATAAAAGTTTTTCAAAGTGTCATTTATTTAATATATGCGTATATGTATGCGTGTGTGTGAGTGTGTTTTAAACCTTATTAATATCCATATATTTATTGTGCGTGTCTGCGTCTGTGTGTCTATGCGTCTTTATGTGAATGCGTGTGTGTGTGTGTGTGTGTGTGTATATATGTGTACGTGTGTGTGAGTGTGTTTATTCCTATATAACCTTATTAATATCCATATATTTATTGTGTGTGTCTGCGTCTGTGTGTCTATGCCTCTTTATGTGAATGTGTGTGTGTGTGTGTGTGTGTGTATATGTATACGTGTGTGTGAGTGTGTTTATTCCTATATAACCTTAATAATATCCATATATTTATTGTGTGTGTCTGCGTCTGTGTGTGTATACGTCTCTGTGTGAGTGTGTGTATGCTGTGTGTGAGTGCATGTGCGTGTTTATTCATATACAATCTTAATAACTGTAATACGTTTAATATGTCTATGTGTGAGTCTGTTCATGAATGCGTTTGAGTGTGTGCGTGTATATGTGTGCGTTTATTCATATATATTCTTAACAATTATCATAAATTTATGTGTGTGCTCGTATGTGTGCGAATGTGTTTATTTGCATATAATCTTCCTAATTTCATACATTTGATATATATTGATATATATGTGTGTATGCGTGAGTGTACGTGCATATATTTAATGTGTGTGTATGCGTCTGTCTGTCTATGCATCTGTGTGTGAGTGTGCGTATCCTGTGTGTATTTGAGTCTGTGTGCGCGTTTATTCATATACAGTCTTAATAAATGTAATACATTTAATATAGATGTGTGCGCGTATGGGTATGTTTGTGTATGTGTGTGCTTATATGTGTGTGAGTGTGTTTATTCGTATATAATCTTTATAATTGTCATATAATTAATATGTGTGCATGTACATTCTTCGGGATGTGTGTATGCGTGTGTTTCTATGCATGTGTGTGCGTACGTGCGTGTTTCTTCGTATATAATGTTAATAATTGTCATATATTTAATATATGTGCATGTATGCGAGTGTGTTTATGTGTGCGAGTGTGTGTGCGTGTACGTGTGTGTTTAATCGTATTATATATGTGTGTGTGTGTGTGTGTATGTATTCTTTCTTTATTCATTCCTATATATATATATATATATATATATATATATATATATATGTTGTTTCATATTTAAATGAGGAATGGAATTTTAAAATATTTTCCTTTCCAAATCCAAGAAGAACAGACCTACTTCTGATAGCAGCAGGTCTTCAGAAAACCGAGAAACACATCCACACATATTATATATATATATATATATATATATATATATATATATATATATATATATATATATATATACATCTACACATATTATATATATATATATATATATATATATATATATATATATATATATAATGCCTTAAAGTAAAAAAAATAACAAAAAACTGACAAAGACATAGACACACAGACAATTCATCTATATATATATATATATATATATATATATGTAAAATGCCTTAAAGTAAAAAAAATAAAAAACTGAGAAACACAGACACACACTATATATATATATATATATATATATATATATATATATATATATATATATATATATATATATATATATATATATATATATATATGGTGAAGTGCGTGTTTGAAGAAAGAAGAGGCATAAAATATTATGAAAACAGCGGTGTACTTACCGAAAAGGCAAGCAAGAATTTCCAAAGCGAAATGCCTCGTGATAATTGACGAGGCCATATCTCTGATAGTGTAGCTAACTTGAAGTATCGTTGAATGAATAAACGTTTATTCTCCACTTCATAACACGAGCTTCAGTCCTTGCTTCCGTCTGTCTGTGTGTCAACGTATATCCGTCACTTGTGAATTTGTTTATTTATTTATTTTCCTTTCGATTTTTTTCCTTTATTTCCTTTTTTTTTAAAAAGTTTTGTCTCGGTGTCCATCAGTCAGGGACCGCATTTATAAACGCTCCAGAAAGAATTTCGTATCACCATCCTTCAAGATACATTTGTCTCTTTACTCACATGCCCTTCCTCCCCGCGCCGCATTCTTCTTCTTCTTCTTCTTCTTCTTCTTCTTCTTCTTCTTCTTCACTCACTAAGTCTCATAAATAACGTCCATCTTCGCTAATTCTTTCTTCCTAGTTTGGATTAGGCGGAACGTAAGGCATTCTTTTTCGACTACCAACTAAATCCGAAAAACATATTTTCTACGTAAGCAATATTTGATTAATAAGAGGTAACTTTAATATCAGTCTATATTTATGAGATGAGGTATTATATACACTATTTACCTTATTCGGACTATTGTCCTCATCTTTGTTGCCATATTGATCACAACGCTTCGGACTTTCAGTATCTATCTATATATCTGAGATGAGGTATTATGTACATTATTTACATTATTCGGACTATTGTCCTCATCATTGTTGCCATATTTATCACAACGTTTCGGCCTTTCAGTATCTGACTATATTTCTGAGATGAGGTATTATGCACACTATTTACATTATTCGACCTATTGTCCTCATCTTTGTCGCCATATTTATTACAACGTTTCAGCCTTTCAGTATCTGTCTATATTTCTGAGGTGAGGTATTATGTACATTATTTACATTATTCGGACTATTGTCCTCATCATTGTTGCCATATTTATCACAACGTTTCGGCCTTTCAGTATCTGTCTATATTTCTGAGATGAGGTATTATGCACACTATTTACATTATTCGACCTATTGTCCTCATCTTTGTCGCCATATTTATTACAACGTTTCGGCCTTTCAGTATCTGTCTATATTTCTGAGATGAGGTATTATGTACACTATTTACCTTATTCGGACTACTGTCCTTATCTTTGTCGCCATATTTATCACAACGTTTCGGCCCTTCAGTATCTGTTTATATTTCTGAGATGAGGTATTATGTACACTATTTACATTATTCGGACTATTGTCCTCATCTTTGTCGCCATACTTATTACACCGCTTCGGTCGTTGTACGCTCCGGCCTTCTTCAGTTGTTTGGAATGTCGAACTGACCGCTTTATTTTGTTCACTGGGGTAAACTATTCTAGTTCCACGTGCCAATAGATGTCAGTTATCAGTTATCTTCTGTTAATTCCCCTCTCCAAGTTCTCCACCGCCTTAACCAGGTATTGAACTCACACTCTTTAAGTTCTGTCACTGGATCTAACCAACGCCTTTGTCCACTGTGACATGTGAGGACACATGGCACAGTGCATAAAGGCTTTGGTTAAATTAACAGGAGATAACTGTTAACTAATAAACATTAAACATGGCGCGTGGAACTAGAACAGTCTACCCCAGTGAGCGAAATAAAGGGTTCAGTTCGACAATACAACCACCTGAAGAAGGCCGGAGCGCACAACGGCCGAAACGTTGTAATAAATATAGCGAAAAAGATGAGGACAATAGTCCGAATAATGTAAATAAGGCAACTTGAACATCGTTTTTTTTTTAATCATTTCTCCCCATGCAAGGCAGTAAAGCCACTAAGACACAAAGGGTTAATGAGTGTGAAATAATAAGAAAAATAGAGAAACATTATTATGGAGCGATACCAATAGGAGAGTAATCAAGAAGACAGTAGATAACGATTGATTATTACATTTAAATAATTGAAGATCAATGTCGGCCATTAAATCTTTTTGCAAAATCTACCTTAGAAAAACTAAATTATTTAAGAGATACGTGCTTGTTACTTGTCACAAGAAAGTGCAATCCACGAAATTGATTAATATCTTCGATGAAAAATAAATGTATTTAGATTCTTAAACAATTGAATAATACACAGTTGAGAAAGAACAAACACGTTAGAATGTGGCATTCGTTGTCAGAATAAAAGAGAAAGATTTGAATGAAATTATTTCATAAATATATTGGGATTTACTAGAACTTAATTATGATACAGTCCCTAACCCTAACCCTAACCCTGCCCGAAGAAGAATGATGCAAACATCAAATGAAAATAAACGATCCATATTTGAATAAAATCGTTTCCAGTCATTATATTCAAATTTTCATATACCTAAGTAATTAATATAGCCTGCTCATAAAAGAATGTCGATTGTATAAAGCAGACGTTATTAAAATAAGGGATTCATATTGGAATAAAATCGTTTCCAGTGAATATATTCAAATTTTCATATACCTAACTAATTAATATAGCCTGCTCATAAAAGAATGTCGATTGTATAAAGCAGGCGTTAAATAAGGGATCCATATTTGGATAAAATCGTTTTCAGTCATTATATTCAAATTTTCATATACTTAATAACTAAGTAATATAGCCTGCTCATAAAAGAATGTCGATTGTATAAAGCAGACGTTATTAAAATAAGGCATCCATATTGGAATAAAATCGGTATCAGTTAATATATTCGGATTTTCATGGACAGTGCTGTATAATATCGTCTGTTTATAAAAGAATATCAATTGTTGTATGAAGCAGACATTATTTAAATAAAGGATCTTTTAATTGTTTCAAGTGGCCATTCTATTTTTATTGATTAAACAGCGTTTATTATGTCCATCGTCCTGCGCATTCGAGAAATCCTGACAAAGAAAATATTTTCCTCGGCAGAGATTGAACTTGTGTCCTCTTTTGTAGAGGAAACCCCCGTCTGATCCGGCGCAGGTTCAATTCCTGCCGAGGAACATACTTTTTCACTCGGATTTCTCGAATGCGCAGGACAATTGACGTAATACAGACTGTTTAACAGATAAACATTGAGCTGACCACTATAATAACGTTTGTAATAATATATATATAATGCCGGATTAAAAATAACATCAGTCATCCAAAAATTCGCTAAAAATGAACATATATGATGATAAATGCCCAAACATTAATAAAAACAAAGTTTTATCTTCAATATTTTTGTATTGAA
>OZ038517.1:19521885-19529385 GCA_964036315.1 Acanthosepion esculentum | reverse complement strand
AGAAAAAAGGGTGCATATTTAGAACCAGTGTGAACATACTGAAAAAGAAGAGCTTAGAAAATTTGAAACCTACATTAGCTAAGGATCGTTGATTAATTTGAAACTTTTAAAACCATTTATTCTATATTCTATATTATCACTTGACAAGACACAAGAAGTGTTGAAACAAAATGGCTACTTTTGTCGTGATTTTATAACATATTTATGTTGTAATATTCAAATAAATAATTATATATATATATATATATATATATATATATATATATATATATATATATAATTATTTATTTGAATATTACAACATAAATATGTTATAAAATCACGACAAAAGTAGCCATTTTGTTTCAACACTTCTTGTGTCTTGTCAAGTGATAGTATAGAATATAGAATCTATATTCTATACTATCACTTGACAAGACACAAGAAGTGTTGAAACAAAATGGCTACTTTTGTCGTGATTTTATAACATATTTATGTTGTAATATTCAAATAAATAATTATATATATATATATATATATATATATATCAAATGCAAAAAGGGTAAGGGAAAACAGCAGGCAACGAGAAACGAGATTGTATGAATGGATAACGATACGAGGTGGGTGAGATATATCGTGCAAAGGGAAACCTTATTAGGAGGTAAAAGGATAGGAAGCAGTGAAGAGCCATATTCGCATAGTTCTTGATGGGATAAAGAAGAAGAAGAAGAAGAAGAAGAAGAAGAAGAAGAAGAAGAAGAAGAATGTGTTTCCGAGTCGGTCACAAATATCGCCAACAATTTCAGACCCCCCAATTATGTACGTTAATCTCTCCTTGTCACATTTAGATTCCTGGTGGATCTTTTCTTCAGTGTCAATAAAGAAACATAAAGACATTCTCTTCCAGTCTGTCGCCATCTCCTTGGCGAATGTTCGGAAAAAAACTGCGTTCTTTAGTCCCGCCAGTACACATATTTACTGCCAGGACACGACATGTCTATTTCCACTGAGGTGAATCACCGTCATTTTCCGAATGTAAGGTGGAAGTTCCACCCCGTCAGCATTTCCCAACAACTGCAACTGCGTGTATGCTTGCCTGAACACGGCAATCTTAAACTCATCTAGTCAAGAATAAAACATTATCTATCCTTCTTATCCTTATACACCCTTGTGCAAATTAATGAAACAGCCGCTTTAGTTTCCTTTCTTTCATCACACGGTCAGTTTTAGAGCCACTGGAGGGACAGGGTGTAATCGATTTCTATTTTTTTCCTCAGATTAGGTCATTTGCAGTGGTGTGCAGTAATATGAATCTATTTTCGGGGTGTATGATGAAATTTATTTGGACTTGAAAAATATTGCGTCATCCGTGATTGCATCAGATTTTTATCATGCTTAGACACTATTGTCTCTACTGTCGATTAGTTGTCTTACGCCCATTGTCTGCGATGGACGTTACTCCAAGGAAGCGTACGAAAATTGTAACGCTGCACGAACACAATGGCACGCCTTACCAGTGAGCAAATCAAAGTACTAGAGACTTACCCGGAAAATCTGATTTAAATCCAATCGAGAATCCGTGGTCAATCTGCAAGGAACGACTTCATGGAATGTACATACGAAGTACAAATATGCGTACTGGGCTATGTTTCATTGGAAAAATACGAAAAAAATAGTAAATAATAACGGAATTATTCGTTTTGTTTCAATTAATTTGCACATGGGCATATATATATATATACACACACACACACACACACACATATATATATATATATATATATATATATATATATATATATATATATATATATATATATAGAGAGAGAGAGAGAGAGAGAGAGAGAGAGAGAGAGTGATAGAGAGACGTATTTTTTATTTCTTGAAATGTACACTTAGAATCTAACCCGGTTTCTCTTCGTTCACCATATTACCCTTTCAACGGCAGCACTCTAGCTTGAGGGTCGCTCGAAGCTTGTTGTGGGTGAATGTTAGTATTAACTCCGCCAGTTATTTGGGGAAAAAGTTTCATTTTCAAACGAATATTTTAATTTGTTTTTAATATATTAACTAAGAAACTGAGGTAGGTACCTTGAAGTACCCGAATGGTGGCTAACAGCTCTGCTATAGACTGGCTCGGAAACTCTCCTGATTTAAATCCAATCGAGAATTTGTAGTCAATTGGACATACAAAGTACTAATATGTGCACTGGGTTATGTTTCATTGGAAAAATACAAAAAAAAACAGTAAATAATAACTGAATTATTTGTTTTGTTTCAATTAATTTGCACATGGGTATATATATATATATATATATATATATATATATATATATATATATATATAGAGAGAGAGAGAGAGAGAGAGAGAGAGAGAGAGAGAGAGAGTGGTTTATTTTATTTTAATCGAATCTAACCTGGTTTCTCCTCGTTCACCATAACCCTTTTAACGGCAGCACTGTACCTTGAGAGTCACTCGAAGCTTGTATTGGGTGAATCTTAGTATTAAACCCCGCCAGTTATTTTGGGGAAAAAAAGTTTCATTTTCAAACGAATATTTTAATTTGTTTTTAAAGTTGGCTCCCTGTTTTTTCTAGCCGGAGTCGATCCTTCAAACCTACAAATCAACCATTCGCCCTTGCATGGAGTATTGCTGCCATATATGGTCTGGAGCCCCTTCTAATTGTCTCAATATCATTGATAAAATCCAAAGACGGATATGCAATATAATTGGCCCTGAACTGGCATCTCGTCTGCAGTCGCTCTCTCACAGCCCCCCTCTGTCTTTTTTACAAATGCCTTCACGGTAACTGCTCCGATGAGCTGCTTTCGCTGGTTTCCAGACTTCTTAATTTTAAGCGTTCAACTCGGCTGGCATCTCGCTCTCACCCTTTCACTGTCGAAAATGTTAAATGCAGCCGTCTCTTCTACTCCAATGCCTTCATGTCTCGCACTTCTCGCCTGTGTAACTCCGTCCCCATTTCTTGTTTCCCTGATAGCTATAATCTCCAACTATTCAAATGTAATGTCAATCGACGTCTCCAGATGCCCTGACATATCCCATATCTTGCCCTTTATCCTTTACGTCTATCCCTCCTATTTGCTCTCACCCCAACTTTCTGTAACCCCTAGCGTGCTTCCCGTCTTACTTGGGGTGAAACACTTATATATATATATATATATATATATATATATATATATATATATATATATATATATATATATATATATTAACTAAGGAACTGAGGCACTTTGAAGTACCCGAGCGGTGGCTAACACCTCTACCAGACGTAGGAGTTGACAGTTGGACTTGTTTCAAGATCAGAATGGCATAAAACGGAATCAATATCGACATATAAACACGTCTGTAGCTGGTGTTTGAGCATTATGTTTCGGGCGCGTTTATTCGTCCGTATCTAAAAAAGATACTTTCGGACAAAACGTAGATACACATGTCTACGCCGTTGAAAGGTGTTAAATTATTGGAATCATTTGTTTTTGTTTCAGATCATATCACACACATCAGTTAGTGAACCTCTTTTATTAATTTCACATGAGTATCGCACTTTCTCTCGTAGATAACGGCATTGAACTTTTTTCTCTGTGTACTTCATTATCAGCGTTACAGATGACAGAGTCAAATGCATAAACCTTTCTAACACACCCCGGCACAGATCAATGCCCGTATCCTACCAGCGAGGCTTACAACAACCTGATTACATCCCCAACAGAGGATTAAAAAAGAGACGTCTTCTGGGCGGATAACTTCAAATTAGAGTATAAACACGAACTACATTTTATACTAAATTACAAGGTAACGCTTCCGACGTTTCACTGTTGAAACTGTTAAATGCAGACGTCTCTTCCTACTCCAATAGCTTCATAATCTCGCACCTCTCACCTGTGGAACTCCCTTCATTATTCCTGTCTCCCTGACAACTATAATCTCCAACTATTCAAATGTAATGTCAATCGACATCTCCAGTTGGCTCTTTGACTCCTCTCTGCTCTCCCTCCAAATCTTCTGTAACCCCTTGCCTTCATCTATCCACTATCCTTCTCCACATCCTTTCCTCTTTCACTCCTATCTGCTCTCGCTCCAAATCTTCTGTAACCCCTTGCCTTTATCTATCCACTATCCTTCTCCTCATCCTTTCCTCTTTCACTCCTATCTGCTCTCGCTCCAAATCTTCTGTAACCCCTTGCCTTCATCTATCCACTATCCTTCTCCACATCCTTTCCTCTTTCACTCCTATCTGCTCTCGCTCCAAATCTTCTGTAACCCCTTGCCTTCATCCATCCACTATCCTTCTCCACATCCTTTCCTCTTTCACTCCTATCTGCTCTCGCTCCAAATCTTCTGTAACCCCTTGCCTTTATCTATCCACTATCCTTCTCCTCATCCTTTCCTCTTTCACTCCTATCTGCTCTCGCTCCAAATCTTCTGTAACCCCTTGCCTTCATCTATCCACTATCCTTCTCCACATCCTTTCCTCTTTCACTCCTATCTGCTCTCGCTCCAAATCTTCTGTAACCCCTTGCCTTTATCTATCCACTATCCTTCTCCACATCCTATCCTCTAACACTCCTATCTGCTCTCGCTCCAAATCTTCTGTAACCCCTTGCGTGCTAGTGGCTTCCAGCCTTGCTTGGGGTGAAAAGCTTAAAAAAAAACTAAAAAAAACAAGAACCGTTTTTACCGTTTATTTGTTAGAAAAAAAAGTATACAGCAAATTTACATACCGTTTTTATTTTTTTTTTAAATTATTGGAATCTTTTTTATTTTCAGTACACATTACACATATCAGTCAGTGACTCTCTACCTTGAGCGGTTCTCGGGCTTTTTATTGGTTGAACTGTTTAATCTACGTTAAAAATGACATCTTCCGGATGTCCGCCATTTTGTATAAGTGAAGAGCACGTAGTAGCAGCTTTCATATCTGTGCTAGCAATCTTCTGTCTGCGGTATAAAAATAGAAATTAGTTAAAAAAAAAAACGAAAAAACTCATGACAGTTCTTTGCTTTCTCCGCTTATATAGAGGGGCATTCATTTTTCTTATCCCGTTATGATCTTATTATGTATCGCGACGCTTATAACTTGCCACCTTTGCTATCTTCAAATGTTTTATCTTCAAATCTTTCCCTGAGATCATCAAAAATAGTTTTGACTTATCATAAACGAGACTTTCACTTGCTTAAGTCTTTCACACACCCAATTAATAATGCCACCATTTATGTTATTAATTTAACACTAGTATCGCACTTTTTCTTGTTGATAACGGCATTGGACTTCTTTTTTGTTGTTCATTATCAGTGTTACAGATGATGGAGTCAAATGCATGACCCTATTAACACGCATCGGCACAGATCAATTCCCATACCCAACCAGCGTGGCTTAGAATACCCTGATCACATCCCCAACTGAGGATTAAGATCTACCCTTAAAAAAGGGGGCGACTTCTGAGCGGATAACTGCAAATAAACACTACATTTTAGACTAATTTACAAGGTAACCAAAAAGTTCTTACCGTTTTTTTATTAGAAAAAAAGTATACAGAAAATTTGAAATACCGTTTTTATTTTTTTTTAAATATTAGAATCGTTTGTTTTTGTTTTAGTACGCATCACACCCATTAGTCAGTGACCCTCTGACTTTTAGTGTTTCTCGGGCCTTGTATTGGTTGAACTGTCTAATCTATGTTGAAAATGAGATCTTTAGGATATTAACCGTTTTAGACATTATTCGGACTATTGTCCTCATCTTTGTCGCCATATTTATTACAAGGTTTCGGCCGTTGTACGCTCCGGCCTTCTCCAGAGGGTTGGAATGTCGAACTGAATGAATGTCAGTTATCAGTCATATCCAGTTAGTTTCCTTCTGAAAGTTTTCCACTGCCTTAAACGGGCATTGAACTCACACTCATTTAGGTCCTGTCAATGGATCTAACTAACGCCTTTATACACTGTGCCATGTGTCTTTGAGGATACCTGTGTATGAATTTCTGGGTATTATAATCCTAATGTTTTCAGCAACCGTTTTTTACCAGTGCTCATACTGCAATTTTTGTTGTTATCAATTCACGTTTTTACCAGAGCTCATATTGCAATTTTTATTGTTATTATCGCTTTTCTCTGGCACTCCTTATTACTGGTTCCCATATTGTATTCATTTCTATGCTTGGTCGGCTCAGGTGATTTTGTGGCCTAGCATATGTGCTGATTACATAAGTTTAAACATGATACGTAGAACTACTACTCCAGAGAGGGAAATAAAGAGTTCAGTTCGACTTTCCAAACACCTGAAGAAGGCTGGAGCTTACAACGGGCGAAACGTTGTAATAAATATGGCGACAAAGATGAGGACACTAGTCCGTATAATATAAATAGTGTATATAATACCTCATCTCAGAAATATAGACAGATACTGCAAGGTTGAAACGTTGTAATAAATATGGCGACAAAGATGAGGACAATAGTCCGAATAATGTAAATAGTGTACATAATACCTCATCTCAGAAATATAGACAGATACTGAAAGGCCGAAACGCTGTAATGAATATGGCGACAAAGATGAGGACAATAGTCCGAATAATGTAAATAGTGTACATAATAACTCATCTCAGAAATATAGACAGATACTGAAAGGACGAAACTTTGTAATAAATATGGTGACAAAGATGAGTACAATAGTCCGAATAATGTAAATAGTGTACATAATACCTCATCTCACAAATATAGACAGATACTGAAGGGCCGAAACGTTGTAATAAATATGGCGACAAAGATGAGGACAATAGTCCGAATAATGTAAATAGTGTACATAATACCTCATCTCAGAAATATAGACAGATACTGAAGGGCCGAAACGTTGTAATAAATATGGCGACAAAGATGAGGACAATAGTCCGAATAATGTAAATAGTGTACATAATACCTCATGTCAGAAATATAGACAGATACTGAAGGGCCGAAACGTTGTAATAAATATGGCGACAAAGATGAGGACAATAGTCCGAATAATGTAAATAGTGTACATAATACCTCATCTCAGAAATATAGACAGATACTGAAGGGCCGAAACGTTGTAATAAATATGGCGACAATGATGAGGACAATAGTCCGAATAATGTAAATAGTGTACATAATACCTCATCTCAGAAATATAGACAGATACTGAAGGGCCGAAACGTTGTAATAAATATGGCGACGAAGATGAGGACAATAGTCCGAATAATATAAATAGTGTACATAATACATCATCTCAGAAATATAGACAGATACTGAAAAGCCGAAAAGTTGTAATAAATATGGCGACAAAGATGAGGACAATAGTCCGAATAATGTAAATAATGTACATAATACCTCATCTCAGAAATATAGACAGATACTGAAGGGCCGAAACGTTGTAATAAATATGGCGACAAAGATGAGGACAATAGTCCGAATAATGTAAATAGTGTACATAATACCTCATGTCAGAAATATAGACAGATACTGAAGGGCCGAAACGTTGTAATAAA
>OZ038517.1:19491885-19514385 GCA_964036315.1 Acanthosepion esculentum | reverse complement strand
TACAACGGTCGAAATGTTCTAAATATGGCAATGAAGATAAGGATAAGAGTCCGAATAATGTACATAATGCAAGTAATCATAATACGTCATCCTATCAGGGTTTTTCTTATCTGAGTCCATTCTACCCATCTCCAAATCTACCACTCGTCCATGCAAGGAATACTGTTACCATATATGGTATGCTGTTCCTCCTGTTCATCTCGAGGTTCTCGACAAAATCCAAAGATGGATCTGCAATGTGATAGGACCTGACTTGGCACCTTGACACCAGTCGCTTTCTCACAGACGTGAAGTGTTTTCTCTCAAACTTTTCTACAAATATTTTCATGGCATATTCTCTGGTGCCCCGACTGCTACTAGGCTGGCATCTAGGTCACACCTTTTCACTGTCGAAACAGGTAAATGCAACCCCCTCTTCCACTCCAACAGCTTCTCTCGGCCTTCCTGAAAGTGGAACTCCCTTCCTATTACTTGCTTCCCTGATAACTACAATCTTCAAAAATTTAAATGCAATGCCAATCGACATCTTCTGATGCATGGATACTCGTTCTTTTTAGCTTTTTCTGAATCCCCCACACCCATACCCAGTCTTTTCTCTTACCATCACTTTTGCGCAATAGTGGCATTCACGCCTTCTTTGGGGTGAAATGCTAAAAAAAAAAAAAATTTTTTTTTGTTTGTTGTTGTTTTTATTTGCCGTAAAATGTTCTCGTTAGTCAAATGTTCACCTAATCGAGAGTCGCGTTTTCATATATTAGTATCGATTAAGCACTCCAGTTTACGAATTTGAATTGTTTTTTTTTTAATTTTATTTCAGTTTTTTTATTTACAGTGGCATGTTTTGTTTTAGCTTCAGTACGGGGATCAATTTGAAATAGATTTAATTCTCTTTCTTTTTTATATTAATAACATTCTTTTTATTTATATTAATATTTTTATTTATAGTAATATTTTTATTTATATTAATATTTTTATATTAATATTTATATTTATATTAATATTTTTTATATTAATATTTTTATTTATATTAATATTTTTATATTAATATTTTTATTTATATTAATTTTAAAAAAAATATTTTTTATATTTGCAATAGATTTAATAACATTCTCTTTCTTTTTTATATTAATAACATTCTTTTTATTTATATTAATATTTTTATATTAATATTTATATTTATATTAATATTTTTTATATTAATATTTTTATTTATATTAATATTTTTTATATTAATATTTTTATTTATATTAATTTTTAAAAAAATATTTTTTATATTTGCAATAGATTTAATAACATTCTCTTTCTTTTTTATATTAATAACATTCTTTTTATTTATATTAATATTTTTATATTAATATTTATATTTATATTAATATTTTTTATATTAATATTTTTATTTATATTAATATTTTTTTATATTAATATTTTTATTTATATTAATTTTTAAAAAAATATTTTTTATATTTGCAATAGATTTAATAACATTCTCTTTCTTTTTTATATTAATAACATTCTTTTTATTTATATTAATATTTTTATATTAATATTTATATTTATATTAATATTTTTTATATTAATATTTTTATTTATATTAATATTTTTTATATTAATATTTTTATTTATATTAATATTTTTCTATTAATATTTTATCTATATTAACATTTTTTCTATTAATATTTTTTATTTGTATTAGTATTTTTATTTTTATTTATATTAATATTTTTTTATATTAATAATTTTTATTTATATTAATATTTTCTATATTAATATTTTTATTTTTAGTAATATTTTTATTTATAGTAATATTTTTATTTATATTAATGTATTTATTTATATTAATATTTTTTATATTAATAACATTATTTTTATTTAATAACATTCTTTTTCTTTTTTATACTCTAAAGTAATATGAAAAAAATATTTCTATTTGCAGTTCTGACTGTACAGCTCCATCCTTTCTCTAAACGGTCCCAATAAACTGTAGATAAGGCAAAGAAGAATTTGGTCATTTGCTTAGGTTTTAGGATGTGGCTCTTATCGAGAATTTTGTTATACACACCCTCGTATATTTTGTTCTCTGTCTTCTATATACTGTGGCGCCTCATAAAGTAGGCGATCATGGCTCGCCACAACTACCGTATTTTCCGGCTTACAAGACGCATTTTTTCTAAAAAATACCCTGAAAAATACGTGTCCGTCTTCCAAGACGAATGTAACGCAACTCCCAGGCTGAAGTAACTTCGGATGGTCACCTAATTGGCCTGAATGGTAGGGGCGTGGATTCGTATGTTGAGTCATTACGCTATAATGTTAGGTATCTAATTCAGCCTTCTATATGATGTAAACTCAGTACTTAGCTGTTACTAGTATTTCCAAGACTATAACCGTTCCTGGAGTCAAGCCACAACCTTAAAGATGATCTGTTTACTAGCATAGTTTGTTAACCCATTGCCTGTCCAGGGCATTTTCGTATATTTCTTATCCAAAACTGTCCTGCGCATCACATATGATACACAGGACAGGCAAAGCGTTAAAATTTGTAAAAACAATAGCAGATAGAAAACGTGAAATTGTAAATAGGGATTTAAGTCTAAAATACACGGAGATTATGAAGTTATTATTTATAAGATACAATAAAATAATTTATACCTCCTTTTTGACTGGACTGAAAACTAAACTATCAATTGATAACAAAATGAACAAGAAGAGAAAATGAAAAGCTGATAAATATAATTTTAGGTACCTTATTTTCTGGCTTACAAGACGCACTCCCCCTCCAAATACCCTGAAAAATACGTGTCCGTCTTCCAAGACGAATGTAACGCAACTCCCAGGCTTGGACGGTCACCTAATTGGCCTGAATGGTAGGGGCGTGTATTTCTATGTTGAGTCATTACACTATAATGTTAGATATCTAATTTAGCCTTTTATATGATGTAACCTCAGTACTCAGTTGTTACAAGTATTTCCAAGACTATAAACCTTCCTGGAGCCGAGCCACAAGCTTAAAGATGCTCTGTTTGCTAGCAGCGGTGGGAGCTTTCTGCTCTTGACTTGTATGTCATTGCCATACAAAGAAAATCGGACAAGTGATTAATGTAAACAATGCATGGCACAAGTATGTGAGGGACGCATGGTGAATGTGTTGTATGCGAATGTCTTTTTGTTTTCTTAGAAATTTCTTTCTAATATTAGGGTGCGTCTTCCAGGCCACAGCGTCTTGTATGCCGGAAAATATGGTACCTTTCCTTTGCAGTGCTTAGTAAAGTCTTTTCGTATTACACAAGCTTGTTAAAGAGATTACTCGCCGCTCCCCTCTTGCCGTCAGTATTACCTACGGGCGTCAGATTTCCCATACTTTCTTTCCTTCTTAGGGTCAACTCTTTCTAATTTTAAGTACAATCAATGATTTTGATGTTTCACTTATTCCTAAAATATTATCGTTACTCACATGCTTACCTAAGCTGGAGTTCTTTTTTCATATACAGTGGAACCTTGACCTATGAACTTAATCCGTTCCAGGAGTTGTTTCATAACTGGAAATTTCGTATGTCGAAACGATTTTCCGTATATAAAATAGTAGAAATTTATTCGTTTCAAGCCCCCCGCCCAAATATTGATATAAAGATCAATAAAAATCGTATTTTGTACAAAAATTAAAGTACTTTTTTAAAAAAATATTATACAGAAATAATTTAAATAAATATATCACTGTGACTCCTTCCCAGGGTTTATCAATGAGATTTAAACAATTTAGGATATTGACATGATCCTTCCAAAATTCTCTTAGGGTCAGGTCTGTATTTTCGGGTACTCCAAAGCATCTCTGAAACGAGGCAGCTTCACCAGAGCTCGCAGCCTCTCCATGTCTCACTATACCGTGGATGCCGGTTCTCTTTTTTAAATTTTCAAACCAACTTCGACTTGCCTTAAATATATTTTTATCTTCAAAAGACGTGCCTGGTATTTTTCTGATATGATCCACGTCCACTGCCCTTGCCTTTGCTCATGTAATATCTTCAGACACAGAATCATCTCGTAGCTGCCTTTCTCATTCATCCACACCAACAACTAATCAACATCTTCTATGGTTTTTGGACAATGCTTGCTAATTATGTAAACTTGTTGGGATTGTGTGAAGATGTTAAAAGATATCAGAAGATTTGAATGATCAGAAGGCTTAAAATTGTGCGTGTTCAATAATCTTCCATCCACAACAATTAATAAAAGACAAAAATAATGATTCAAAACATAACAACTGAATTTATTGGTCTTAGTGTACATGTACATAAGCTAAACGTTTGACAGAGTTATGTCCCTTAGATTTGGAAATATTTGCACCTGAGCTCATAAAGATAGAATTAATTATTAAACTGTACTTTAGAAGATTGAGTTCGTGTTGAATGTTTGGAATTGTGTATTGTACAAGTTGGTAAGAGTTCAGAAAGTTAAGAGTTGTACTTGCGTGAGTGTTGTAAAGTTTTTTTTTACATCTGACTGCATTAGTCAAGACGGGAGTTCTTTAAGGGTCACATTTTGGCAGCAGAGGTGAGACGTACGAGTGACGAAGAAGAGAACGAGAGAGTGAAAAAGAGAGAGAGAGAGGCAGAGAACCATTCGTGTTTGGTTTTTATAATCTGTTGTATCACGTGACTGGCTCAAACTTAGTTGGCGCGAAAACAGACCTGTCGAGTGCAGGTGACTTGGTTGGTCGAAACTGACCAATCAGCAAGCTAGATTGGAGGTGATTGACCAATGAATGCTCGTTATATATATTTTGTAAGTATGGTGGTGAAAATTACAACAGGAAGAGTGCATTTCCAAGCGGGGGTTAACTGGCAGGCGTGGAAGATTCCACAAACTTCCTTGGCTACATCAAGCATTTTTTTTTTAAATTTCTATCTTGTTCTTTAGGATAGTAAAAAGTGTTGATGCTGAACGTCCGTATAAATTGGCAAAATCAGAAACACGGGTACCTTCTTCATGCTTTTGAATGAACCCAGCCTTCATTTGCACGGATATTTTCCCCTCTTCTTAACAGCAACGAATTTCTTAGGGGTGACATTGTGGGCTACAAAAATTAGCCACTAATATTTAAAATTTACTGCACATGTACAGTAATATTTACAGTAACACATTAAACTGTACAGTACAGTAACTATATGGAAAAATGTAAAGTAGTGATGAAATGTACCGTATAAATAAACTTGAACAGGATGCGTAGTTTATATGCTTTTCCTGCATTTGATTTTATTCTGTAGCGGACCGTGTGTCTATTTACGTGTTGTTAAAGACGTGCGTAATTCCTGGTAGAATATTAAAAGGTCCAACTACATGAACATTAGCGGACTTAATTTGCCCAACCGAAGATGAAAGAAGACAAACAAGACAGATATATATATATATATATATATATATATATATATATATATATATATATATATATATATATGTGTGTATGTGTGTGTGTGTATGTGTGTGTGTGTGTGTGTGTGTGTGTGTGTGTCAACAAATATGTATTAAACAAATGACAAGGCACATAGGCATAACATTTTTGTGTGTGTCGGTGGAACATCGTGCTCGTTGGTGAATGTTTGTGCGTACGTATGTTTGTAATGTTCATAGCGTTTTCCCAGAAATGAGAAACGCTGATCTTCTAAGAGCTTACATCTTGTTGCTGGAATGAAGAAGAAAGAGAGATTTACCTCACCACCACGCGAGGTGGGATTCGACACGAGGACTGAAGGAAAAAGAAAGAAGGAAAGAGAGAGAGAGAGAGAGAGAGAGAGAGAGAGAGAGAGAGAGGCTAGACGTTTCCCAGTATTTATTGTATGGGGAGAGAGACCCCTGGTGAGGAAGTAGGGAACTAAGGCGGAGGTAACTGCTACAATTCTAATTAAACTTCATAATCTTTTTTACATTTTTCTACTGTACTGTACTGATTTCAGTTTAAAATTCAATGATTATATATATATATATATATATATATATATATATATATATATATATATATATTAGACTAAAACACACTTCAATTAAAAATACCCACTAATATTTAAAATTGACTGCACATGTACAGTAATATTTACAGTAACACATTAAACTGTACAGTACAGTAACTATACGGAAAAATGTAAAGTAGTGATGAAATATACCGTATAAATAAACTTTTCGTAAGTGGGGGTGTTCGTAAGTCGAGGTTCCACTATATTAATATCGACTAATCACTATAGCTCCGTGCATTCATTTTATTCATTTAGCGCATCTTGGTGTCATGGCCGAAACCTGTACCCAGAATGCAATGGGCCTTAAAACAGGGGAAGTGATAAAAACACTTTTTTCCTCCCACCAATCTAAGGGAGTTAACTTTGCTTAAAGATTTTCGATAGGCCAACTGCGCCCTAAAAAAAAAAAAATATATATATATATTCTGCACCATCTTTTTCCGAAACTGGCCCGATTAACGGTTGTCAAGCCAAAGAAGGATTTAACGATTTGCTCAGGTTTTAGGCAACGGGACTTGCCGATTTTCTATAGACTCTCATATATCTTATTCTTCTATGATGTCGGAGTTAGCTCCTCCTCAGTTCCTTAATCCTTCAACAGGGGTCTCTCTCCCATGGCTATAAATACTGGCTGACCCTTCGCCTCAATCTCTCTTTTCCACTTAGGCCTTGGGCCGCTACCTCGCGTGGATGTGAGGTAAATATCTCTAACACCAATATGTGACCTCTCACAGATACAGCGTTTCCCAAATTCTGGGAACACGCTGAGAACAATACACGTACGTACGAACACTCACAACACACACATTATTTCTCCATACAAACTGTATGTAACTGTCCATGTCTTTTTTTAACTTGTTATTAATATATATATTTGTTTACATATATATATATATCGGTCTTGTTTGTTTTCTTTGTCTTCTTTGGACTTAATTAAAGTTCAACAGTCCCATGTAGCTGAACCGGCTAGCAGGAAATTTTAACCTTCTGATATCTCTTCACATCTTCACCCCACGGTCCACTACAATGACTTCCATATACTGTGACCCTTCACGAAAGAGGCGACCGTAGATTTCCACAAATTCATATCCATTGTAGCCCATAGCAAAATTTGTCTTTTTGCTATCTCTCCTAATCCCTGTTCTGCAAACTATTTACATAAGCTTGTCAGGTAGTAATACTCCACCGTCTCTCTTGTCTTCAACGTGTCCAGTGAGTGTCGAATTTTCCATGCCCCCTTTCCTCATTATACGCCCTAGAAATGTAATGGCCTCTTGCTGATGCTATATATGTGGACTTTTTGTTTCCATTTCCTCTGAAACTTCGTCCCTGCTAACATGTTCAGTCCATGACATTCTCAGTATCCTCATGTAGAACCACATTTCCGTTTTCTTAAGTCTCTTCCCCATCTGTGATGAGATGGTCCAGCATTCACCGGCATTTAAGAGCGCTGATAGTCGGCAAGTCAGGTGTCAAACCAAAGAAGTATTTGGTCATTTGTCCGTGGTTTTAGGGTGTTGGTCTGGCTGGGGTCTTTTCCATACATTCTCATATATTTTCCCCTTCTATGTCTTCTATATGCCGTGGTCCTTCAAAACGTAGGCGATCATGGCTCTCCACAACGTCATGTCCTTTGTAGATCTTTGTAAATTTTGTCTTTTTGCTATATCACCTATTCCCTATTTTGCCAACCATTTACGTAAGTTAGGTTGCTTTCCACTATGTCGCTTGTTTTCAATATATCTTGTGAGTGTCAAATTCTCCAAGCCTTCTTTTGCTGTTAGTAAATTTACTAACAGAACAAAAACAGCTTTTTTTTTTTGCAATTTTTTCTAATCTCTGCCTTGCATGCCATCTACACAAGTTCTTTCGTTCGTTTATTCGTTCTTCTATATGCTGTATCGCTTCGGGATATGGACGATCATGTCTCTCCCCAACTTCCTGTCCTTTGCAGCTCTTAATAAATTTCATCTTTATGTTATATCTCCTAAACCCTGTTCCGACATCAATTTACTCAAGCTCACTAAGTATGTTATGTGTTTGTCTATATTTCTGAGATGAGGTATTATGTACAGTATTTACATTAGTCGGACTATTGTCCTCATCTTTGTCGCCATATTTGTCACAGCGTTTCGGCCGTTGTACGCTCCGGCCTTCTTCAGGTGGTTGGAATTTCGAACCG
Source organism: Acanthosepion esculentum (assembly GCA_964036315.1). Lineage (NCBI taxonomy): Eukaryota > Metazoa > Mollusca > Cephalopoda > Sepiida > Sepiidae > Acanthosepion > Acanthosepion esculentum. Next base: position 19,506,198 of record OZ038517.1, on the reverse strand, counting down.
AACCCTTTTTTATTTGGTTAGATCCAGTGACAGACCCAAAGAGTGTGAGTTCAATACCCGGTTCAGGCAGTGGAGAACTTTCAGAGGGAAAAATTACCAGGAGATAACTGATAACTGACATCCATCAAAAATGGCTCGTGGAACTAGAACAGTCTACCCCAGTGATCGAAATAAAGGGTTCGGTTCGAAATTCCAACCACCTGAAGAAGGCCGGAGCGTACAACGGCCGAAACGTTGTGACAAATATGGCGACAAAGATGAGGACAATAGTCCGACTAATGTAAATACTGTACAATGTTGTGTTGTTTACTTCTTGTTCCCTTGCCCTTAATCTGTCCTGTGAGTATCAGATTTTCCAAGCCCTCTTTCCTCATTAAGTGCCCTGGACATTTTAACTGTCTTTTTCCCATGCTACTTTTAAATGTTCTTTTTTGTTTGTTTTTCCTCTGAAACTTCGTTGTATGTTCATGATATTACCAGCAGCCTGTAGAAGCACATTTCTGCTTCCTTAAGTCTCTTCTACATCTGTGATGAGATGGTCCAACCTTCGCTGTCATATAGGAGGACTGATAGCCGGTAAGCGGTAGTCAAAACAAAGAAGAGTTTAGTCATTTGCTCAGTGATTTTAGGGAGTGGAACTGCCCAATATCTTTTTCCGCATACTTATATAAACAGTTTGAAAAAGTGTATAAGCATTTGCTTCCTTTTCCCATACACGTCACGTCCAGTGTTCCTGGGTTTAACGCGCGGTTCAGGGAAGGACACTTTGACGAGTTTGCAAGCAGACATCGAATGTGACGTGTAGGGGGAAATAAAGATTCGTCATTGTCAAATGTAAGAAATTCCTCCCGAGAAATGTGGGGAAAGTATAGCGTCCGAAACGCCGAGTTAAGAAAAAATTGGGGCCGGTGCGACACCCCCTGATCAAGACGGGACACAAAACATGATTGGGCGCCTCGGGCAGTGCCTTTTGACCCTTGCTACATTAACATGTGCTTTTTTTTTGGCCTACATTTAGATACGTTACAAATTAAACTAAACACGACTGACTATTAAAGTAAAAGATATTCGCGGATTTTGACGTCATCATTTGTTTTTTCAAAATCCGTAAAATTGTTTTGTTCATTCTAGGTCTAATACAATAAAAAAAAAAACACTATATATATATATATATATATATATATATATATATATATATATATATATATATATATATATATACAGGGGTTGGACAAAACAATTGAAACACTTGTTAAATCCAAAGAAAATTTATTTAATATGGAGTTGGTTCTCCTTTAGCCTCACATACAGCTTTAATACGATTGGAATGGAATCATACAGCTTCCTGACTTCATCCAGAGGAATTTTCAGCCATTCTTCCATTATCACCTTTTTCTCCATGTGTTCTAGCTCACTTTCATGCTCTTCATACCAATTCTTAACCACTCAAGCGGTATGTATTAGAGCATTGTCGTCTTGGACGATGCAGCCACCATCAGGGGATAAAGTCTGGGCCATTGGATGAATATGATCTCCCAAAATGTTCAGGTAATCTTTGCTGTTGATTCTATCATGCAGGGCAACTATTGGACTGAGGCCCAAACTATCACTGATCCACCTCCATGCTTCACTGTTGGAAGAAGGCAGTCGGGGTTGTAAGCTTCTTTGGGCTGCCTCCACACATAAACTCGCCCTGAAGTTGGGAAAAGAGAAAAACTGCACTCGTCTGAGAATATGACTTGCTTCCATTGGTCTGCATTGTGATCTCTGCACCACTTCAACCTCTTCTGAATGTTGCGAGTGGAGAGAAGAGGTTTCTTTACGGCGGCTCTTCCATGATATGCAGCCTTATGGAGCTCACGACGAACAGTTTTAGTAGAAACTGAACTATCCAGATGGTTATTCAACTCAGCAGTCACTTTGGCCGCAGTAGTCCGATGATTTTTTGCCACATTGCATTTCAATGCATGTCGGTCCCTGTCAGTAAGTTTGCAAGTCCGGCCCGAATTGCTATGGTTGTGTGGCAGACATGGTGAGGCAGAACCTGGGACGAGCACAACCGGTTCCGACTTGCCTTTTCCCCGCCAAAAAAGAGCCCGTATTTGCTTAGCATGTAGGGCTACTGCAGTTGAAATGAAGAAGAAAAAGAAAGCACTTACCGCTCTGCCGTAATCCGTCCTCGGCCAGATAACGTAGAAGAATAAGGGAAGACTTGCATCGCCTTTTTATGCAATGAATATGCAATGCCTTATGGGACAGAGACGGAATGAACTATGGGATCGCATGAAAACGCGAGGGATTATGGGTATATGGAAAAATATAAAAGCACATAGTTTTTTACAGTTCGGCAGAAGCTTGGAGGGACGTACCCGGTTGGCGGCTGGAAAAGTCTGTTTCTGCGATTTTGAGAGGGAACGACTAGAGGTTGGATTACCAGTTGGTAGAGCTCGAATTTACTCGCTGGTGGCCGTTTTTCTTTTTATTTCATCACAGGTTGCTAGAGGTTTTGCCCAGTTTCTCGAATTGCGTCATTGTTCTTGATATGGTAGCTCTTGAAAAATCAAACAGTTCAGCAACCTTAGTGATCAGGTCTCCTGCCACGTGAGCTCCAACAATTTGCCCTTTTTCGAACTCGGAGAGGTCACGCATTTTACTTTAAATTTTACTAAATTCTCAAAATAAATAAGACAAAGACAGTAAATTAGATAAATAAACGTATTTACAATAGATATAACTTGGAATTACGAAGTTTTAGTTAAAGTTCTTAATATAATAGGTCTTTGAAATATAGGAGTGGATTTTGCACCTGTTCCAATTATTTTGTCCAACCCCTATATATATATATTATATATATATATATATATATATATATATATATATATATATATATATATATATATATATATATATATATTAATTAATTATTTTTTATCCAAAATGTTGAATGTGCTAAAATTCTTCAACTTTTTAACAAGAAAAATCTCAATATATATAATAAAATAACAGCTGGCCACTCTCATTCGAGGACACCCGCCTACGAGGTCGGCTAGCCTATCCCTATTGCAGACGCTCGCTCAGACACATTTGTGCTTGCTCAACACCCACAGAACCCACCTGTGGTTTATACTGCAACTATGCTGAGCAGACCTTAGATACAGTTTCTGGGAGAGAGCGTGTTTTCTAGCGTGATCAACAATTTGAACAAGGCCAGCACGCACAAGCCCTCGGCCACGATGACTTGTGGCTTCGTGCTAGCACAGCTATCAACGACCCACAAGAGTTCCGTCTACTCACATGGATTGGGTTATATATATATATATATATATATATATATATATATATATATATATATATATATATATATATAATCCGTTGGCAAATAATCTAAATGAATCCTAATCATATGAAAAATTAAAACTGATCCACAAAAATCGCTCAATTTATTTATTATTACAGAGCAAATAATGAATAAACAATAAAATCCAAATCACCTCATATGGGGAATAGCCTATTTCGGCAGACGAAGATATCAGTCGTCTGTCTTATCAACAAAGCATGCTTGCATGAAGATATGCTCTCTCTCTCTCTCTCTCTCTCTCTATATATATATATATATATATATATATATTATAATTTTATCATATAGACAAAACCATTTTACTCACTACAAAGATGCAACTTGGTTTCAGTGCATGTCAACTGCACTTCCACGGGTGAGAGTCGAAAATGGTTACAGCTGAAATGCACTGAAACCAAGTCGTATCTTTGTAGTGAGCAAAATGTTTTTGTCTATATGATAAAATTATAATATATATATATATATATATATATATATATATATATATATATATATAGGTAATAATCTGTTGGTATATAATCCGAATGAATCCTAATCATATAAAATATTAAAACTGATCCACGAAAAGAGCTCAATGTATTTATTATAACAGAGCATATAAATAACATGGAATAAAACACACAAAGTTATTTCGACCCACGAGACTTAATTGTAGGCCTTGTCAACTCAGAGATCTCTGAGTTAACAAAGCCTACAAGTAATTGTGGGTCGAAATAGCTATTTGAATGAGGTAACTTTGGGTGTTTTTATCTATAGTATATATATATATATATATATATATATATATATATATATATATATATATATATATATATTATTTATTTATTATAATTTTATCATATAGACAAAACCATTTTACTCACTACAAAGATGCAACTTGGTTTCAGTGCATTTCAACTGCACATCGACGGGTGAGGGTCGAAAATGGTTATGAACGATCCTGCTTATCGGCAAGCCGGATGTAAAACGTCACTTCCTTTTTTCCATTTGTTTGAGAAGAAAAATATACATACAAAAAATATATATAAGTATCTGAGTGAAACAAGAGTGGTTGTTGATAGCAGTTTGGTGATGGATGGACCGGGTGTTTAATCTTGATTGATCTGTGGAAATTCTTTCGCTGATAAACATCGGTCAAGAGTTTAGGCACATCATCTCACAAGCGTCCTAAGATTGAGAGGTAGGGGAGGGAAGATAGAGATAGGGGATAATATTACATTTGAGTAGGGAAAAATTGTAGAGTTAGCTTTAGTAGTAATTGGGAATGTTATTTTTTGGTTTTTCTATAAGATTTCTAAAGCTGAATTGCATTTATTTACGTTGGGGTTATCACTATTTATTTTGTAATCAATGAACGTGTTTTTTGGATTAAAATTTAGGAGTGGTGATCGCCTCTAAGAAAAATAAGGGATGCTAATATAACCTTTTATAATCAACTTTTTGGAATATTCCTGGAGGTCGATGTGCAGTTGAAATGCACTGAAACCAAGTTACATCTTTGTAGTGAGTAAAATGGTTTTGTCTATATGATAAAATTATAATAAATAAATAATTATCGCTCTACTATCTGTATCGAGCATTAACTTTTTTGAATGCGAACGTTGGAATTTATATATTACTTTCGTTCTCAACGCATATATATATATATATATATATATATATATATATATATATATATATGACAAAAATATTAGCTCCTGAAAAATTAATTTCGGTTGAGCCCTCTGGTTTGGGGTGTGAATTTGTAAACAGTGACTATTTATGCTAATACTGCACGACTCTTCGACAGAATTTAGTCACTCTCAGTCACTGTGTGTTTATCCGAATCTAAAAATAAACACGCTAAAATTCACCTTCATCCCGTACCGTACGCTGATGGCTTAGCGGTTAGAAGTTCGGACGCAAATTCAGTCGGGTTTCGATCCTAGCTAGATGCCTCTATACCGGACGTCTAGCCACACTGATGAGCTGTGAAACAGCGAAACAGTCTGTCTGTGGATGACAAATATATATATATATATATATATATATATATATATATATATATATATATATATATCTTACTTAAATGTATTAAGTCCAAGAATTATTTAATACTCCCTCTGTTCCGAAATAGTTGTTCCATAGTGTTATGGGAACTTACTTATAACGACAGAATGAACTCATCCTGACACTATAAATATTGCGCCTATCAAGAGAGACGGGAACGAGTCGAGCCAATAGTAGTTCATTCCAAACCAGACTGACAGTCATACTAACACATTCAACATCTTGTATTATTATTCTGTTTAATATATCTTTGTTATTTCTACGCTTGTGTTCGTGTTGTTCTTCCTTGGTCCTAACCTTGGACCATAACAGTGGCAACTAGGATATTGGACCATAACACATAGCCGGAAATCTCATGTGGAATATACTAATTCTTAGTCGAATTGTTTGCCGTTTACATTAACAGGTTAGCATTGATGTTCCTCAGGTATTTATATTAGCTTATTCAGGTAGAATAATTTGAAGCGCAAATTATATCACTTTTTCACCACATTAAAATTGTATTTTTTTCAGACCACCCGCTGGCAAGAGATTATGATGGGAGAAGAGAAGCCAATTGGCAGAAATGCTAAACGAAATTGCAAGAAGCACGAATTGACAAATAATGAACGTAGTGCTGTGTTGCAAGCACTGCTGGAAAGATCCACAGATCGTGTCCTGAAGCGTGGTGCAATAAAACAGGTTGCAGATGAATTAAACGTAGCTGCAGAACGTCTGGGTTTGCAAATTGAATTAGTTTGCCAGCCTCCAAATAGTCCTGATCTCAATGTCCTTGATCTGGGTTATTTTAATGCAATTCATTCAATTCAGCACCAGCAAGCTCCAAATAATGTTGGCCAGCTCATTGAAGCAGTGGAAGAAAGCTTCAATAAACTTCAGAAGTCGAAGCTTAACAATACTTTTCTAAGTTTGCAGTTAGCAATGGAACAAGTTATTTTAGTTGACGGCGATAACAACTATAAACTCCGGCACATGTCTAAAGAGAAGCTTGAAAGAGAAGGAAAACTTGAAGTATCCATTTCTATTTCTGACGAGCTGCAACAAAAACTGCTTTTGTTAAAGTAAACCTTCCCCAATTATTTTTGTTATTAATTTAACTGTTTATGTATATCAGTTTCGATATATTTCACACTTATTTATATGACAATTCAATAATATTACTCATTAACTGTTGAGTATGGGAATAAATGATATTTTTTGTTCTTTTTGGTGTTTTTTTATCTACTGGAACAATTAATTTGGAACAACATGAACATTTTTTTGGTACAACTATTTCGGAACGGAGGGAGTATTTTTTTATTCATACGTTTTGTTTTATAGATATAATTTATGTAAGTAAATGCTCTGGTTTTAATTAAGTAGTATTGATTACATTTAACGGTCTGAATGTTAGTGAGATTTAGTATAAAATATGCATTCTCCGATAGGAATCGAACCTGCAACCCTTATGGCAATGGTCATTTGACGTGCTGCTGACCATTTAGACACAGAGATTGAGACTTTGCTAACCGTCGCATCCCCACAGCTTAAATTATCAGTCAAGCGCCCTGTGGTCATATATGATGCTCAAAATATTAGATTGCCGCTCTTTTAAAATCATGAATTGTGTGCACCAGATGTGATGCCCGGATGGCATCATATAGGATGCGCAGAACAGGCAATTAGTTAATTATATTTTTGAAATCAGTCTAATTTCTTTTAGGAACTGAAGAATTAGTATTTTGAAAAACGTTCTTGCAAAGTTTCTTGTTTGGTAGCATTTTAAGCGGATTGAATTAAAATTGCCTGCAGATTGTCAGTATGCGTTTTATGATGAATGATTCTTGGCATGTCACACATAGTGGATGACCTTCCGTTTTTAGAATATACAAATGGACAAAAGGTTGGAAAGGAAACTCCCATTGATACTAAAAAGAGCAATAACAGATTATATTATAAATCAGCACGTTCTATTTGCCTTGTAATTGTTATAAACCTGAAAACTGGCAATCGCGTGCAGAAAAATATTAGTTTATTTTTTATAACTACTCAATCTACTCAATTTCTTTTAGAATCTAATAGAGAAATAAAAGAAGCGCTATAATGAATTGTAAACATTTTTATAGTAAAAGATCTCAAGAAAAGGTTAATGATAGCGATCTAAATCCTGATATTATCTCATTGCCTGATGAAAATGAAGATTCATTTGGGGGTTAAAAAAATCTTTCCTTTTTCCAAGCGAAAGGTTATAATCATTTCAATAAAGTAGAAAAATAGATGTCTTTCTAGCCCCTCCCTTTTTTTTTTTTTTAAGTGTGGAATACAAAAGTCTTGATAATGTTCTTATATAACATATAATTTAAATATTATATGTATATATTTATATAATATATATATTAGTTATAGGTTGTGCTATCCATTTTAATTGTTGTTAGTGGTCCTCAAGGGATGGGGTTTTGTTACCAGGTACAGATCTTTGTGATTCTGTAGTGTCAGTACACAATGTCCAAGAAAGATGGTCTTTGTCAAGATTCACAGACTTAACTCGTTCAAAGACATTTTAAACCATTGATCTTAGGAAGCGGTTGTATACAGTTGACCTTTTATACATTTCTGAATGGCTTTGGCACCATGCATGTCATCCATATGAAAGTCTTGATCTAACGAGACTATTTAAGAACATAACTCGACTTGATGAAAGTGATCATTAATTTGGGGATTAAAAAAACTTTCCTTTTCCCAAGCGAAAGGTTATAATCATTTCAATAAAGTAGAAAAAATAGATGTCTTTCATTTGAGACCTTACTTTATCAGTCAAGGGTCCAATGGCCATATGTGATGCACAAAATATTAGGTTAGGCTTTTCCTCAGACGTCCGCCTCAATAGTAGACTCTTTTATTAAGCGTCCTTAGTTTTACCACTCTTTTTAAATTATGGCTTGTGTACACCACATATGATGCCCGGATGTTGAAACCACGTGTCCTGTGCGCTACATGTGATGCGCAGGACAGGCAAAGGGTTAATCTCGTCATTTCTTATAAAATTCACACCACCAGCATTCAGCTACCAAATAATTTCCTGTGTAAACGCTTTATTATTTCGAAGTCCCCCTCCCGGACAGATGTCTTTATAGGCACACGCCTCTGCCACTTTAGACAGTTTGTGATTAGGCCTTTTTTCAGACGTCCTGCTCAATGGTAAACTCTTTTCTTAAACGTTCCTAGTATGCATTGAAACCCTATGACTATTGGATTGATCAGTTGGGCCATGAGGCATAAGGTCCTTGCTTAAGTGGGGCGGGGTAATTGGTAATGTACACACTGATTGCCACTTTAAAATGTTACCAGTGTGAACCTACATGATGTAGGTAGGCCTTTGACGATATTGAAAAATCCTCTTTAAGCCAGGGAGGATGATTTGGCACCAACTGCTTTTGAGTTCAGCAAAGTCTTTCCTCGCTTCGTTTACTGAGTCCAGCAAAGTCTTTACTCACTTCGTTTACTGAGTCCAGCAAAATTTTCCCTCATTTCGTTTTTTTTTGTCAATTTCTTTTACAGGCTTTAAATAAATGAATTTGGCTTTAAGCACTGAATTGTGCAATTCTTTCTTTCTTAACCCTTTGGCTGTCCAAGGCATTTTCCTGTGTACTATCCAAATGTCCATGCTAGTTTTCAGATTTATAACTATTACAAGGCAGCTCAGCTTATTCGGCAAATTGAATGAACTGATATATAGTGTTTCACATAATAAAATCGTACAAATCATAAGTTATTTACACTATGCTCTGTGCATTACATGTGATTCACAGGTCTTTATTACGTGAAACATTATATATCAGCACGTTCTATTTACGAAATAAGCTGCGTTGCCTTGTAATAGTTATAAATCTGAAAACAAGCATGATCGTTTGGATAGAACACAGGAAAATGCCTTGGACAGTCAAAGGGTTAAGAAAGAAAGAATTGCACAATTCAGTGCTTAAAGCCAAATTCATTTAATTAAAGCCTGTAAAAAAGACAGTTATTAAAATTATCAATAAGAATCTAAGACAGTTATCAAAAATATAAGAATAGTTTAAATAACTCTTTGCGTGTCCAGGGCATTTTTCGTCTGTACGCTCCAAACGTCGATGCCTGTTTTCAGATTTACAACTATTACAAGGCAACTCAGCTTATATGCCATCCTTGGTAAAATGATAATCTACATCTGTGTCCTGGGCAAGACGATAAACTAAATCCGACAGCTAAGGCCTCTGATCAGGATAAAATCATGCTGAATTGTTTGTTGATAAAAGGAAGGGAATTTTCAACATTCATAAGTTTAACTATTACCTTCTCTTGACCAATTCTGCAACTTTTTAAACGTTAACATTTTTAAAAAGTACAGATAAATCTATCTAAGACAGTTATCAAAATTATCAAAAAGAATCTAAGACAGTTCTCAAAAATATAAGCATAGTTTAAATAACCCTTTGCCTGTTCGCACGCTTTTCTTTGTTCCTAATGAGGTTTTCCAATATCTTAATACTTTGCTTAGTTTCTGAGACACAACTCTCGTTATTCAATGTGCCTTTGTATTTGTGGCATATGTGTTCACATCTGAACGTTGCCAGTCTGGATAGGTGTCAGTTATGTGTCATGAGGGATACACGCTTAGGCGATCATGTATCTTTCGATAGATGACTGATGAGACAGATTTTTTCCCTCAGTAGGTTGCCATTTCTTTCTGCGGTAGACCAGTTGCCATCCAAGGCTAAAGAACCCATGGCTGGTGGGGTAGAAGAAGAGGATTCATACCTTTCTCAAGGGCATTAGCATGTAAGTGAATGTAATGGATTTAACTGGAATTCGAACTCGGCTCAACCGATTCCTCAATCCGAGCCGCCATCCATTACTCCCCCGTGCCTGGATAGATGTAGAATAGTTATTTTATCGGAAACTGTGGGAATAAAACGAACCGACTAAGGGTTTAAAATAAATGAGGTAGTTTTATTTAATTTCTTTAGAGTGATCAGTGAGTCCTTTGGCATTCGGCGTAGTAAGAAGGTTCATTAATAAGGCAGATATTGGTAGCATCCTGAAGAAATGTCTGTTTCGATAGTAGGAAGTCAGACCACGGTAGGGGTAGTAGTAGCGTGAGAAATTAGGTCAGACGTCAGTCGGCTGTATTTGCTCTCGGCCCAGAACAGAGCGGAAATGTAAGTAGGAGATGCCCTCCTGGTGTCGTTCTGGTCTCCTTCCTGCGCTAGCCTAGAGGTGTCAGGTTTTTATACTTTTGACCAGGCTCTAGAATCTGGCGCGGACATTGGTTTCGCCTAAGATCAAAAGTCTCTTTGTGTTAATTTTTTTGATTGGCCAAAATTATTTGATATGCCGGAGATTTTTTTTTTTTCATTTTTTTTTTTTTTTAACGGAAGATATACGTGGGGCCTTCCTGATTTTTTTGTATTTTTCAGTGAACAAACAAGCAAGCTCGGCTCCTGCAAAATTCCGGTGCTTTTCGGCCTGGTTCAGTCTTTTCTTATCCTTCCTCTCTTTATTTGATTTGGTTACCTTCTCGTAGGCTGAGAGAAGTAGAGAAAGAGAACTTGAGAGAAAGAAAGAAAGGGAGAGAGAGAGAGAGAGAGAGAGAGAGAGGGGGGGTTAAAGGGAAGCGCAAATGCTTTATTTTAATTTGAATTCTTTTTATTTTTTACATTATTTACATTATTCGGACTATTGTCCTCATCTTTGTCGCCATATTTATTACAACGTTTCGACCGTTGTACGCTCCGGCCTTCTTCCTGTGGTTGGAATCTCAAACTGAACTCTTTATTTCGCTCACTGGGGTAGACTGTTCTAGTTCCACGTGCCATGTTTTAATGGATGTCGGTTATCAGTTATCTCCTGTTAATTCCCCTCTGAAAGTTCTCCACTGCCTTAACCGGGTATTGAAGTCGCACCCTTTGGGTCCTGTCACTGGATCTAATTATTATTAGATTATTTTTAGTTAATAAATTTTATTTTTCGGGTCAATTCCTGATTAGTTCTTGATTTCGACGTCTCCAATACGTAGTTTATACCTTGGCCTGGCCCTTTTACTGGCAATCATACTCTCTGTCTTCATAGTGCTAAACAACCGTACCATTTTAAGATCTCCCTAAGCGATAAAGAATTCATAATATTCGATGACAGCTACGAATTGGGGAGGTCAAAATCAATCTTAGAGAAGTTTAAATAGCCGGGAGATGTTTCAGCAGAAGATGTAAAATGTGACCTCGAAATCCGAAGATTTATTAAAATAGCGAAAGATGTCGTCATGGAAAGTATTAATAAACAGAAGAAATTCGTTAGAAACAAAGAAACAACTATTGAACTGTTACGTAATATAAGACCTTGTACCTGGCAGTGAATGCTGGACATTTTCGGCACAGATGAAGACAGGAGTTGAGACAACAAAGACGTGGTTCTACAGAAGGATGCCGAGAATGCCGTAGACGTAGTGTTTAAATAACGAGGCAGTTTTAGGCAACTAATACTTAGAAGGAGGCAGCTAAAATCTTTTGGACACATAATGAGTGTTATATAGGGATAAAGTTTCGCTGCCGATCCTGGAGATTGAACACAAATCAACAGAGAGCAAACAGAGGCTATCCCATTTTTAATAAGTACATCATGTGATGGTAAATGAAATGTATATATGGGAATTAGTGTGGTGTCTAAGAGATTTCTTCGCAAGTGTGCTTGTCAAACTCTCTGCCTCCATGCCGAGAGGAACACAGACGAGTCTCATCTGGGATCGTAGACAGCTGCACGACGCCCGTTTTTACGTGGTCTACGGGGAATTTTGGCTGAGCCTACTAGCTCGGATACCCCATAATAAACTTGGCCTGGTGCTGCTCCCGATCGCGTAGAGCGGTTAGTGAATATCTCACTATGCGGCGTACTCCGGAAGTGTGCTGGTCAAACTCTCTACCTCCGGGCAGAGATGATCACCAGACGAGGTTATGTCAAAGGGCAAAATCTCGTCTCGGGAGATAGCTACCCGACCCCGTTTTTTATGGGGCCTACGGGGAATTTTTGCCCGAGCCTAAGAGCTCGGATACCCCACAATAAATCTGGCCTTGCGCCGCATTCGATCGCATGGGGCGGTTAGTGAATATCTCACTATGCAGCGTACTTCGGAAGTTTGCTGGTCAAACTTTCGACCTCCGGGCAGAGATGATCCCCAGACGAGGTTATGTCGAAGGACAAAATCTCGTCTCGGAAGATAGCTACCCGACCTCGTTTTTTACAGCCTGAGAGCTCGGATACCCCACAAGAAACTTGGCCTTGTGCCACATCCGATCACTTTGACACCAGTACTGTTCAACGGCGTTACTATAGTTGTATCTGCGATTGCAAAGTCTCTACTACAACGAGCATTACGAAAGTGGCAACGAGTGTTTGTTGACATCACAAAAAATGACGAAAAAAGACTTGGAAAATTCTATCTGTAAATAATGATGAAAGCGGCGAGTATGCCGAAAGATAGTAAAAAATAAACACTGTTAAAAGCTGCGAAGGATAAGAAGTTGTGGAGAGCCATGATCTCTCACGTGCTGAAGAGACACGGTACATGAAAGAAGAAGATGGAAAAATCATTCCCGCGAAGATTTATTTGATTTTTTTTTACGGCAGACGTCACTTCAGCGGCCATTGTGAATGTTGAATCTCTTTCAGCGAGAAAAGTCAAAACAGAATGAACCACACCTAACGTTAGGTCAAGAATAACCACTGTTTCAGTTCTGATAAAGAGGTTGCAGGATTTCCCCCCTCTAAATTTCTTTGAAATACAAACCGTTTATCCCCTGCCAGAGAACTAACCGCAAATTATCTCTACAACTGCCATAATTACCGCCGGGTTTCCCCATTTCTTCGTCTTCTGCTTTCATTTTCCACCACAAAACTGTGTTAATGATGCTTTCAAGGAGGGGAGGGCATGTGACCAAAGGGCATGCGCGTCAGGGAGAGAAGGGAGGGAGAGAGAGAGAGAGAAGGGAGAGAGAGAGAGGAAGAAATTATTTTTGGATTAGAATTGTAACATTCGCTTCGAGGCTGATTGCAAAATTATGGCGAAATAAATTTCCTCAAATAATTAAGCGTGTTTCCTGTTTGTTACTTTGTAACAGCAAATGTTTCCACTAATTCTCCTCCTTTTTATTTTTACCAAATTCTATATTTACATGAATTCATAGCATCACTTGCATTATTTACATTATTCGGACTCTTATCCTCATCTTCATTGCCACATTCACAACGTTTCGGCTGTTGTACGTTCCGGCCTTCTTCAGGTGATTGGATCTCTGAGATGAGGTATTATGATTACTTGCATTATTTACATTATTCGGACTCTTATCCTCATCTTCATTGCCACATTCACAACGTTTCGGCTGTTGTACGTTCCGGCCTTCTTCAGGTGATTGAATCTCTTGGATTAGGTATTATGATTACTTGCATTATTTACATAATTCAAACTGTTATCCTCATCTTCCTCATAGATCCGGAAGGGAGTTTCACAAGCAAGGCAATAAAGCCACTGAGACACAAGGGGTTACACGATGTGGAAGAATTAGGAAGAGAAAAATTAATAATGAGCCGGAAGAGGAAAGGGTAAACGGGATGACAGTAAATAGCGATTGACATTGCAGTTAAATTTTTGCAGATTAAAGTTGACTGAAAAGTATGGAGCCGGAAGAGAGTTCCACAAGAGAGAAGTGCGAGAAAAGAAACTATTAACATAGAACATACGGCGATATCTAGCCACTTCAACTGCAAATTGAAGATATCTCGACGCCAGTCTAGTACTGGGCTTAAATTAAACAAAAAAACTCTAGCTACCATAGCGGAGAACTGCTCCGAAAAAGTAAAGAGTATCAAAAATTTAATTAAAAAAAACCCCAACAAAC
>OZ038517.1:19479385-19486885 GCA_964036315.1 Acanthosepion esculentum | reverse complement strand
GTCAATCTTTTTTTCTGTCTTTTAATTCCTATTCCTTCTTTTTCTTTTAGTTTTTTTTCTGTCCTTAATATTTTATTTTCTCATATTCCCTGACACTGAGTAAACCCTTGCGTGTTAATGGCTTTATTGCCTTTTTCGGGATGTAATTATAAAATCTTCTATCGTCTTCAAATATTCAAATGTAATGTCAATCGACATCTTCTGATGACTTGATCCTGATCCCCGTCTTTCTCTTTATCCTTTCCTCAAACAACCATCTATAGTCTTGCTCTCATTCTCCGTAACCCCTTGCGTACTAGTGGCACTCACGCCTTGCTTGGGGTGATATGCTTAAGAAAAAATAAAGAAAACATAACCTTCCTTATAATTACTTCCGTAATCTTCAAATATTGAAATATAATGTCAATTGACATCTGATGTCTTGATCTTGACCCCCTTCTCTGTCTTTATCCTTTCCTCAAACCCCCCTCTTTACTCTTGCTCTCATTCTCTGTAACTCCTATTCAACGTTAATTACTGAAAAACTTTAGGTGCTGCCTTAATTCTGAAAGGTAATCTCTTAAACTTGTATAATCCCTTAAAGGTAATCTCTTAAACTTGTATAATCTGGCTATTAATTGAACATTCTTCATCAAACTGGATTTGAAAATATGCATCAGACAAGACCAACTTTGAAAAGTTCTTTTCGCTATTTAACTTTGCGGAAATTTCTTCGGGGCTTGGCAGGGGGTAATTGTAAGCTTGTAGGGAATCATTCAGCCCCCTCCCCTGAAGAAATCGGCAAATACACGGATTTGTTTTTCGCGTTGACGGTCGAGGAGGCCCAATCGCTATAATGTACTTTGGAGATGACTTTTACAAACGTTCGAATTCCTTATTGATCTGAAAAAAATCTGAAAAAAGTCACCTTTCTGTTTGGTTGAAAAATTCGTCTTATTTACATAAAAATGATTATTGATGGAATGAAATAGGCATTTTATTCAGATTTATCACAATTTTCAGGTTTATTTGTTTGAGTTGAAATATTGTTCAAATGATTAAAATGTCGTATGTTATTGGAAATGAAAAAGGAAGGAAAAGCAGCGAATTCGCCCCTCTCTCATCGTTACATGTTGTCTCTCTATCTCTCTCTCTCTCTCGCTTTTCTCTCCTCCCTTTCTCTAATCCATAACACGTAAGAATCTCTCGTGTCCAGTGTCGTGATTTTTACGTGTCCAGTGTCGTGATTTTTAAACAATAGAAAATTATTTATTGAAAAATAGTTTGAACAAAGTAACTAGAAAGAAAATTCTTTTTTTTTTTTGCTATCGTCTGCCAGCCACAATGATGGAGAAAGCGTTACCATGAACCATTAAAAATTCTAAAATTGGTACCACATTTTTCTTTAACTGGAACTTGGCGTTAGTTTTTGTGCATCTTCCAAACTCTTTAGAAAAAATACTTATTTATTTTTCAATTCTTTTTTAAGCATTTACTAGAAGACCCATCCTCTTTATTACAAAAAGAGTTTATGGGCAAATACCATAAATTTAACAGTTGCATCCAGTCTGTTTGGAACAGGGTATAAATTCTTTCCATCACGGATGCTTTAGCCTTCACCGCATTCCCAATAATCAAATACATCTGATGAGGACACACATTTTAAATATAAATTTCTACCTAGTAAAGCCTAGAGAAATTATTTTGGTAATGTTAATCTTGGTTGACCGAGTCTTTCTCACATTTCTTTGCTCAAATCTGACCTGAAACTATATTTTTTCTATTTATTTTTACGGTTATAAATTTTCTCTTTTGCCATTTGCCTGCGTTGTCCATCGTCTCCGCTATGGTAACCATACTTCTCTTTCTTCAATTTTAGCCGTATCTTTTCGCAAGTTCACTATTCTTTGACACTCTTCGGCAACATCTTGCAACGTCAATTTTGAGTCCTGTTTAAGCTTAGTGAAAATTCTAGAACGGATTTCCGCCCCTTCTTTTCTTGTACAAACATCCAGCACTTAAAAATGTCCGTTGTTGGCTCGCTTAACTTGAACTTTTCACATTGACTGTATAGTATTTGGAATAAATTTTCATGGACAAGCAATGACTGAAATAATGGAAGTGTATCAATCTGAAATTATAATTTTACTATTTATTTGTACGGTGATAAATTTTCTTTTTTTGGCCATTGTCTGCGTTGTCTGTGGTCGAAGGCTACTTTAATCATACTCTTGAAATTTGACTTTTTATTTATTTTTTATTTAACTTTACAATGCGAACCCTTGTGTCTCACATTTCCATAGGCGAAACATTTCTGTTCTTAAAAGGGCAGTTCCTGTTGAAATGTAGTTCGCTGCATTCGTAACATGGATTTGGCTTTGTAAAGTATTTTGTTTTCTAATATGCTTTAGGGCGAACCGAATTTATGTGAGATACATCTCTTTCTTCCTTTCTGGTAGTATCTTGTCGCAAATAATTATAATTTTACTATTTATTTGTACGGTGATAAATTTTCTTTTTTGGCCATTGTCTGCGTTGTCTGTGGTCGAAGCCTACTTTAATCATACTCTTGAATTTTGACTTTTTATTTATTTTTTATTTAACTTTACAATGCGAACCCTTGTGTCTCACATTTCCATAGGCGAATTATTCTTCGAGACTCTTCGGCAACATCTTGCAACGTCAATATTGAGTCCTTCTCGAACTGATTTCAGCATTTCTATTTGCGGTATTTATTGTATAAAAATACAATTCTGGCACAAGGCCGAAAAAGATGAGGGATTGAGGTGAGTCATCACTAACTATCTTATACCTAGCTAATTTGACTCACGACCCATTCACACATTACAATTTGCCCATTCACCATAAAAACTCATCCGTCACCAATCAATCCTCCAGACACCATAATACCGCATCCTCTCAAGGGGGTCATACAAAAAGCGCCCCATGTCATAAAAATCTAATGATTATAAAGTAATATACTTAAAAATTTATAGATGGAGACAATGAGAGGGGTGGGAATGAACCCCAAAACAAACTAAATATCAACACAAAGTAAACTAAACATAACTGATGTTAGTAGGGCCCATCCAACCCTCAAAATGAGTGACCGCTGTATTCTGCCCATTTGGACAAAATCAAGAAGCTCTCTCGCTAAGGGAATGGGAAAAGGAGAAAATCCCTTAACTTGAACTTTTCACATTGACTGTTTACGATACTAGAACAAGTGCTAAGGTTTTCTTAACCATTTTTACAAGCGTCAGGCATTGCCGTTATGTATTGAACAGTGAATCTTCGTGAAAATTCTACGTAACAACATAATAGTTTCTTTAAACGTCAATTAACACCATTTTTTTCGGTAGGGTGCAATTCATGTTCTGTTCGTGTTCCATAGGACCTAACTTTCTTAGCAACAGGTGCACTTCTAGATATTTATTGTATTTAGAATACAAATTGCGGCACAAGGCCAAAATGGGGAGGGATTGAGGCTGGTCATCACTATCTTATACCTAGCTAATCCGATTCACGACCCATTCACGCATTACAATTTGCACATTCACCATAAGAACTCGTCCGTCACGAATCAATCCTCCATCCACCATAATACCACATTCTCTCAAGGGGGACCTATAAAACGCGCCCCATGCCATAAAAACTTAATGATAATAAATTATAATACATAAAAATCTAATAATGAAGAATGATAGGGGAGGGAGATGAACCCAATAATAAACTAAAATATTAACACAAGGCAAACTAAACATAACTGATGTTAGTAGGGCCCGTCCAACCCTCAAAAAGGGGAGAGGCCGCTGTATTCTGCCCATTTGGACAAAATCAAGAAGTTCTCTCACTAAGGGAGTCGGAAATGTGAAAATATAGACGGTCATGGGAAATAAAAAGCTGGCCCAGTCAAGATGTAAAAGTGGGCCAAAACAAACTGGGGAGGTTGGGAATCTCGACTTGGATCATAACCAAAGAGGCAGCCGGGAACAGGCCATGAACAACACTTACTCACAGTAACCAGGTACACAAAAGCTTGTCTAACCTAACCAAGGGGAGGGCTCCACAGGAAACCAACCCGATGTGACGTAGGTTTTATCTAGAAGAGAGAATCAAGGCTAGCTCCGTTCAAACGAACCAAGCTCGCTTCCTTCACCCACCTTTCGCTGAAGACTGTCGAATGCAAGCGTTTCTTATCAGTTCTAATCTTCATCTTGAGCTGATGCTCAAACAATCGGATCAGATCCTGATGAGAAAGACGGTTGCCTCGCAAGACTTCCTCCTTTCGCGTCGTCCAAATCAACATTCGGGCCGTGGCCAGCAGCGTCAGAAACACCATTCGTTTCACCCCGGAATACGGGGCCGGCACATTGTCACACGCGTACGCGCGATCAATGAGCACGAACTTTTCGGCAGCAAGACGAGCAGGTGCACTTCTTTCTCGTCTGACAAGCTTATACAGTCTTTTTTAAAGATTTCCTCATAGCGTCTGTAGTCTGCTGTAAATGTAACCTCTCTTCGTCAGGGCTATATTTAAATTCGCCAATTACATTTAATATTGAGTCCTGTGAGAGAAAAGTAGAAGTGTTTTCGTTACATTTTCTCTTCATAAAAAGTTCTAGAATTTTTTGCTGTTGTTCTTTTTGTCTTA
The DNA here is from genome assembly GCA_964036315.1 of Acanthosepion esculentum. Lineage (NCBI taxonomy): Eukaryota > Metazoa > Mollusca > Cephalopoda > Sepiida > Sepiidae > Acanthosepion > Acanthosepion esculentum. Next base: position 19,482,252 of record OZ038517.1, on the reverse strand, counting down.
ACAATGTTTCTTGCAATTGTTGTTGCTGTTATTGTTGTTGTTGTCGTTGTACTTGCTATTGCTTTATTAATTCCAACATTACTGCTTTCAAATCTGAAATTCAGCTTTGTGCCATATCTGATCAAAAATGTATTTCTGGTAATATTTTTTTCTTCAAAAATGTATTGCTAATAATAATTTAGTGCGGGTAATAATTTATTGCTGGTAATATTTTTTCCTTCAAAAATATATTGCTGGTAATATTTTTTATATAAAAATACTCTGCTGGTAATATATTTTCCTTCATAATGTATTGCTGGTAATATTTTTTCTGTAAAAATGGATTGCTGGTAATTATGTTTTCTTTAGAAAATGTATTGCTGGTAATATTTTTTCCTTCAAAAATATATTGCCGGTAATATTTTTCTATAAAAATACAGTGCTGGTAATATTTTTTCTTTTAAAATGTATTGCTGGTAATATTTTTTCTTAAAAATGTATTGCTGGTATTATATTTATTCCTTCAATAATGTATTGGTGGTAGTATTTTTACTTTAAAAATATCTTGCTGGTAATATTTTTCTATAAAAATACAGTGCTGATAATATATTTTCCTTCATAATGTATTGCTGGTAATATTTATTCCTTCAATAATGTATTGGTTGTAGTATTTTTACTTTAAAAATATATTGCTGGTAATATTTTTTTCCTATAAAAATACAGTGCTGGTAACATTTTTTCTTCAAAAATGTCTTGCTGATAATATTTTATCTTCCAATCTGCATTGCTGGTAATATTTGTTTTCTTCAATAATGTCTTGGTGGTAATAATGTATTGCTGCTAATAATTTTTCCTTAATCTCGTATTAAATCCTATTTTTACACTTATTAGTATTTTGACTCCATTTTGGGGTTAACTATTTGCCCATAGCTGGGGCCCTAACTAGAGGTACCACCCCGGGTCAGGGTGAACCTGGGAACCAGCAATTATGAGGTGGCTCCTCAAAACCTCCTGATGAGAGGTCGGGCTGTTGGACGTAGTTATCGTGCTACCCGGGACGGCAGATTTTTTGACTTCCATTGGTTTTGTGACTGAAGTGCCCAAAATCCTGTTGTAAAAGTTTAAATATGAGGAAACTAGTTTCCAGACATTTTGGATCACGAACAGCCTTTAGGAAGGAATTAAATACGGAATCCGAGGCTCTATTTAATATAGTGATTTTCCAAGCTAAGGTTGGATATGGCACAAGGCCGAAAATAAGGGGCACCCAGTGAGGATCCAACTGACTACTCAGACGCAATTGTTCTAGAAAGACAAGTTTGCTAACCATTACACCACGTCGAGGTGTCCTGCTCTATTTAATATATATTCTAGCCTAAAAGCTGCATTATGTGCGGACTTTTAATATATCTCCTGTGGAGGGCGAACTGGGCTTCTGGCACAAAACTAAAGCGACCTCATGTTTAACTTAGGGAACAGCAATGATAATTTTGAAGAAATCACCTTGAATTCCTCAATTCACCCCATGGAACTACAAAACCAAAAAGCGAAAAGTCCAATTCCGGCCCGAAGACCGATTTGGGCCAGAAGTACAATTTAAGCCGAAAATCTAAATTTGGGAAAGAAATTCCAATTAAGGTCGAAAATTGAGTTCTTCAAATCACAAACTCAGTGGATCTTCAAAGCCTCTTGCTTTATCTCTGATTCCTTTGGCATTTTGAAGAAATAAAATTAATTTCTTCGATTCACAGTCCAATTCCGGCCCGAAGACCGATTTGGGCCAGAATTCCAATTTGAGCCGAAAATCTGATTCGGGAAAGAAATTCCAATTAAAGTCGAAAACTGAGTTCTTCAAATCACAAACTCGGTGGATCTTCAAAACCTCTTGCTTTATCTCTGATTTCATTGGCATTTTGAAGAACTGAAATTAATTCCTTCGATTCACACAGGTTTGGAGATAATTTAAAATGAATTTCAAGCAAACATTTTTAAATTCAAAATGTTTTCTGTTACTTTAAACTCAATATATTAGGTTGGTGCAAAATAATGTCGTTTTTTGACGTTCTAACATATGTGAGAAAACGACATTATTTTTGCACCAATCTAATAAATTAAAAAAAAACTTTTAAAGTCACAAATTTTTTTCAGTTATTTTAAAATTTGAATTTTTAACTGTTCCCCACCCCTCATCTGGACACAAACACAAAGCAGTAAGTTTTTTTTATATATCCCACACGGCTGAAAATATATAGGAAGAAGTAGGTGAAAATGAAACTGGAGCCTTTTAAGAATAGCCATATGTCGCTCCAATTTAGGTTAACTTTTGAAAATCATAGAAGTGTGAAACCGATACAATTACACTAAGGTTTTTAAAGTTTTAAGTTTTATTTTTAACTTCCTTTTCATATATATATATATATATATATATATATATATATATATATATATAAAAGTGAACATAGAAGGCGACAGTCTGTTTCATGCTAGATACAATCGTCAGGCCACTAAGTGTTGACTTCTATGTTCGCTTTTATATTTACACACGCTCTATCTCTGATATTGACCACTTTATCCCATAAATATAGCACACTTTAAGACTATATTTCTTCATATATATATATATATATATATATATATATATATATATATATATATATATATATATATATACATATATTATAGTAAAATTTTATAGTAAATATTTTATACGTAATAATTTTTAAATAATTGAAGTAATTCTATTACATTTATTTGTTTTAAAAAGAAATATAATCTATTAGTAATTAAAATTAAAAATATTATTTTAAAATTGTAGATCGATACAATGGATTCTAATCCAAGCACCCCTTCTAGAAAGAATCTGTATGGATACAAGTAGAAATTTAACG
>OZ038517.1:19434385-19476885 GCA_964036315.1 Acanthosepion esculentum | reverse complement strand
CTAATTGCCTATTCATATCTATCTATCTATCTATCTATCTATCTGTTTTTCTCTGTCCCACTTCCTTTCTATCTATCTATCTATCTATCTATCTATCTATCTATCTATCTATCTATCTATCTTTCTAATTCCCTATTCATATCTATCTATCTATCTATCTATCTATCTATCTATCTATCTATCTATCTATCTTTCTAATTCCCTATTCATATCTATCTATCTATCTATCTATCTATCTATCTATCTATCTAATTGCCTATTCATATCTATCTATCTATCTATCTATCTATCTATCTATCTATCTATCTATCTATCTATCTAGTAAAATTCACTGTCTCTCTCTCTGTCTATCTACCTCTGTAAAACTAGATCTTACAACAAACATAATAATTAATAAAAACCAATTGGACGTATCCTTTTTACTAATTATACTAAATTGCTTCATATTTTCATAGCAAGCGGCCATTTTTATAGCATTTACTTATTGAGTCATTCCTGTTTATTGACGAACGAGACATTTTCCCATTGCCATCTCTTCGTGGGCGGCAAAACGATTATCAGCAATTGGCTGCTTTCACTCACATCTCTGTCAACTCAACGCAATCTGTGTATACTTAGTAATGGAACACTAGGCGGGGGCAAGAACCCTTAATGACTACCTTGCTCGCTCTGGCACCAGTCAGGGCAAAAAGCTGTTCCATTCATTGTAAACCTTCCAAAGTATGCACGTTTGTTGGTCTTTTTTTGTTTAATCATTTCATCCCAAGCGAGGGCTTAATGAGAATGAAAGAATCTGAGATAAACCTTATTGGCGGCTCAGAATTGAAAATCTGAGAGCGGAGTTCCAATTCAAATTGGGTTCGTTATATTCGCTGACACGAAAGTAACTTTGAAATTAGAATTTTTTTTTTTTCATGTCTGCAATCTGGAAATAATCTTAAGTTTACGACATTATCAGTTTTCGGAAGGTTGCTTTTTTAAAAAAACATTTGTCCTCTAGGCAAAGGGACTTACCGAAGTTAAGCAACGTCGAGCCTGGTTAGTACAAAAATGGGTGACCGCTTGGGAATTCCAGTTGTTCTAAGTATTTCGATGTGCCGTTGATTTAATAGATAACGACTCCGAGTTGGAAATCTTAGAGTCGAGTCCCAATTGCAGTTGGTTTCGTTATATTTACTGACGAACAAATAACCTTTGAAAAAATAAGAATTCACTTTTTCTCCCCCCAGCTATGGGTTAATTAGTAGAACTTGCGACAGTAAATCATTACTATCTCCAAACTATTCTTATAATCTAAAGATATTTTCTGGTTTTAAATAACCTACAAAAGGTTGATAAGCCATAAAAAATGAATCAATCTAGATTTAGGTTTATTTTGTTTTACGGCATATCAACACCTGAATGGGTTATTTTATGCCGACAAGATTTTTAGGATAGGTTCGTATGAACAGAATATGTATACTTTGTAAGAAATCAATTTGTAGATCAGGTTTCATTGAGGTATCTGCAATTGGCTAGTTTTACTCACATCCCTGTCAGCTCATCGCAGTCTGTGTATACTTAATAATCCGACACTAGCCAAAGGAAAGAAGCCCTAATATCTAGTTCACCTTGTCACCAGTCAGGGCAAAAAGCTGCTTCATTCATTGTCAACCTTCCAAAGTATGCACGTTTGTTGGTCTTTTTTTTTTGTTGCTGTTTCTTCATGTCAACCCAAAATGAAATTAATAAACAACCACAAAAAAAGAATGAAAGAATCTGAGATCAACCTTATTGCAGAGGAAGACCAATAAATAGACTGTAGATAACGCCTTACATTGATTTCTAATTACTGATGATTGTCGTTGGCAGGGAAGCAAGAATTCGGAAGGGAGTCTCACAGACGTGAAAAGAAAATATTATAATAGATCTTACGGTTACATTTAATAATTTCAACTATAAAATGATGGGACCCAACTGCCAATCTAGTACTACACTTAAATTCGAGCAGTCGAGATACGAAAGAAGAAAGGTAGCTAATCCCTGTTGCAGGCACCAGCTCAGGCACATTTGTGCTTTTTCATCAACCACAGAAGCATCTTGTGGTTTATACTTAAACAGCTTTCAACCACATCACGTTGAAACACGGGTTCCCGTACGATCATCGAAGTTAAGGAGCATTAAGCCTGGTCAATACCTAGATGGGTGACCGCTTGTGAATACCAAGAGCTCTAAGCTTGGATGTGCAGGTGATATAATGCATAATGGCTCGGAATTGTTAACTGGAGACTCGGTTTCCAATTGCCCTTGGATTCGTTACGAACTTACGCGCGATTATTCTTGAAAAAGTAATGAATTCACCTCTTCTCCTCCAGCTATGGGTTAATTAGTAAGATTTGCATCGCTAAACAATTATTATATCCCCCCCAACCAAATTTTACAATCCCCTCAAAAACCTTTCCTGGCGATCATGATCTGACGTAATCAAGAATTGAACTTCTACCTAATCTTACCCTGTAGTACGGTTTTTCAGACACTCCCCAACAGTTTCCGCAGACCGATATTATCAGGAAGTTATATTCTTCACCCACCGTCCCTGGCGGGATTCAGCACAGGGTCTCATGCTCGGAATACGAACACTCTAACCCCTCGACCACGCGGCTATAATTTCTTTGTAGGCATACATATATGCGTATATATATGGCCAGAATTTCTATCTGGAAAACATCCCTTTTAATCATAAAAATAATATAATTTGCTCCGACGAAGATCCATTGAAAGTTCCGTCATGTAAGCGTGTCTTCCGATTAACATACGACTGGGTTATTTCATTTTATTCTCTGTTCTTACGAAATTAGTATTGAAACGGCAGCAGACACTAAACATTGAAAGTAAATAATGTCGTGGGGAAAAGAATAAAAAATGATATATAAGAGAAAGGAAGAAAGGGGTAGAAGACAAAGAAAGAAAGGACGAAAGGAGTACAAAGAAAGAAAGAAAGAAAGAAAGAAAGAAAGAAAGGAAGAAAGGGGTAGAAGACAAAGAAAGAAAGAACGAAAGGAGTACAAAGAAAGAAAGAAAGAGTAGGAAAGAAAGAAAGAAAGAAAGAAAGAAAGAAAGAGAGAAAGGGGTAAAAGACAAAGAAAGAAAGAAAGAAAGAAAGAAAGAGAGAGAGAAAGGGGTAGAAAACAAAGTAAAAAGAAAGAAAGAAAAAAGAAAGAAAGAATGGGTTAGACCACAAAGAAAGAAAGAAAGGTTTGAAGAAAGGAAAAAAGAAAGAAAGAAAGAAAGGGTTAGAAAACAAAGAAAGGAAGAAAGAAAGAAAGAAAGGGTAGAAGACAAAGAAAGAAAAAGAAAGAAAGAAAGAAGGGGTAGAAGACAAAGAAAGAAAGAAAGGGTAGAAAAGAAAAAAGAAAGAAAGAAAGGGGTAGAAGACAAAGAAAGAAAGAAAGAAAGAAAGAAAGAAAGATAGAAAGAAAGAAAGAAAGAAAGGGTAGATTAAAAAGAAAGAAAGAACGAAAGGAGTAAAAAGAAACAGGGAAAGAAATGGGCAGAAAAGAAAGAAAGAAAGAAAGGGAAGAACAAAGAAAGAAAGAAAGAAAGAAAGAAAGAAAGGGGTAGAAGGCAAAGAAAGAAAGAAAGAAAGAAAGAAGAAAAAACTAAGAGAGGAAAAGAGAATAAAAAGAAAAAATAGAAAAATACAGAGGTCAAAAAATAGCGAAAAATAGCGAAAAAGATGAAGAGATGGAGAGAGATGGATAAGAATGTGAGGAGTGGGAGGAATAAAGGCGGACACTCTTTCTTTCTTTCTTTCTTTATTTTTTCTTTCTTACCTCCCTTTACTTTTCTTTGTTTCTTCCTTTCTGCCTTCCTTTCTTTCTTTCTTTCTTTCTTTCTTACCTCCCTTTACTTTTCTTTCTTTCTTTCTTTTATATTTACATATATCTAAAGGAGAATGCCCGAATTTTCTCGATCGTAACAGTACACGATTGTTTGGTGAAAACTAATCCAACTCAGACCAACAGACATCAGTACATTTGGCGGGGTGGTTGTGGGGGGGTCTTCGTAGGCTTATTAACTGGAACAACAACAACAGCAACAACAACAAATAAATAAAATAAAATAAAAAATGAATTCCTCGTTTTGAAATCACAAGACTAACATTTTCGCATTTCGCACTTTGAAAGATGTCGACATCAACGTGAAAGTAGAAATTTGTTTTCGTGTCTGCAATTTGGGAATAATTCTTTTGTTTACGACTTTATCATGTTCTGGAAGGTTGATTTTTGTTATATTGCCCTCTAGGCAAAGGGACTTACCGAAGTTAAGCAACGTCGAATCTGGTTAGTACTTAAATGGGTGATTTCGATGTGCCGGTGCTTTAATAGATAACGACTCGAAATTGGAAATCTGAGAGTCGAGTTTTAATTCCAGTCGGGTTCATTATATTCACTGACGCGCAACTAACCTTGGAAAGCCATAAAAAATGAATCAATCTAGATTTACGTTTATTTTGTTTTACGGTATATTAACACCTGAATGGGTTATTTAATGCCGACAAGATTTTTAGGATAGGTTCGTATGAATAGAATATGTATTCTTTGGTTTAGATTGGTTTGCTTTATTTTGTTTTACGGTATATCAACATCTCAATGGGTTATTTAATGCCGGCAAAGTTTTTAGGATAGATTCGTATGAATAGAATATGTATTCTTTGGTTTAGATTCGTTTGCTTTATTTTGTTTTACGGTATATCAACATCTCAATGGGTTATTTAATGCCGGCAAAGATTTTAGGATAGATTCGTATGATTAGAATATGTATACTTTGTAAGAAATCAGTTTGTAGATCCGGTTTCATTGGCGTATTTTGTAAAGTTAGATTTCGGTGAGAGTCAAAAATATTGCAGGTGATATTTTTTGGAAAAAAATATTGTTGCTATTTTTACTATAAAAATTAATTTTTATATTTTCGTAGTGTTTTGATTCCAGTTTGGGGTTAACTATTTGCCCATATCTGGGACCCTAACAGGTGCTACCACCCCGGGTCAGGGTTCACCTGGGAATAATAACAATTAAGACAAATTTGGACAATTTTGCTCTTACACCCGGTACATCTTTTAATTCCGAACATATGTACATAAAATAATGGGGGGGGGGGATGAGGTGTAATCATACCTTTCCCAAAGGTATTTGCCGAGTCGTCCAAAAAGGACTGACTCGAAATGACAATGTTCATTAACACGCCCACGTGTGTCAAATGTGGCACAAGGCCGGTTTAATGTGGGCTTTCCGAGCCCGTAGGCTCGGGCAAAAATTGCCCGTAGAACCCGTATACACGGGATCGGGTTGGTCAACCTCCCCGAACGAGGCTCTGCCCTTCGGCGGAACCTCGTCCGGGTTCCTCTCTGCCCGGAGGCAGAGAGTTCGACCGTCTAGCCGAGTCGTCCAAAAAGGACTGTATCGAAATGACGATGTTCATTAACACGCCCACGTGTGTCAAATGTGGCACAAGGCCGGTTTAATGTGGGCTTTCCGAGCCCGTAGGCTCGGGCAAAAATTGCCCGTAGAACCCGTATAAACGGGATCGGGTTGGTCAACCTCCCCGAACGAGGCTCCGCCCTTCGGCGGAACCTCGTCCGGGTTCCTCTCTGCCCAGAGGCAGAGAGTTCCCCTCTGCCTCAGAGGCAGAGAGTTCGGCCGTCTAGCCGAGTCGTCCAAAAAGGACTGACTCGAATTGACGATGTTTAACAACACGCCCACGTGTGTCGAATGTGGCACAAGGCCGGTTTAATGTGGGCTTTCCGAGCCCGTAGGCTCGGGCAAAAATTGCCCGTAGAACCCGTATAAACGGGATCGGGGTGGTCAACCACCTCGAACGCGGCTCTGCCCTTCGGCGGAGCCTCGTCCGAGTTCCTCTCTGCCCAAAGGCAGAGAGTTCCCCTCTGCCTCAGAGGCAGCTGACTCGAATTGACTGCTGCTCCCTCTTGAGGCGCAGTATTTATGATGTCCGGAATAGTCCATTATTATTATGGGTAAGTCCCCATAACACTATCTATCTATCTATCTATCTATGTATCTATCTATCTATCTATCTGTTATGGTCCAAGTTCCTTGTACCGCGGTGATGGTCCAAGGTAGAACCAATGAAGAATAACTCGAACACAGGTATGGAATAACACAGATATATTACAAACAGAAATATATACAAAGAAGTAGAAGTGTTAGTAATGACTATCAGATTTGGTTAGAGAGAACTATGTTGTCTTGAAGTATCACTATTCCAATGTCTTACAGTAATCGTCTGACTTCGACTCTGAACTCTGAACACTGCTTCATCTTATTATTATGGGTAAGTTCCCATAACAAAAACATGGCACGTGGAACTAGAACAGTCTACCCCTGCGAGCGAAATAAGGGGTTCAGCTCGATATTCCAACCAACTGAAGCAGCCGGAGCGTACAACATCCGAAACGTTGTAATAAATATGGCGACAAGGATGAGGACAATAGTCTGAATGATGTAAATAGTGTACATAATATCTCTTTTTCTTGTATACGAACAAAAAATTTCTTTTCGGACATGGTCTATGGAGAAATTATCCAAAATGTTCTTTCGTTCCTGGCGCTTTCAACGGATTTATTAGCTTTTCTTTTAAAAAGTCTCGTTTTGAAAATACTGTGTAGCCTACTGAGACGTAGACATATTTTTAATTTTTCCGAAAACGGCCGGTACATTATGGCCGTGTTCGGGAATAAAAAAATATCTCCCTCTGCCTATTAGACGTTTTCTACAGTTAGGCAGAAATATCTACGGGTTTAATCCACGTGATACATGACTGACCAATGAGAAACGAAATAAAACTGTATACAGGGGTTGGACAAAATAATTGGAACAGGTTCGAATTCAACTCCTATATTTCAAAGACCTATTATATTAAGAACTTTAACTAAAACTTCGTAATTGCAGGTTATATCTATTGTAAATACGTTTATTTACCTAATTTACTGTATTTGTCTTATTTATTTTTAGAATTTAGTAAAATTTAAGCTAAATGCGTGACCTCTCCGAGTTCGAAAAAGGGCAAATTGTTGGAGCTCGCATGGCAGGAGCCTCGATCACTAAGGTTGCTAAACTGTTTGGTTTTTCAAGAGCTACCATATCAAGAACATTGATGCAATTCGAGAAACAGGGTAAAACCTCAAGAAACTGTAGCAATTCGGGCTGGACTTGCAAAGTTACTGATAGGGACGGACGTGCATTGAAACGCAATAGGGCGAAAGATCATCGGACTACTGCGGCCAAAGTGACTGCTGATTTGAATAATCATCTGAATCGTCCAGTTTCTACTAAAACTGTTCGCCGTGAGCTCGATAAGGCTGCATATCATGGAAGAGCCGCCGTAAGAAAACCTCTTCTCTCCACTCGCAACATTCAAAAGAGGTTGAAGTGGTGCAGAGATCACAATGCCTGGTCTGCAGACCAATGGAAGCCAGTCATATTCTCAGACGAGTCCAGTTTTTCTCTTTTGCCAACTTCAGGGCGAGTTTATGTGTGGAGGCAGCCCAAAGAAGCTTACAATCCTGACTGCCTTCTTCCAACAGTGAAGCATGAAGGTGGATCAGTGATAGTTTCGGCCGTTATATGATGGAAATGTCTCAGTCCAATAGTTGCCCTGCATCAACAGCAAAGATTACCTGAACATTTTGGGAGATCATGTTCATCCAATGGCCGAGACTTTATACCCTGATGGTGACTGCTTCTTCCAAGATGATAATGCTCCAATACATACCGCTCGAGTGGTTAAGAATTGGTATGAAGAGCATGAAAGTGAGCTAGAACACATGGAGTGGCCTCCCCAATCTCCAGATATCAATATTATTAAACATTTGTGGTTCATTTTGGAGCGACAAGTTAGCAGCCGCTATCCTCCACCGTCGTGTCTTAAAGAGCTGGAGCAGGTGTTAATGGAAGAATGGCTGAAAATTCCTCTGGATGAAGTCAGGAAGCTGTATGATTCCATTCCTAGACGTATTAAAGCTGAATGTGAGGCTAAAGGAGGACCAACTCCATATTAAATAAATTTTCTTTGAATTTAAAAAGTGTTTCAATTATTTTGTTCAACACATATATCTCTCTTACCTCTGACGAAGCTTTAATAAAAGTGAAACTTGTTAGGCTGGTAAATGTTTCCTATTTGTTCCTTTATCTTATCATCTTGTTTGATTTGCATTTGTTTATAATGGCCGTAATAAAATATTCCCGCCACCACAGTTTATTCACAATATTGTCTTCATTCTTTTACTTTATGCTGTCATCTAAAGGCTTAGGTATTTACCACATTCAGAGTCCGAAATGTCGGTATTTAAATAAGAAATTTAACTATAATAGATATAAAAATACCGTAATTCCCATTATATAATACGCCTTCATCCATAATATGCACACCTAGTATTGTGCTAAAAGTGTGGGGAAAATGCTTCTACTAACGCATAATACGCACCCCTTGTTTTGTAATCAAACCCTATAAATTGTACATCTCCAATTTCATTACGGCCAGCGTTTCCTACTCTTATTAACAAAATGGTTTTAAACATAGAATAATATTATTCTAATTTAGTTTTATGATAATTCTTACTTTATTTTACCTTTGTAAGTATTTTTAGGTACATATCATTGTATTTGACATCCTTATGGGGTCGCAATCGCCGAATGTTAGTGTCAAATTGTCTTATGTTTGTGGTGAGTTGTCATTTCGCAAAAGAAATCGACCTATGAAACGGCCATTTTTTAAAAGATTTTTTGTAGCTGTGCATAATGCGCACCCCTAATTTTGCTTATTATTTTTTAGAAAAAAATGTGTATTATATACTTGAGGAATTACGGTAATCCAAACATTTATTTATAATGTTCACAAAAGATCCAATTGGAAAGTCAGTTATTTGAAAGTGTTGAATATGCAAATTAATTATTTATTTCCGCTAAGGAAGACCGCTAAGGTGTCCAAAGGATGAGAGGTATTCTACTAGTGATAAATCATATTATATTATTAGTCGGGTACGTTTATTGTGCTCAAGGTATCATTCCTTCCATCGCACAATACAGAAGGAAAAGAGCAGACCGAAAAACATGAAGTTTGGAAAATTTATCCTACGTTTTAATCCGTATGTAAAACAGCATTGTAAAAATCTATCTATCTATCTATCTATCTATCTATCTATCTATCTATCTATCTATCTATCTATCTATCTATCTATCTCATTCTGTTAATATCTATCTATTTATCTTTCTATCTATGTCATTCTCTTTATATCTGTCTATCTTATTCTGTCCATATCTATCTATCTATCTATCTATCTATCTAATTCTGTTCATATCTATCTATGTATCTATCTCCCTATTCTGTTCATATCTATCTATCTATCTATCTATCTATCTATCTATCTATCTATCTCATTCTGTTAATATCTATCTATTTATCTTTCTATCTATGTCATTCTCTTTATATCTGTCTATCTTATTCTGTCCATATCTATCTATCTAATTCTGTTTATATCTATCTATGTATCTATCTCCCTATTCTGTTCATATCTATCTATCTATCTATCTATCTATCTATCTATCTATCTATCTATCTATTTATCTATCTATCTATCTATCTCATTCTGTTAATATCTATCTATTTATCTTTCTATCTATGTCATTCACTTCATATCTGTCTATCTTATTCTGTTCATATCTATCTATCTATCTATCTATCTATCTAATTCTGTTCATATCTATCTATCTATCTATCTATCTATCTATCTATCTATCTATCTATCTATCTAATCACCGTATTCTGTTCATTATCTATCTATCTATCTATCTATCTATCAATCACCTTATTCTGTTCATATCTATCTATCTATCTAATTATGTTCATATCTATCTATCTATCTATCTATCTATCTATCTATCTATCTAATTATGTTCTATCTATCTATCTATCTATCTATCTATCTAATTCTGTTCCTATCTATCTATCTATCTATCTATCTCATTCTGTTAATATTTATCTATTTATCTTTCTATGTCATTATGTTTATTTCTGTCTATCTATCTTATTCTGTCCATATCTATCTATCTATCTATCTATCTATCTATCTATCTATCTATCTATCTATCTTCACCCTCTCTCTCTCTCTCTCTCTCTCTCTCTCTCTCTCTGTCTATGTATATTTAAGTGACAAACTAAGATTTATTAAATAAAAACGTAAATGTAACGAAAAAAACAGCCGACAAGAATAGCTGCATGTGAAAATTAATCAAGAAAACTGTTTTCCTTGTTTGTTTTATTTTTGTTTGAGGCCATTTATAGGCGTATTAAACTGTGACCCGACGACCGATCAAATTAATACCATTTAGATTGTCTTCAGTGCAACAACATGGCCGGTGGGGACTGCTGTTCGTCTCAATTTCGTCACCTCGTTCAATACGTTCCGAAATGTTATTCCTGGCCAAAGAGCATTCTTTTTTGTTTTTGGTACAAAACAGTCTCACTAATAACAAGTACAATTCTCACACCAATGGTCGTCACATAGTTTTGTGGCAAAAATAAAATAATAATAATAAAATAAAATAAAAATGAAATAAACATAATAAATATAAAATCTAAATATAAAATAAAAATAAAAAATAAAATAAAAATAGGGAATATAATAAAATAAATATAATAAAAATAATAGAATAATAATAATAATAATAATAATAATTAAATATTAATTAATAATAAAATAAAAATAAAATGAAATAAAATTAATAATAAATATAAAATAAGAATTCTAAAATATAAATCTAAAAAATAAAATAAATAAAAATAATATAGCAAACATAATAAAATAATAATATTAATAATAATAAAATAATAATGAAATAATAAAACAGAAAGAAAATAAAAATAATAAATCTAAAAAGAAAATAAATAAAAAGAAAAAAGAAAATAATGAAAATAATAAAATAAAAAGAATAATACAGAAATAATAAAATAATAATAATAAAAATAACAAATAATATTGAAATAATAAGATAGAAAGAAAATAAAAATTATAAATCTAAAAATAAAATAAATAAAAATAAAAAATAAAAATAAAATAATGAAAATAATAAAATAAAAGTAATAAAACAAAAAATAATAAAATAATAATAAAAAAATAAAATATTAAAAGAAAATCAAATCAAATCAAACACTAATAGGCTCGGGGTAAGTAAGAATACATCGAATTCACTAATTCTTCTGGAGCTCGTATCACTGTTCCAGTAACTTTTTCAATAATTGAATTCGTTCTTTTTTTGCTCATATTCGTACCACAACGTTTCGACCGATGCACTCTTAAGCCTTCTTCAGCTGAACAATCCATAAGGAAACAGAACTCTTTTCTTATTTATTTGTTTTTAATTACATAAACATTTTCACATAGCTGCCCATCGGAAAGGCATGGACTCGTATCTTCTCCACGGCTATGGATTATATCACAAGGTAGACTGTCTTCTATAGCTGTGGGTGGAAACCAATCGGAAACTGTTGCCAAAGAACTTATAATTACATCTTGCCATTTCAAATTTCAAATTATGAGATGTTACCGCCAATCTAGTACTGCACTTAATAAAGTCTAGATACCATCGAGGAAAGTTCATCAGAATAATTACCATGAAAGTATTTACAGAAAGGGCACGGGGAAAGCTATATTTTATTCCACAGATGAGAAGTACAAGAGAAGAAACTGTTAGCATAGAACTTACGGTTGCATCGAACCATTTCAACAGTAAAATGATGAGACCTAGCCGCCAATCTAGTACTGCGCTTAAATTCATAAAGTCTGAGTACCGTAGAGGAAAGTTCATCAGAAGAATTACTATGAAAATATTTATAGAAGGCACAGGGAAGTTGCATTATGACGGTGGGAAAGTGAGTGAAGGCGAGATGCCAGGTCAGTGCCAATAACATTGCAGATTCTTCTTTCGATTTTATCAAGAATCTCTTAATAGAACCGGCCCATATGTGGCAGGAATATTCGAAGCATGGACGAATGGTAGACTTATAAATACGGAAGATATATTCCGGGGAGAGAAATTGTCTTTCACGACACTTCTTTTCTTTTAATGTGCCGTGTCCTTTCGGGACGTAGGCGGTGATGGCCCTCCACTACCCCTATCCCTTGTAGCTCTCAATTTATGGTACATTTTTATGATTGTGGTATAAGAGTGATTTTTAGGGTGAATTTGGTGATTTAAAGGTCGCCTTATAAGCGAAAATATACAGTACACACACACACACAGACATATATATATATATATATATATATATATATATATATATATATATATATATATATATATTAATATATATTCATCATATATATATATATATATATACATATATATGCAGAAATATAGTCTTAAAGTGTGCTATATTTATGGGGTAAAGTGCTCAATATCAGAGATAGAGCGTGTGTAAATATAAAAGTGGACATGGAAGTCAGCACTTAGAGGCGACAGTCTGTTTCATGCTAGTGCAATCGTCAGGCGACTAGTGCTGTTATTTTTCTCGGCTATTTATATAAGGGTCAGTGGTGCATTATGGGTAGTCTATTTTGGCGGTTACTTTTACCGGAAGTCGCTTATTTGTTTATTTATTTATGTCAAATTATTTTGCTTGTTTTTTGTTTGTTTTTTTATTTTTATTTTTATTTTTTATCTTATATATTTATTTATTTATTCTTTTATTTTGATCGGTGTTTTTGGTTAACGTAGTAAAAATTTGTTTATATAGCTTATTGTTGGTAGTCTATAATGGCCGACATTTACCGGAAATCGCTTGTTCGCTTATTTATTTGGGTCAAATTGTTTTGCTTGTTTTTATTTATTTTCATTTTTATTTTTTATCTTATATATTTGTTTATTTATCATTGATTAAATCTGTTTGTTGAATTTGTGTTTTTTTCTGACTATTATTTAGGTGGGAACAGTTTTTAATTTATCTATTTAGGTTGGTTATCTTTATTTGTTTTTGTTTTGTTTTGTTTTTTAAACGGCTAGTTTATCGTAATCGGTTGTTAGTTTATTTATATATTTGGATGTATTTAGATCGATTTATTATACTTGTTGTTATTTATTTGTTACACTATATCTTTTTGGCTTTCGGTTTTTAAGTAACGTAGTATATTATCTTTTATTAATGTTTTTTTTTTTTTTTATTATTATTTTTATTTTTATAACAGTTATAACTTTCGTCCGTTCTTTTGTTTTGATTTTATTTCGTATATTCTAACAGGTGTGGTTTTATGATTTGTTTGGAGTAATTTATTTTGCTTATTTTATTGTTGTTTGTTTATATATTTATTTATTTTTCTATTTTAAGTTACGTAGTAAAAATTTGTTTTCATGTCTACATTTTGAGATTAGCTCGGATCTTTTATTTAATAATTTATTTTGATCTGGGAAGGTAATGATAGCTATTTTTTCCTTCAAGCAAAGTTTGCAGGTTTTTGATAGGTTGTTGTAGGCTGATGATTTTTTCCTTATTTTCCAAGATATTTTTGGTGTGGTGTGTGTTTTGTTTTTTATTTCCCAGATATACTTAGAAAGCATTGTGCTGTTCGCATATTTACTATTTGTGAAAGACATTTTGTGTACATAATTTCTTTGTTTCCATGGTCCTTCGGTTACTCCTATATATACTTTTTCTTCATTATCTGCTGATTTTGTCGTGGCTTGGTAGATTACGTTGTTTTGTAAACAATTACCGTTTAAGGGACATTCGTTTTTTATTCTGCAGTTGCACGTGGGTTTAATTTGTTCGTGTGGTTTGTTAATAATTTTTCTGTTGTGCTTTTTTATTATTTGTGCCATGTTCTCGGTGCAACTGTAGCTGATTTTTACTGTGTTTTTGTTGAATATTTTGTGTAGGGTGCTTGATTCCGGGAAGTGTTTCTGTAAAAGCTTGAAGAATATTTTTCCTATGTTTGTTTTTACGTTTTTGCTGTACGGTGGGTTGAACCATATGATATTTCTTTTTCTGTTGGTCTTTTTTGTGTTCTGTGGTGAGTATGTGAGTGTTGCTGGGAATCCGCTATCTTTTAGGGCTGTTTCGTAGTCTTTCTTGGCCTTGTTAAATATAGATTCATCGGAAGAATTGTCGGAAAGCCTGCGGTTAATCGATTTAGGTATCTGTTTGATTATAGAAGGCGGTTGGTTGGAGTATATATGTATGTACTGTGGTTTATCATTCGGTTTTCTGTATGGTTTGTGTGTGCCTTTTCTTAGGTTGAAGGTGACATCTAGAAAATCTACTTCGTTTAGGTTAGTTTTTATATCTATCTCGAATCCGTTATTTTTGAAAATTTTAATTATTGCTTTTCTAGTTTTATCAGTCTTTTGTTTGTTGCAGTTTCTTAAGATTATGAGACCGTCATCTCTGTAGAGCCCTGTGTCATTTCTATCTATTATATTTATTAAACCCACGTGCAACTGCAGAATAAAAAACGAATGTCCCTTAAACGGTAATTGTTTACAAAACAACGTAATCTACCAAGCCACGACAAAATCAGCAGATAATGAAGAAAAAGTATATATAGGAGTAACCGAAGGACCATGGAAACAAAGAAATTATGTACACAACATGTCTTTCACAAATAGTAAATATGCGAACAGCACAATGCTTTCTAAGTATATCTGGGAAATAAAAAACAAAACACACACCACACCAAAAATATCTTGGAAAATAAGGAAAAAATCATCAGCCTACAACAACCTATCAAAAACCTGCAAACTTTGCTCGGAGGAAAAAATAACTATCATTACCTTCCCAGATCAAAATAAATTATTAAATAAAAGATCCGAGCTAATCTCAAAATGTAGACATGAAAACAAATTTTTACTACGTAACTTAAAATAGAAAAATAAATAAATATATAAACAAACAACAATAAAATAAGCAAAATAAATTACTCCAAACAAATCATAAAACCACACCTGTTAGAATATACGAAATAAAATCAAAACAAAAGAACGGACGAAAGTTATAACTGTTATAAAAATAAAAATAATAATAATAAAAAAAAAAAACATTAATAAAAGATAATATACTACGTTACTTAAAAACCGAAAGCCAAAAAGATATAGTGTAACAAATAAATAACAACAAGTATAATAAATCGATCTAAATACATCCAAATATATAAACTAACAACCGATTACGATAAACTAGCCGTTTAAAAAACAAAACAAAACAAAAACAAATAAAGATAACCAACCTAAATAGATAAATTAAAAACTGTTCCCACCTAAATAATAGTCAGAAAAAAACACAAATTCAACAAACAGATTTAATCAATGATAAATAAACAAATATATAAGATAAAAAATAAAAATGAAAATAAATAAAAACAAGCAAAACAATTTGACCCAAATAAATAAGCGAACAAACGATTTCCGGTAAATGTCGGCCATTATAGACTACCAACAATAAGCTATATAAACAAATTTTTACTACGTTAACCAAAAACATCGATCAAAATAAAAGAATAAATAAATAAATATATAAGATAAAAAATAAAAATAAAAATAAAAAAACAAACAAAAAACAAGCAAAATAATTTGACATAAATAAATAAACAAATAAGCGACTTTCGGTAAAAGTAACCGCCAAAATAGACTACCCATAATGCACCACTGACCCTTATATAAATAGCCGAGAAAAATAACAGCACTAGTCGCCTGACGATTGCACTAGCATGAAACAGACTGTCGCCTCTAAGTGCTGACTTCCATGTCCACTTTTATATTTATATATATATATATATATATATATATATATATATATATATATATATATATATAAATATATATGGTGGTACTTGTTTGGAAAAACCTCAGATAGCTCAACTTGCAGCAGAACAAATCGGTACCCGAGGAAAAATGGGAAATAAAAAAAGAAAGAACCAAGAACATTTAAAGAGGGCGAAAACAATCGTCCGGTGTTCAAGCTCGAAGTGCAAAGAAAAAAAAACCAAAAACGAGTAAAAAGACAACTACGTAAAGTGCTCAATACACAAAGTAGAGCAAAACCTAAGATAATCCTAAGGAGCCAGCCAATCCTAGCTAGATTTCACCTAAACGGATCACCAGGGTATATATATATATATATATATATATATATATATATATATATATATATATATATCCGAGAAGATAAAATCCAGGTAGAGCCCAATGTATAAGACAGAGGAAGAATATAATATGAAAGGCTCAAACACTAATATTCCATGGTTATAATTTATAATTTACGATTCGAATGTAATAAATTATAATCATGGAATATTAGGGTTTGAGCCTTATATATATATATATATATATATATATATATATATATATATATATATATATATATATATATATATATATAATTTATTTTAGATTTATGTGAATTCCTTGTTTTCGAGTCATTCTGAAAATGAAATGAGGATCTATCTTTTAATTCGATACAAACTTGCTGGGAAAAATATCTCAACATCTTTCGACATGAACTAAGAATTAAAAAGAAAAGATCAAGAATAAATATTAACGGTTTTTTTTTTTGACATTCATCTTCTTTCTTTCCTTAATCATGAGAAACACCAGGTTAGGGAAAAAGTAGCATGACTCATTATTTAGACATACACACAAATACACATACACACATTCCATTATTTCGTTTTTGGATCTGATGAAGCCTAAAAAGGCGAAACGCGTAATCAGTTCTATGTTCAGTCAAATCTATTTTCAATGAATCATTTAAATTTTTTTTAATTTCTTAAATATCCATATATATATATATATATATATATATATATATATATATATATATATATATATATATTGAAGATGAAACAGAACTAATGTTTTTTAATTTAATTATATAATAATTATTTATTTTTTAGCTTCGGTTTTCTATACGAAAAACGCCAGTGGTCCGGAGAACTCAGTTCATACTTGAAGAATAAAATGCTTTAATAGCAACAGGTGCCACGGTTTTTAATATATATATAGCACAATACCACATCAATATATATATATATATATATATATATATATATATATATATATATATATATATATATATATATATATATATATACACACACACACATATATATAAATATATATATATATATATATGAAGAAATATAGTCTTAAAGTGTGCTATATTTATGGGATAAAGTGCTCAATATCTGAGATAGAGCGTGTGTAAATATAAAAGTGAACATAGAAGTCAACACTTAGAGGCGACAGTCTGTTTCATGCTAAATGCAATCATCGGGCCACGAGTGCTGTTATTTTTCTCGGCTATTTATATATACGGGTCAGTGGTGCATTGTGGGTAGTCATTTTTGGCAGGTGTTTTACCGAAAGTCGTTTATTTGTTTATTTGCAGGTGTTTTACCAGAAGTCGTTTATTTATTTGTGTCAAATTATTTTGCTTATTTTTATTTTTGTATTTATTTTATTTTTATTTTATATATATATATATATATATATATATATATATATATATATATATATATATTTCAGAATCTACCATGACTCTAACTGTAAAATTCATAATATAATTTACCTCCTAGAATGCACACTCTGCCAGAAACAATATGTGGGAAGATCCGAATGTCCCTTTCACTACACAATTAAGAATTATCGTAATCGAATTTAGTCTGCTCCCCGCCAAACAACATTGTAACTTTTGTAGTGATCTTATAACATGGATATGTTATAAATTTGAATAAATATTATATATATATATATATATATATATATATATGTACATATATATATATGGTGGTACTCGTTTGGAAAAACCTCGGATAGCTCGACTTGCAGTAGAACAAATCGGTACCCGAGGAAAAATGAGGAATAAAAAAAAAGAAAGAACAAAGAACATTAAAAGAGGGCGAAAACAATCGTCCACCAGTGTTCAAGCTCCAAGTCCAAAGAAGAATAAAAAAAAAAACGAGTAAAAAGACAACTACATAAAGTACTCAATACACTAAGTAGAGCGAAAAACTAGAATAATCCTAAGGAACCAGCCAAACATACCTAGGTTTCACCTAAACAGATCTTCAGGGTAAAGCCGGCTGAAGACGAAAATTACGGAACAGTATTTATTGATAAAACCAAATGCAACCATAACCACGTGACAAATAAATAAATAAATAAATAAGCCAAACAACAAGGGGTATGCTACTTTATTGATCAGCCAACGACGACCCAGCCAAAAAAAACCCCCAAAACCCTATTCTAATAACCAGCCTTTTCTATGCCTACACCTACTAAGAATTTCCGATTTTTGGTTTAATAACTATATATATTTATGTGTGTGCGTATATATAATAATTTCTTGAGATACGAGTTTAATTCCTTCTAAGACTGAGCTCGTACCTGAAAAGATTCTTATCTTAAATAAATTTTCCCCATTGATTTCCTAAAACTCACCCCTATTTTTGTATTTGTGGGTTTCTTACAAGCAAAAACGCGTGAATAAACAAGAAATGTATTTAACAAACTGTTACATACCTTACCTATGAATACTAATGGGTATGTCCCAATCCTCATAAATATGTGGGACACTATTGTGGGTAGGAGCAACATGGTGTTTAAATAGTCCACCACTAGCAGTGGTTTACCTATTTCACGCCGCTGGCGAGTATTTTATTTTGTTGATGTTATTAAGATTACCATTTCATTTCCAACCTCCGTTTTGGCTATTCCTCATTCAGTAACCCTTTCTAGGTTACAACAGCGATCATGGCCCTCCACTGCCAAAATACGTTCTAACGATCTTGTTGGAAAGTGAATTCTGTGGATGGCAGAACCGGGTTTGGGAGAGATAGCCAAAAGAAAAACATGTAATAGGAGCTACAAAGGTCAGGAAAAGATTCTGTTCTTTTTCGGAAGTGGGGTCATAAAATTTATCATGTGACCATAAAGCTTTTTCGGTTTCTTTACAACTTGCATCATGGGAAAATGAATTTTTAAAATACTTTTTGTTCTTTATTATTATTTTATTTACTGGTTTTATTTCATTTTCTCACAACCTCACGAGCGCAAACAAGCGACCATTATTTTTATATCTTAGCTTGAAGCAGCGGGTGTTGGGGTCTGCGGTTAGCTACCAGGAAAGTTTCGAGTATATAAGAAAATTAACTCACCGCAATCGTCATCCAATGCGCTGATGTTTGGTCACAGTGATAGGAAGAGTTGTTTAACAGTCACGCCGCTAATCGCTCTGTACATCTCGTGTTGGACTACATCGATGCAAGACTAGATGGCGTTCGGTCGGTAGACAGGGTTGATATGCAATGACAAAATTATACAAAATCCTATGTAACGCGTTTCGGCATTGAAAAGGACTTCTTCAGGCAGTTTTGTAATGATGAAATCCTAGGACAGTTTAAGGAAAATAAAAACCAAGATAAAATATTAAGAAACAGGAAAATTTCGTTAGAAAGCCAGAAAAAGTACTGAACTGTTATGTAATATCAGTCTTCCTATATGCCAATGAATGTTGGACCATATCTACAACTATGAAAGGAGGCGCGGTAGAGTAATGGATAACGGCTCGGAGTGAGGAATCGGAGAGCCGAGTTCGAATTCCAGTCGAATCCATTACATTCACTTACGTGCTAATAACCCTTGGGAAAGGTATGAATCCTCTACTCCCCGCCAAGCTATGTGTAAATAGCAGGACAGACCAGGTTCTATAGCCTTGGATGGCAACTGGTCTAACGCGGAAAGAAATGGCAACCTACTGCGGGAAAAAAAAGTCTGCCTCGTCAGTCATGTATCCAAAAGATACATGATCGCCTAAGCGTGTATCACGCATGGCACATAACTGACTGATATATCTAAACTATAATTTTAGAAAATGAAATATTCACTGAAATATATTTGTTTGTTTTGTTTGTTTGGGGTTTCATGGCATATCAACCACTATGGGTCATTTAATGCCAGATCCAGTATTTACTAGATATATCAAAAACGTATCGCTGGCAACATCATCGTTTCAAAAACGTATAGCTGGCAACATCGTTTCAAAAGCGTATAGCTGGCAACATCATCGTTTCAAAAACGTATAGCTGGTAACATCATTGTTTTCCCTCACGTTTTAGGGGTAATGTGTTAGTATATTTAGTGTAGGGTTTGGGAGGGAAAGTTAATTGTAAGTTGTAGTTGTTTTGGGATGGGTTAGATGTGATGGGGCATGACATGACCAGCCGATTGATCGGATCGACGGCCTTTTGGTTGGACGTAGTTTATCGTCATACCCAGGACGTGGATGTAGTTTATCATCGTACCCAGGACGTGGACACACCTTGGGATTTCACTATTTTCCCATAGCTGGGACCCTAACAGGTGCTACCACCCCGGGTCAGGGTGGACCTGGGTACATCAGCAATTAAGAGGTGGTTCCACGCTCCTCAAAACCTCCTGATCAGAGGACTTGCTGCTGGATGTAGTTTATCGTCTTACCCAGGACGTGAAATATATTTGAACATTTCTAAGTTTTTATCTGCAGTCAGGAAAACACGAACTTTAATTGGTTCGTTGGTTTTGTTTAGCGTCATATCAAGCACTATGTGTTATTTAAGATAGATATGAAGAGAGACTGAGATAGATAGATAGATAGATATGAAGAGAGACTGAGATAGATAGATAGATAGATAGATAGATAGATAGATATGAAGACAGACTGAGATAGATAGATAGATAGATAGATATGAAAAGAGACTGAGATAGATAGATAGATAGATAGATAGATAGATAGATAGATAGCTAGATAGATATGAAGACAGACTGAGATAGATAGATAGATAGATAGATAGATAGATAGATAGATAGATATGAAGAGAGACTGAGATAGATAGATAGATAGATAGATAGATATGAAAAGAGACCGAGATAGATAGATATTGTCCTCATCTTTGTTGCCATATTTATCACAACATTTCGGCCGTTGTACGCTCCGGCCTTCTTCAGCTGGTTGGAATGTCGAACTGAACCCTTTATTTCGCTCAATGGGGTAGACTGTTCGAGTTCCACGTGCCATGTTTTAAATGAATGTCAGTTATCAGTTATCTCCTGTTAATTCCCCTCTCCATGTTCTCCACTGCCTTAACCGGGTATTGAACTCACAACTCTATGGGCCCTGTCATTGGATCTAACTGACGCCTTTATCCACTGTGCCATGTGTCCTTGAGCGAAATGGAGGCAATTTGTCTTAAATAGCAGCAACCATCTCTTTGCAGACAAAAGATAAATTTTTTGCAGGGTCTTTAAACTTATTTGGAGGTTAGTGAGCGACTCTTTAGTTGTTTTATGCTCTGGTTAGTTTATTTACTTATTCTCTTAATTTTACATATTTATTTTAATCGTAAATCTGTTTTAGACGTGTTCCAGACTTATCTTTATTCCAAGAATGTCGAACTGAACCCTTTATTTCGCTTTTTATCTGAGCGAAATAAAGGGTTCAGTTCGACATTCCAACCACCTGAAGAAGGCCGGAGCGTACAACGGCCGAAACGTTGTAATAAATATGGCGACAAAGATAAGGACAATAATCCGAATAATGTAAATAATGTAAACTAAATAATGTTTGTTTCAAAATATTTAAAATAAACATTATAATTTCTAATTTTCTTAAAATAAATTTTGAAAAACTTATAATTGATTTTTACAAGAATTTGATTTTCATTTTTTTATAAAATGGAAAAAATGTTTGACATGATTGATTATCTGTCAATTTTTCTGACTAAACAAAATAGAAACAAGATTTTTAACGAAAATTTCAGACGTGCTAGGAACGATTAAAAAATGTAAAAAAATACCCCCAAAATACTTTGATCTTTCCTCTTTAATAATAATAAAAACATTTAGATAATAAAAAAATATTTCCATCAAGTTTAACGACCTTTTTATTGATGGTATGCTCTTTTTTTAGCGATCTCTCGGAGGTAACTAATTAAATCCAACACATACTTTAATATATTTTTTGATTATACGTTATTTTTATGAATGCAAACAATTTGATTAAATGTCCTGTTTTTAATTAAGCAGTATTAATTGCATTTACCGGCCTGAATATTCGAAGAATATTGTATAAGCAGTAATTTGGACTTTGCTAACCGGAAAGTTCTCTGTGCCTGAATGATTAACAGCCTCCAAGCTAAATGATGGTTTCCATATGGCATACAGGTTCGATTCCTGTCGAAGAACGCATAATTTCGACAAAATTGCAGGAGCATCCGGTCTGGTGAATATATATATATATATATATATATATATATATATATATATATATATATATATATATATATATATATATATATATATAATATTAGTTGTTAATACACACACACACACGCACTTATATATATATATATATATATATATATATATATATATATATATATATATATGTCTAAAATATATAAATACATACATATACATACATACACATATAAAAAATTTCAAGAGGATAGAATCCAGGTAGAACTCAATGTCCAGGACAGAGTAAGAGTATAATAAAAAGGCTTAAACACTAATATTCCATGGTTATAATTTATTACATTGGAATCGTAATTACGATCCAATTCATCAGACCTAGAAATTCTACAAATTTGTAGGTCTGAAGAATTGGATTGTAATTACGATTCCAATGTAATAAATTATAACCATGGAATATTAGTGTTCAAGCCTTATTATATATATATATATATATATATATATATATATATATATATATATATATATATATATATATATATATATATAAAAGTGGACATGGAAGTCAGCACTTAGAGGCGACAGTCTGTTTCATGCTAGATGCAATCGTCAGAGTTGCCTGACGATTGCACTAGCATGAAACAGACTGTCGCCTCTAAGTGCTGACTTCCATGTCCACTTTTATATTTACACACGCTCTATCTCTGATATTGAGCACTTTATCCCATAAATATAGCACACTTTAAGACTATATTTCTTCATATATATATATATATATATATATATATATATATATATATATATATATATATATATATATATATATATATATATGTGTGTGTGTGTGTGTGTGTGCGTGCAAATATACAGAAAAATAGGAAAGAACCGTTAGGTTAATAATCCAAAGGTCTTTAGTATTTTTGTTTTTATTTAAAAAGAAAAACAGTGCTCTATACATAAGTAGAGCCTAAATTATAATTATTTTTTTTTATGTAGCCATGAAATCATATTTTTTTTAAATAATTATAATTAAATATATATATAGGGTGTCCATCAAGTTCGTGTGCACTTTAAAAAATTTATAACTTTATTTGTATTTGCGATAGAAATAATCTGGAAAAATGTTATAAAGTTTAATGTACCTAGTTTTAAGTATAGCTAAAATAACTAATGTGATTTTAGGCATTACTGTAAATCAGTCGGCAAATGTTTTCCGTGAACTGCAAAATCGTATTACTCTTTGTATTTCTAATGATGGAGGACATGTGGAAACTTAAATAAAATTTCAATAAAACCTTAAAAAATATAGATTTACTTCTTTCTAATCCTTTTTACAAATTATTTCTATCGCAAATACAAATAAAGTTATAAATTTTTTGAAGTGCACACGGACTTTATGGACACCCTGTATATCTCTTACTTAATTCTCCCCCTTAATTTTTATGTTAATTTTTCATTCTCTTCTTTATTTTCTCTTTTCTTTGCTTCTTTCTTTTCTTTTTTTCTTTCTCTTCTTTTTTTCTTTTTTAGCTTTCTCTCTTTTCCTTACTTTTTATTTACTTTTTTCTCTTCATTATTTTTTTTTACTTTTTGGCTTTTCTTTTCCCCTACTTTCTTTTTATTTATAAAGTTATATATTTTTTAAACTGCACACGAACTCTATGGGCACCCTATATATATATATATATATATATATATATATATAATCACTACAAGTAAAAAGTTTTTCATTTAGCTTATTGATGCTACCTTGAGCATCCCAACTCCAGAGTTTCCCAGACGGACCCTCCGTGAATTAATCCTCCGTCCACTCGTCAGGGGGTATCAGCAATTGACTGCTTCTATCTATCTATCTATCTATCTATCTATCTATCTATATATATATATATATATATATATATATATATATATACAAGCCGAAAGCAAAAAAATCGGAATAACCATATAAGAGGGCGCCAACTTTTAAACAAAGAATTAAAAAAATGGATAAGCAAGAATATTATAATTACGAAGAATGATGAGGTTGATATTTTGTTTATTTTAAATGGGACTGAATATAACAAAAAAAACTCAATTCAGTCCTACATAATGCAGCCACATATAAGAAATGAAATAAAAAAATTAATTAAAAAACAAATAAACTAATTACAATTAACAACGCGGAAAAGGGATCACTGAAACTCAACAAAACTTAATTGGTCAACGCCGACCTCGATCTAACAATTGTGATTCATGGTGACATTCAAAAACAGAATAGTGCAATGGCTTGCCGGTTCCTTTTGGACCGAACATCTTAAGGCTACCCCGTCCGTCCTCTCAGAAGTTAAAGTGGTAAGATCTTCCAGGCAGTAGCTGGTTTGAATTCATGCTGTTCCTCCATAGCTGGGGAAAGAGACGGGTTCATGCCTTTCCCACGTATATGAATGTAATGAAATCGACTTGAATTCAAACTCGGCTCCCCGATTCGTCAATCCGGGACGCTATCCACCGTGCCTTCATTGGGCGAGTATTATCCCTGCTATTTATACAGAATTGCTAAAATCAATAAGCCAAACTCTCCGTCACGTCCCATAATCTCCCAGATTCCTGCTCCGGTATATAACTTATTTAAAACGGTAAATAAACTGATCCAAAGATGCATGACCATTAAATATAGCATTAGTTCCACCAATGATTTCCTTAATATATTATATTCTAATAGATTTAAAAATGACATCCGAGCCTCGTTCTGAAAGTCAGTTCACTAATGCCCCTGTTAAAGAAAGCATAGACATAGCAATGCAAAATTTATATAATCAACGTAAGCTCACACCTCCTAATATTAGACCATTCTCACAGACGTTCTGTGGCTCCCCTCTGTCTTTTCTACAAATATTTTCATGGCATCTTCTCTGACGATCTATTTTCTCTGGTACTCCAAATGTATGAATTTAAGCGTGCTACTAGTTTGCCATCTCGTTCCCATCCTTTCACTGTCGAAATGGTTAAATATAACCGCCTCTTCTACTCCAACAGCTTCTTCTCTCGCACTTCCCGACAGTGGAACTCCCTTCCTCTTACTTGCTTCCCTGGTAGATATAATCTTCAAAAATTTAAATATAATGTCAATCGATGTCTTCTGATGACTTGACCTTGATCCCCTTCTATCTCTTTGTCCTTTCCACAAACCACCCCTCTTTTCTCTTGCTCTTACTCTCTGTAACCCCCTAGCATGCTAATATTTTTAGGATAGGTTCGTATGAATAGAATATGTATTAATATTATCTAATATTTTTTCCTCAAAAAGTCATTGCTGGTAATATTTTTTTTTACAAAAAGCTACTGCTGATATTTTTGCCTATTTTTACACTTTTTAACGTTTTGACCCCAGTTTGGAGGTTAACTATTTACCCATAGTTGGGACACTAACAGGTGCTACCACTCTGGGTCAGAGTGGACTTAGGGACACCAGCAGTTAAGAGGTGTTTCCACGCTCCTCAGAACCTCCTGATCAGAGGCCTTGCTGCTGGATATAGTTTATCGTCTTACCCAGGACGCATCATTTTATGATCAATATGGTAACATTTACACACAGACTGAGGGCGCCTCCGGGTCCCACTTATCAAATTCCTACGTGAACCATACAGAAAACAAGGTCTTTAATAATTTCGAAACACTCAATATATGCCAGATATATTGTCGCCATTTTCATATTAACAGAAAACAAAGATGAGTTAAAAACCTTTAGAGAAAGATTTGAAAATAAATCAAATCTACAATTCCTTATGAAGACATTATTAATAATAAGAATACTTTTTTGTATGCTTTAGTAGACGTTAAAAAAAAACTGTAGAAACATTCGAAAGTCCTCGGGGGAAAAATAATATAAAATAAATATAAAATTTGGTAAATTTACCGATTCCAAAGAACAACTGATTTGGAAATCTGAAAAAGTTAATCAGAAATTTAATAAACAGAACTTATTATTCAACGAAACAACTTTAAAAGAATTCGTGTTACCGAAATACACGTGTATATATATATATATATATATATATATATATATATATATATATATATATATATATATATATATATATATATTGGTGCAAGGCAATAACGTCACTAAGACGTAAGGGGGAACTGAGTGTTAGAGAATATGAGAAAAATATTATTAAAGATGGAGAATAATAAAAGAACAAAAATTAAGAAGACAGAAGATAACGATTGACATTGCATTTAAATTTTTGAAGATCAAAGTTGACTGGAAAGCAAGAAGCCGGAAGAGAGTTCCACAAGCGAAAATTGAGTGAGAACAATAGAAGCGTAATGAGGAAGACAGTAGATAACGATTGACATTACATTTAAATTTTTGAAGATCAAAGTTGAAAGGAAAGCAAGAAGCCGGAAGAGAGTTCCACAGGCGAAAATTGAGTGAGAACAGCAGAAGAGTAATCAGGAAGACAGTAGATAACGATTGACATTGCATTTCAATTTTTGAAGATCAAAGTTGACTGGAAAGCAAGAAGCCGGAAGAGAGTTCCACAAGCGAAAATTGAGTGAGAACAATAGAAGAGTAATCAGGAAGACAGATAACGATTGACATTGCATTTCAATTTTTGAAGATCAAAGTTGACTGGAAAGCAAGAAGCCGGAAGAGAGTTCCACAAGCGAAAATTGAGTGAGAACAATAGAAGAGTAATCAGGAAGACAGTAGATAACGATTGACATTGCATTTAAATTTTTGAGGATCAAAGTTGACTGGAAAGCAAGAAGCCGGAAGAGAGTTCCTTAAACGAGAAGTGTCATAGAAGTAATTGTTAACATAGAACTTACGGTTACATAGAGCCATTTCAACAGTAAACTGATAAGACGTTGTCGCTAATCTAGTACAGCGCTCATATTCATAAAGTCTAGTTACCATAGAGGAAACTTCGACGTGTGTATATGTGTGTATGTATGCGTGTGTATGTATGTGTGTTGTCTGCGTGCATGTGAATATGTGGGTATAGTGTGCAAGCGAAAGAAGCGCTGACAAGTTTTTGAGTCGCGTCAGAAACGATTGTGGAAAGTGAATCGGAGAATTTTTCGGCACCCATCAAATATGGCAGTAAGCAATAGAAAAGGAGATGATTTTCAAAATGTTGGTTAAATGTTTAAAAATAATTAAATATGTATATTGTATTAATTCTGTTGTATATACCTGAATAACGAGGAAAGGAGGCTTAGAGAATTGATCACACATAGAATTGATAACGGGCAAGAGAAGCAAAATAGGGACGCATGTTCACAGGGTGCAGGTCCAATATATATGTGCCCGCGATTAATGGTACCCAAACTAATGAATCAGTCTGCCACTCAACTTCATGCTACTTACATTACATGCAGAATTTTGGGATAGCCTTGTATCTCTATCTATAAAAGGCAGGATGTGTGTGTGTGTGTGTGTGTGTGTGTGTGTGTGTGTGTGTGTGCGTAACGAATGCACAGCTGCAAATTTCGACGGATTTGCGCCAAAATTTACATGCACATGCTCCAAGTTAGTAAAAAGGCCAAGACCGACTTTGCATTTCCCAACTCCCATCGATAGTAGAAATAATCGATTTTTTCATGCTTCTACGGTAGTTTTCATGTAGTTTGCGGCCATTTTCTACTGGCCAGAGTGAGAGCCTATAGCTGGCTGCCACGAATAGGCAGGAAGAGTCTATTGGCCAGCGTGAGAGACAACAGCTGACTAACACGAATGTTAAATAGCATGCTAGCCTGCAAAAAAAAAATCGGTAGCTGCATTCGTCATTAGTGGGAAAAATTTAAATCTGCATGGCACTTTACTCCAATTGGCTCATTTGCTTTTTTAAACTCAACGTTGATTCTGATTCCGCAGAAATGGGTTGGGTGTGAAAAATGCCTTAATGGAAGATTGAAGTTTATAAGCAGTAAATTCGACCTTGCCAACCGAACGATCCTCTGTGGCCGAATCGGTTAAGGCACGTCAGGCTATATGACGGTTCCGTATAGGATACAGGTTCGAATCCTGTCGGAGGACGAATATTTTCGATGAAAATTTCTCGGACATTCAGGTCGGTAAATGTTATTTAATACTGTTTATTATAAACAGAGCAATTACTTAAATACTTGTATCTATAAAAAGAATGTTAAACATAAAAATGTCTTTAAATAATCATGAATCAACAAGATGGTATAGTATATCTTTGCAAAATCGTATGATATTGTTCTTTTTTCATGATTCCCTTGACCTTGAATCAAGTCCCCAGCCCTTTTGCTCATCTCAACAAGTCAACTGAGGGGGTTAATGGGGAAAACAAAATATAATATTTCTCATACCAAATAATGATAACTTAGTAAAATGTATCGTGGACAGATGAATGCATATTTGAACAATTTAGTCGTAAGAGGAGCCTGGAGAGAAAAACTGAAAAATAAAAGCATATACAATGTAGTTACTGAAAATGTATCATTTACTTTAAAAAAAAAATACAATAATATCTGCTCTAGGCAAATCTGCCACCGAGATATTAAAAATATTTTGTCAGTTTTTATGGCGAACTCAGGTCGAAAACAGTCTTCTTTTTCTTAATTCTTAAATGGAACGTGCGTTTGAAGGCCGGTCGAGTGTCAGTTTAAGATGATCAGGGTTCACGTAGACCGATCATCAGCAACACACAGAAATGTGGATAAAGAAAAATTCGTGATTTCGTCCATCAGGGTCGTCGCTGAACAATTCATCAGCTCTCTCTCTCTCTTTTTCTCTCTCTCCCTTTTCCCTCTCTCTTTCTCTCTCTTTCTTCTATCTCTCTTTTCTCTCTTTCCGTTTCTATTTTGTTCTCTCTCTCTTTCTATCTTTCTCTTTCTTCATCTTCATTTCTCTTTCCCTTTCTCTTTATTTATCTCTCTATCTCTTTCTTTCTTTTTTCTATCTCTCTTTTCTCTCTCATTTTTTTCTCTCTCTCTCTCTTTCTTTCTCTCCGTCTTTCTCTCTTTCTTTTCTCTCTCCCCCTTTCTCTCTCTCTTTCTCTTTATTTCTCTCGCTCTCGATATATCTTCCTTTCTCTCTTTCTCTGTCTCTCTTTCTCCCCTTTCTCTATTTTCTCCCTCATATTTTTCTCTCTCTCTCTTTCTCTCTCCACCTTTCTCTCTCTCCCTCTCTTTCTCTACCTATCCCTTTATCTTTTTCTCTCTTTATCTCTCTTTCTTTCTCTCATTCTTTCTCTCTTTTTCTCTCTCTTTCTCTATCTCTCTCTGTCTTTTTCTATTTCTCACTGTCTCTTTTTCTCTCTCTTTCATATGTGGCAACAGTTATGAAGTTCTGTGACAGCTGTGATCACTAAGTAAATTCCCAAGGGGCCTATTTCAAAGGAGATGGTGGTCGAATTTAAATGATCTATTAAATAGAGGATTTATTGGAGTTTATACTGCCCTTATTCTGGTATGAGAACTAGATTTTTACGATACCAATTTTAATTCACTTAGCATTTAAGTCTTTGCGATGTTTCCGCTGATAATTTTCATGATTTGGGCAGCTATTTTGTGTGTTCGCATACCAGCGTAGAGGTGTGTAATCAATTACTGATCTAATCTCAGTTGATTGTAGCCTCTTCCGTTTTCCCTAAGGCGCGCAGAAACATTTCCCCCAACAGTGGTATTTGCTTTTGTATGCTTATGAAGAAGAAAAGATTCGAAGCAACAGAAATATGGCTCTACAGAAGGATACTGAGAATACTATGACCGAACATGTTTATCAACGACAAAGTTATAGCGAAAAAAAAGGAGACTTATCCGTAAAATCAGAAAGTGGAAGTTGAAATCTCTAAGCACATAAAGAGGAAAGAGGGCTTGGAAAATTTAACACACGCAGTACATATTGAAGGTAAGAGGCACAGAGGAAAGCAGCATATAACCTATCTAATGAGCTTCTCTAAATGGATGGCAGAACAGGGATTAGTAGAGATAGCATAAAATAATGGCCAAAATATTCTAAGAGTTATAAAAGACAGGAACATATGGAAAACCATGATGCTATCGGAGCGAGCCATAAAAATGGCGAAAGTTCTATACCTATGTTTCATAGATTACAAAACGAGATTTGATAAAAGTATTTGATGAAGAACTACTTGAAATATTAGAAAAGAGTGATCTTTAAGCGAAAGATATTCGAGTAATCTATAACTTTTATTGAGAACAATAAGACTGTATGCAGATTTTTGTGGCCGTTAATGATAAAGTACAACTCAAAATTTCAATGTTGCATAAACAGTATTTAATTACAAACTGCAAATAAATACGTAACACAAACAAAAGAAGTAAGAATCAATTAAACTTATTTACAAATTCAGTGAATACCTTCGTAGTAGCGAGGATCTCTTAACGTCAAAGAGTGATGTAATGGAATAACCCGTTACCCCCATGAATGATTACACTATAGGTAGTAAGTACCTATGAAGTCAACTGTCTAAGGGAGCGAGGGAGAGAGAGAGAGAGAGAGAGAGAGAGAGAGAGAGAGAGAGAGAGAGAGAGAGAGGACGCAAGCACGTCCGACCTTCCAATTAGTGGCACTCACTACTAGATTGACCTGTGTGTATAACTGTACCGTATTTCATATTGTACTTGTTGTGTACAATAAACCTTTCTTCTAGTATCCACATGGTGTTATTTATTTAGTCCCTTAGCACAGAATATAACAGTAGCAACGAGGATGTTTGAAACGAACTCACACAAGCATAAAGAGTTACTCAATAATCACTCAACAATGAACAGGTACGCCACTAGTAAGCCACTAATAAGCAAATAGTAAGCAATACTCGTACTCAACCAATCATCGACTACAGTCCAACCAGTAGACATAAAACATGATACTCAGGTTTTGTACATATACATGTTTGTGTAGACATGATTACTAGAGGCGGTGATATGTGTGTTTTAGGTTGTATTTTTGTGGGAGTTATATTTTTAGTACAATCTGATTTCTTTAAAAAGTTGTAGAATATTATATGGATTAACGTCAAGAAAGAGTTCTTTCATGTTGGTTGTTGGGTTGATTTGTTTAAGTGGCATATCAACATGTGCATAGGTTATTTAATGCGGGAATTTAAATATATCGAACACAATTTTATGGCTTCAACTAAATATATTTTGGACGCAATTATATACTTTCAACTACTGATAAAATGTATTCATTTTGCTATAAAATGTATTATTGGTAATTCTACTATAAAATGTATTCTTGGTCCTTTTGTTGATCATTTTGCTATAAAATGTATTATTGGTAATTTTACTATATAATGTATTGTTGGCTATTTTGCTATAAAATGTATTATTGTTAATTCTACTATAAAATGTATTCTTGGTCATTTTGCTATAAAATGTATTATTGGTAATTCTACTATAAAATGTATTCTTGGTCATTTTGCTATAAAATATATTATTAGTAATTCTACTATAAAATGTATTCTTGGTCATTTTGCAATAAAATGTATTATTGGTAATTCTACTTTAAAGCATATTCTTGATCGTTTTGTTATAAAATGTATTATTGGTAATTCTACTATAAAATGTATTCTTGGTCATTTTACTGTAAAATGTATTATTGTTAATTCTACTATAAAATGTATTCTTGGTCATTTTGCTGTAAAATGTATTATTGGTAATTCTACTATATAATGTATTGTTGGTCATTTTGCTGTGATCTTGTGACTGACACTCTGCTATGGAACCCATTGCGCGGCAAAAGATTGATTGGAACATCTATCACACCTACCTTGACCAATTTGTAGATGATTTTGCATTCTATCTGGAGGACCTGCTGACGGCGATATCTGGCTGTATGTCCGTTGGAAGGAACGAGTCAGGAGAATCCGAGAAGAATTCTCGACCTAATGATGTTGATTTATTTACACTGCAGAATAATACGTAACTCAAACGAAAGAAGTAAGATGTCAAACAAACTTATTGACGAATTTAGTGAATACTTTGTTAGTCGCGTGGCTTTGCTTAACGTCCAATTGTCACTCAACTAGTAATTCGACCAATACTCAACTCGTAGTCCACTTACAAAAAGACAGAATGCTTGGTCATCACTAAAAAGATGATCCAGAAATGCAATTTACAGGTCGGAGACATTAAAATGAAGCAAGCGCGGAAATTTCTGGGAAGTGTTTTGACAGAGGACGGTAAGTGCGACGCTGAGATCCGAAGATGTTTTGGGATGGCCAAAGACGCATTCTAAAAACTAGGCAGAGTATTGCGAGGCTGGAGAATTTCTTTGGTTGAAAGAGCTCATCACACCAACATTAACCAACTTGTAGATGGCTCTGGATGCCATCTGGAGGACCTGCCGACAGCGATGTCTGACAGAGATGGTTGGAAGGAACGAGTCAGGAGAATCCGAGAAGAATTCTCGACCTGATGATGATGATGATTTAGAAGAGGCGGTAACGTTCTCTTGCGTTGAACATAAAATGGAAGACCTTATCAGTTTTTATTCTTTGTGACCCCGACAACTCCAGACTTCAATGTTGAATAAACAGCATTTAATTACAAACTATATAATCACTCAATAATCAACCGGTGTATAACTGGCCACTGCGTACTCGAGGACACCGGCCTACTAGGGCGGTTAGCCAATCTCTATTGCAGACGCCCACCTGCGGTTTATACAGCAACTATGCTGAGCAGACCTTAGTTACAGTTTCTGGTAAAGAGCGCGATCAACAATGCTCAAGCCCTCGGCCATGATGACTTGTGAATTCGTGCTAGCACAGCTATCAAGGCTTGGGTCAACTCGTGGTATGATTTTCAGGCACTTTTCAAAGGTGCCGCACACTGGGATCGTCCCCACCTCCTTCCTCGCAAATCGACCATAGTGAGATTCGAACCCGGGTCTTATGGTCATGAATGCCAACGTTCTAACCTCTCGGCCACGTGCCAATAATCACCTAATAAGTAACTCATAATCAACACACGTACTCAACTAATAATCAACTGCAGTTCGACCAGTCGTCGACCCCGCTATCAATACCCCTGGTGGAAAACATATTCATAAGACCAGAGTGTCACGTTCGAACCTCGGTGTCGGCAGCTACTAATTGCTTCTATATGACACATATTGTAAAAGAGTTCAGTGAATACGGAAAAATAGAAGCAGGGTGAAGACGAGGATAAGTTTTCTCACTGGATTTATTTAACCTATAAAGTGAGATGACCCCCCCAAGAGAACCGACTTAGATTTATTATTGACTTACATAATTTTAACAACATAAGATATACTGATGAAGCAGTGTTGATGTCAGACTCGGAAAAGACACTGTAAGAACTCTTAGATCTTAAGCCTTGCCTTCCTGAAAAATTTTAACCCTTCTGCCTGAGCCCCTGAGTCAAAGTTCGCAAATAATTGGTAAGCAATGTTTCACAGTAGATATAAAAATAGTTACAAGTGTTTACCCATTATTCAACCGGTGGCTGGACATTACGTCATTTTCTTTACCACTGTTTAGCCGGTGGCTGGACATTACGTCATTTTTCTTTACCACTGTTTAGCCGGTGACTGGACATTACGTCATTTTTCTTTACCACTGTTTAGCCGGTGGCGGGACATTACATCATTTTTCTTTACCACTGTTTAGCCGGTGGCTGGACATTACGTCATTTTTCTTTACCACTGTTTAGCCGGTGGCTGGACATTACGTCATTTTTCTTTACCACTGTTTAGCCGGTGGCGGGACATTACGTCATTTTTCTTTACCACTGTTTAGCCGGTGGCTGGACATTACATCATTTTTCTTTACCACTGTTTAGCCGGTGGCGGGACATTACATCATTTTTCTTTACCACTGTTTAGCCGGTGGCGGGACATTACGTCATTTTTCTTTACCACTGTTTAACCAGTGGCTAGACATTACGTCATTTTTCTTTACCACTGTTTAGCCGGTGGCTGGACATTACATCATTTTTCTTTACCACTGTTTAGCCGGTGGCGGGACATTACATCATTTTTCTTTACCACTGTTTAGCCGGTGGCGGGACATTACGTCATTTTTCTTTACCACTGTTTAGCCAGTGGCTGGACATTACGTCATTTTTCTCTACCACCGGTAAAGCGGTGGTCAGGGCTCAAAGAGTTAATTTGATGGAATCTTTCAAGTTTGCTGATATCTCTTCGTTAGAGTACTCCCATATCTCACAGACGTACAGGAGAGTCGGGATATTAACAGCTCGTTAGACCATGTGCTTGGTGTTTTGTGTTAGCCCAGGATTGTCGAAAACTCTTTTGAATAGCTTCCCATATGCTGCGTGATTGGCCTTCATTTGGTCAAGGATGCATTTGATGTTAGAATGCTACCAAGTTTGGGATCTTTATAAAGGCCAAGTGAATAGCCATAAACATTTGATCAAAAACCTTTGGACAGTTCTTAAATATTACTGATCTGTTTTCACTCGTACGCTCAGAAGAAAAAAGTTAAGTAATGTTTTTTACTTTGTCGATAGACTTTAATTGAGTATTTATGTATAGGCTTGTATTAACCCTTTGTACCCTGCCTTCCTGAACAATTTTAACCCTTCTGCCTGAGCTCCTGAGTCAAAGTTCGCAAATCATGTTTCACGGTAGATTTAAAAATACAGTAATTCCACATGTATAATACGCCTTCATCCATAATACGCACACCTAAAATTGTGCTGAAAGTGTGGGAAAATGATTCTAATCACGCATAATACGCACCCCTTGTTTTGTAATCAAACCCTATAAATTACACCTCTCCAATTTCATTACGGCCAGCGTTTCCTACTCTTATTTAACAAAATGGTTTTAAACATAGAATAAAATTATTCTAATTTAGTTTTAAGATAATTTATATTTTATTTTAAATTTGTAAGTATTGTTAGGTAGGTATGATTGCATTTGACATCCTTGTGGGGTCGCAATCGTCGAATGTTAGTGTCAAATTATCGTATGTTTCTGGTGAGTAGTCATTTCGCAACTGAAATAGACCTATGAAACGGAAATTTTTTTAAGATTATTTTGTTGCTGTGCATAATACGCACCCGTAATTTTGCTTATTATTTCTTTAGAAAAAAATGTGTATTATACATGAAGAATTACGATAGTTACAGGTGTTTTCCCACCGTTCAACCGGTGACTGGGCATTAAGTCATTTTCTCTACCACCGTTCAACCGGTGACTGGGCATTAAGTCATTTTCTCTACCACCGTTCAACCGGTGACTGGGCATTAAATCATTTTTCTCTACCACCGTTCCACCGGTGGCTGGGCATAAAAGTCATTTTCTCTACCACTGTTCAACCGGTGGCTGGGCATTAAGTCATTTTTTCTACCACCGTTCAACCGGTGACTGGGCATTAAGTCATTTTTCTCTACGACCATTCAACCGGTAACTGGGCATTAAGTCATTTTCTCTACCACCGTTCAACCGGTGACTGGGCATTAAATCATTTTTCTCTACCACCGTTCAACCGGTGGCTGGGCATAAAAGTCATCTTCTCTACCACTGTTCAACCGGTGGCTGGGCATAAAAGTCATTTTTCACTACCACCGTTCAACCGGTTACTGGGCATTAAGTATATTTCTCTACGACCATTCAACCGGTAACTGGGCATTAAGTCATTTTCTCTACCACCGTTCAACCGGTGACTGGGCATTAAGTCATTTTTCTCTACCACCGGTAAAGCGCTAGTCAGGGCTCAAAGGGTTAAAAGAGAGTCAGAAGGATTAAAAATGAAGTGTAAAACAACGTAATGCATGGTCTAAAGATATGTGAAGAAGGTGATAGATTTAATTATCAGGGGTAGTATTAACAGAGTTTACCCCCAGGAAATGAGACCATATGAAAAGAAGTGGATAATCAGATGAGGAAAAAAAGAACAAAAAGAAAGAGTCAACAGATTACGCCAAGGAAGGCACAGAATATAGGGTGTTAAAACAAAGACATTAAAAATCGGCCTTCGCCTGGCATCTCAACTGCAGTCACTTTCGCACCGCTGCAAAGTCGTTTCCTTCTTGGGAATTGTTCCAATGAGCTACCATACTTGGGATAACTACAGCATGAATTTATGCATAATGTAAAATAGTCAACTATGTCTCATCGTTTTACTGTTTAAATACAGTAGAATCTCTGACGACCGGATTAAGAAGGCCTTTCGAATATGAGGAATTGATTACAAAGTCCGGATATGAGGGATTCCGGATATGAGGGATTCCGGATATGAGGGATTCCGGATATGAGGGATTCCGGATATGAGGGA
This sequence comes from Acanthosepion esculentum, assembly GCA_964036315.1. NCBI lineage: Eukaryota > Metazoa > Mollusca > Cephalopoda > Sepiida > Sepiidae > Acanthosepion > Acanthosepion esculentum. The sequence continues at coordinate 19,440,362 of OZ038517.1, read as the reverse complement.
TTCCGGATATAAGGGATTCCGGATATGAGGGATTCCGGATATGAGGAATTGGTTAGAAAGTCCTGATATGAGGACATATATTTAAATTAAAATAAAAGAACTGAAATCAGGTTTGACATTTATTTTCAATGTTTTATAGACAAAATAAGCTAATGGTGAGTGAAATATAACGGAATTGATTTTAAGGAAAAAGAAATAAATTATGTAATGTTAATGAAAATTCATTAAATTAAGTCTGCCACGTATGCAGAACAAATAATGTAACGAGGATTTTTTAATCGCTGTTGCATGTTAAAGATTCTTTCTCTTTTAATGTCATTCTCAAATTTTTCCGCATTTCGTTTTGCTTTTGTTCTTGGAATTTTTTAAACGAAATACACTTTTTAACTCTGCGTGCGTTATTGAAATCGTCATAGCTGAATGCTAGCTTTCTTTCCATAAAACTGATAACCTTTTCAATAACTTTTTCAATTTCAGTCCAGGTTTCATCCCAATCATGTTTTTTTTTTATTTTCTTGTTCATTGTGACAGTGTGAACGTTGGAAAATAGTTTCTTTGGAAGATTTTATACATTACCATGTTCACTTTCGTATGTTGAACTCAGCCATTAGTTGCAATGAACTTTCACCAGCGTCTAGTCTGCTACAAATTTCCACTTTTTGGGATAACTCCAAAGTTGTTCTTTTCCTCTTATTCCCATCATCTTTTGCACCAATACAAGAGTTTAGGGTGGAATAAGCACAAGTAATTATCCAAAGTAAATTTCCTGAAAAACAGAAATTTCAAATCAGTTTAATATCACCCAAATTGTTCAAATATACACATCAAAATTATGTCCGGATATGCGGGATTCCGGTTATGAGGAACTCCGGATATGAGGGATTCCGGATATAAGGGATTACGGATATGAGGGATTTCGGATATGAGGGATTTCGGATATGAGGGATTCCGGATATGAGGGATTTCGGATATGAGGGATTCCGGATATGAGGAATTCCGGATATGAGGAATTCCGGATATGAGGGAGTTCGGATATGAGGGATTCTACTGTAGCTCGATATAACCGTAAGTTCTATTCTAATAGTTTCTTCTTTAGCACTTCTCTCCTGTGGAGCTTTCTCCAAACTTGCTTGCTTCCGTATCACTTTCTTGTATTGTTGCTATCAGGACACATCACAATTTTCTACTCTTTGTAGGCCTTAATAATTTTTGACTTTTTGCCATCTCTCCCAAACTCTGCTTCGCCATCCATTCATTCAAGCTCGCCAGGTAGGTTGGGCGTTGCTTTCCTCTGTCTCTCTTACCTTAAATTTGTCCTGTGACTATCAGTTTTTCCAAACCCTCTCTTCTCCTGATGTGTCCCAGAAATCTCGACTATTTCTTCCTGGTGTTAAGTCTACAGAGGGCAAAGAAAAGTTTTTAGCCAGGAGAAATAAACTACACCCAATTTCAAAATTTAATAACGTAATCCCAACTCAGCATAAATAAACAGTATTTGGAACTAGTATAGACTAGGTTCTCCATTTGCTAGTTTCAGTGTTTGTATTCGATTTTTCATGGATTTGATCAAATTATCAACAATCGTCTGAGCCATTTTTTGCCACTCCTTTGGCAATGTTTCTTTAAGGATTGCCACTGACGTGATTTTGGTTGCACGCTCTTGAAGTGTTCGGTCTAGGTGCTTCCAAACCTGCTCTGTTGGATTCATATCAGGACTTTGGGCTACCCATTGCAGTGACTTGATTCCTTGTGATTCCTGCCAGGCCTTTGCTACTTTGCGCATATCACATGGCCCTCCATCTTCTTGAAAAAGGTAGACATTCTTGTCAATCTGATTGGTTTCAAATAGTGGGAGTAGTCCTTTCTCTAATATTTGACAGTATTTTGGACCATTCAACTGCTCGTCAACAAGAATCAGCTCAGATTTCCCTCCAAACCAGACAGCGTCCCACACCATTACTCCAATCCCTCCATGTTTCACGGTCGTCTGAAGACATTCAGTGTTCCAAGTCTCATTCTGTTTTATCCAAACATAAACCTATCTTGAATTCGAATATTGACAGAATTTACTTTCATTTAACCTAATTATAGACTGCCATTATTCATAATCTTTGCTCTCCAATTCTCTTGCCCAGTCCATACGCTTGTTTCTGTTAACCTCTGAAATCAAAGGATTCTTTCTTGAAACTCTTCTCTGAGAGCCTAGCTCTTTCAGAGTCCTTCTCACCACATATAGCGGCATTTCCATGCTGTCGGTGACATCTTTGAAAGCTCTGACGACGGTTTCTGATGACTTCCCTCTTCAGCGCCTTTTATCGTTGATAACTCTATCGCTATTCCCATGGAAAGTGCTCGAAGGAATTACATTCCTTGGTTCCGCCAGTTCTAACCTTCACGGGTAGCACCTGCCATTGCACTTACATTGTAGCAAACCACCCTCATTCCCTCCGGGTTCCATCAGTGAGAAGTAAGTTCCACTCGAACAGCTTCTTTCCACACACCACTGCTCTGTGGAACCGGCTACCAAGAGGATGTTTCCCCGATCAAGATCAACCGTTATCTTACCTCATATCCGTATAAACTCTACCTGGGGTAGCCCCGAGCCTTGTACTGTGTTAACCTTACTGTAAACAAAAAAAGAAAAAAAAGAAAAAGATATCAAACAATATTTCTACAGTCTTAACGTATTCAATTCTAGAGTTAACTGTTATCTTCCTCTCCTATCCATGTAAACTACCCCTTAACGTAACCCTCTACCTTGAGTAGCCCCCGGGCCTTGTACAGGATGAACCTTACTATAAAAAAATTATCAACCAATATTTCTACAATCTTAACCTGTTCAAGTCTAGGGTTAACCATTATCTTCCCCCTCCTATCCATATAAACTACCCATTATTGTAACCCTCTACCTTGAGTAGCCCCCGGGCCTTGTACAGGGTGAACCTTACTGTAAAAAAATTATCAACCAATATTTCTACAATCTTAACCCTATTCAATTCTAGAGTTAACCGTTATCTCCCCCTCCCCCCACTTAACGTAACACTCTACCTGGAGTGGTCCTGAGCCTTGTACAAGGTGAACCATACTGTAAAAAAAAATATCATCCAAAATTTCTACAATCTCAACCTGTTGAAGTTTAGTGTTAACCGTTATCTTCCCCTCCTATCCATATAACCTGCCTGATAACGTAACCCGCTACCTCGAGTGGCTCCCGGGCTTTGAACATGGTGAACCTTTCTGTAAAAAAAAAGAATAAAAATAATTTTGTATTCTCAAAACGACCCTTGTTGCCACTTTTATGATGTCAACATACACTTGCTCGATACTTCGGCAATGCCAACGAACAGAGGCTAGAGAAGGAATGCTGATCCGTATAGTCTAGAGCAGTGGGTTCCCAACCTTTTTTACATGGCGGCACACTATTGAGGTCTTTAAATTTTCGCGGCACACCTATCACAAAAAATAAATATTCTCCACTCATAAAGACTTTTTACAATAAAATAATAAAAAACAAAGAATATTATATGAGAAGAATTTTTATTCACGTAAATCAACATATCCTGTATTCAATATCGGGTATAAAATAATAATGGTGAATGTCTGTGGGACAGTTGTGCATAAAGTTAGATTAGCCTAAAAGATTCAAAATGGTTAGGAAAAGTTAAAAAAATGTTTGGGAATTAGGAGCATTACGTAAAACCTCACATAGTACAGTTCTGTGTTACAACTTTTTGTCTTACAACCTGTGTATTTAGGAATCATTTTGGTATCGAAATCGGGTCTGAATTATTCAGCTCCGATGCCGATTCCCGATACTTTGAAAAACTCCTGATATTCCGATTAATCGTCCCATGACTAATATAAACCATAATAACGCTTACCAATTCGTATGCGCGAAACGTTTAGATTCCAGAAATTCGGCGATTTTGAATTGAGCGGTGTCATCATGATGAAGAAATTGAATGTCTTTATTTAACAAAATGAAATTAAATGGCTTCTAGGTATTATCTCTTCGCGGCACACCAGTAATCATTCCGCGGCACAGTAGTTGGGAATCACTGGCATAGAGGATAGACTAGAGATAGCGAACGCGTAGTATAGAGGACAGACTAGAGAAAATGTGTCCTCCGGCAAGATTCGAACATGCGTCCATCTCTGCCGGAGAAACCACCGTCTGTTCCGGCTTGGTTTAACCAAAGAGCTTCACAATCAAGCCTAATTTTATTCATCTTTTTTCTTTTTTTTTTTTTAAAGTCAACGAATACTCGTTGACACTTTTGTAATGCCAACGAATACTCATTGTCACTTTCGTAATGCTCGTTGTAGTAGAGACTTTGTAATCGCAGATTCAACTCTAGTAACGACGTTGAACAATACTGGTGTCAGTAAGGTTCACCCTGTACAAGGCCCGGGAGCCACTCGAGGTAGTGAGTTATGTTAAGAGATAGGTTATATGGATAGGAGGGGAAGATAACGGTTAACTCTAGACTTGAACAGGTTAAGATTGTAGAAATATTGGTTGATATTTTTTTGTTTTTTGTTTGTTTACAGTAAGGTGCACACTGTACAAGACCCGGGAGCCACTCGAGGTAGTGGGCTATGTTAAAGAGTAGTTTATATGGATAGGAGGGAAAGATAACAGTTAAGTCTAGACTTGAATAGGTTAAGATTGTAGAAATATTGGTTGATATTTTAATTTTATTTTGACAGTAAGGTTCACCCTATACAAGGCTCAAGCGCCACTCGAGGTACAGGGTTACGTTAAGGGGTAGTTTATAGTTGGATGGCAACTGGTCTACCACAGAAAGAAATGGCAAAATACTACGGGAAAAATCAGCCTCGTCAGTCATGTATCGAAGGATACATGATCGCCTACGCGTGTATCACGCATGGCACATAACTGACTGACAGTAGAACTCTTCTAAGATATTAAACCGTCAGATTTATTTATTTCATCGCAAGGAACGACTAAAAAGACATATCAGAGAAGTATTGAAATTTGATTTTGGTTGGTTGCTTGCTTTTGTTTACCGGCATATCAACACCTCTATGGGTTATTTAATGCCAAGATCTAAATATTTTGTACGCAATTTTATATATTTTTGGTAGTATTGGTATTTGGTATTTTTTTGGAGGGCGATAATAATGTTTTTTGTGATACAAGACTTACTGATTAACCCATAGCTGGAGGAGAGAAGAGTTAGATTAATACCTTTCCCAAGCATATTTGTACGTAAATGAATTTACCAAACATAACTGGACTTGAAACTCGGCTCTCCGATTAACAATTCCGAGCCATTATCCATTGCACCACCCACACATCCAAGCTTACAGCACCTGGTATCCCCAAGCGGTCACACATACAGAGACTGACCAGCCTTGACAATGACATATAAAATTTCAAATTTAACTAAAAGTTCGTCTGTAAAAGAACAATATGAATATGACTTTATTCATATATATATATATATCTATATATATATATCTCTCTCTCTATATATATATATATATATATATATATATATATATATATATATATATATATGTGTGTGTGTGTGTGTGTGTGTGTGTGTGTGTATTGCTGAAACTGATCTGAAGATTGCGCTCAAGCATGAAATAGAATAAATTAAATCTATAGTATCATATATATATATATGTTAGTTTACGTTAATAAGAAAGACCTAATCATTTTTCTTTATATTTCTAATTATATATAATTAAAGGCTCTCCCGTTTTTACACAAGATGGACTCGTCTAAAGTATACTTATTCTGACAGAGTGGAGATACACAGGGTGTTCACAATGAGATACGTTGAGATAAGGTTGAGATACGTAGAGAGAGTGAGTGAGAGAGAGAGAGAGATAGATAGAGAGAGAGAGAGATAATTATGGCATAACTTACAGAGACTTGTACATATACTTTCTACTAACCCGCATTCCTGGACTACTAATCTTCACTTCAAGTCTGTATTCTTAC